>LR738710.1:595958946-596031968 GCA_902687465.1 Secale cereale
TCTGGCCCTGGAGTCCGAGAAGGACTCTTGCCTTTCGGGTGAAACCGACTTTGTGAAGGCTTTTACTCCAAGTTTCGACCCCAAGGCTCAACATATAAATAGAGGGGTAGGGCTAGCACCCAAGATACATCAAGATACACCAAGCCGTGTGCCGGCTACCCCGACCCTCTAGTTTATCCTCCGTCTAGTTTCTGTAGTGCTTGGCGAAGCCCTGCAGAGATTGTTCTTCATCAACAACCGTCACCACGCCGTCGTGCTGCCGGAACTCATCTACTACTTCGCCCGTCTTGCTGGATCAAGAAGGCGAGGACGTCATCGAGCTGAACGTGTGCTGAACGCGGAGGTGCCGTACGTTCGGTACTAGATTGGGACGGATCGTGAAGGTGCACGACTACATCAAACGCGTTGATAAACGCTTCCGCTTTCGGTCTACAAGGGTACGTAGACACACTCTCCCCTCTCGTTGCTATGCATCTAGTAGATAGATCTTGCGTGATCGTAGGAAATTTTTGAAAATACTACGTTCCCCAACATCAATTCCACCGAAAAGAAACATAAAGAAACGCCGTCTTCCATAGGCTCTGAGGGGCAATGAACCGTCTTGTGCCTAGACATGAGATATCTGAAGTGCTCAATGCACATGATTAGTCCGCAAATGCATTGTCATCAATCACCAAAACCACTTAGGGAGAAATATGCCCTTACAATCTCCCCCTTTTTGGTGGATTGATGACAATACGAGATTTGCACAAAGGAATGAATAAGAACATAAGCAAACCCAACATGCATATAAAATAGAGGCAGGCTCCCCCTAGATGTATGCATTCTTAGATAGATGCTTTGGACTGCATGACACACATACTAGGATCAACACTCCCCCTATATTTTATAAACAACACAATCCTTGCAACTAAGTACATGGCACTAAGCATGGATGCAAGGAAAAGAATGTGAGCATAAAGAAAAGGGCACAAGAAAGCATATGCTCACAACCTACTAAACAAACTAGACATTAATATAAATAAGATAGAGTGGAGTGCATATGTCTCACACCATATTGGTAGTCTCCAGGTCTCACACACACAACGCAAACCAACACACCAAAGCAACGAGAGAGAGTTCAACGAAAGTAAAGTGACATAAGACACAGCTCACAAATCCGACACTCTCCCCCCTTTGGCATCGAAACACCAAAAAGGCGGAGAGGACACCTACGACACATGTGGTAGCTCCCTCTGCAGAAATCAGCCATCAATCTCCTCATCGGTCTCGGCAGCAGGAACGGACTCCTCCTCTGACTCTGTCCACTTGTAGCCTTGCTTTGCCATCCACTCAGCCTCTGGAGTGATGTTCCTCTCAGAACCACTCGACACGTTCTTGCCGAACGTCCTCAAGATCTTCTTGTCACGCCGGTGACTCTCCTTCTGAGCCACATGGGACGTGTAATGCCCCTTGGCCTGCATGCAGAACAACTTCTTCATCTTGGCCTTCAGCTTCTTAGCCCACAAGGGCTCAGACGAGGGAGGGGCATATCCCGCAGAACTGTCCTCAACCTCCTCCTCCTGAAACTCATCCTCATCAACGTCCATCCTAGCAGCCTCAGTGTCAGGCCCAAGATGCGATTCTATCCCGATCACGTGACACTTACGTGATTGGGGCACAACCGCATTTCGGGCGCTTAGCAAGATGGATATCATTACATCGTACCATTACATACATACATGGGGATACAACAATACATACAAGTCACATGAATACAACATCAATACAAAATATCCGACTACGGATACAAACATGAAAAGCACAAAGACATCCATCTGCTATCCCAGGCTGCCGACCCGGAACCTAACCCAAGACTGAAGAAGAAGAAGAAGAAGAAGAAGAAAGAACTCCAACACGACGATCAACGCTCTCACGTCAAGTCATCGGAAACCTGCACCTGCAACTGATGTTGTAGTATCTGTGAGCCACGAGGACTCAGCAATCCCATAACCATGGGTAACAAGACTATCAAAGCTTAATATGTAGGAAGAGGTAAAGTGGTGAGGTTGTAGCAGCGGCTAAGCAATATATATGGTGGCTAACTTACGAGTACAAGAATAAGATGAGCATCTACGCAAACGGTCGCAACTAGTAGTGATCGCTAAAGATCCTGAACTACTTACGAGTCAAACATAACCCCACCGTGTTCTCTTCTCAAAGTGAAAAGAGACAGTCACGGTTACTCACACAGTTGTGTGTTTTACTTCTGATCCTCTGTCAAGTTTTCTACAACCGAACATTAACAAATTCCAATCTGCCACATAACCGCGGGCACGGCTTTCGAAAGATCATAACCCTGCAGGGGTGTCCCAACTTAGCCCATCACAAGCTCTCACGATTAGCTGAAGTGATAAATATAATATCATCACCCCTTATCTTAGGGAAATCCGATCAGGCTCGGCATCCCGGTGCACAAGACATTTCGACAATGGTAAAACAAGTCCAGCAAGACCTCCCGGCGTGCCGACACCCTGATAGTAGCCGCGCGTATCTCGTCTCAGGCCACAACCGGATGGGCGATGCTACAGGTAAAACCAAACCTCGAGTTTCCACGTGGTGGCCCCGCAGGACCCCCGTTTGGGACCAACACCATCAGCACTGGCCCCCCGTGTTATGTAGAATTAAGAACCCGGGGACATGACCCCCTATGCAATTAATTAAATAATTAAGTTGTTATTATGAGCAAATTAAAACCAATGTTGGGCCTTGCTGGAGGAGTTTTATTCAAAGTCGAAGGGTCAAGGGGTCCCCATATACCCATCGTGTAAGGAACGCAAAAATCAAGGAACATAATGCCAGTTTATCGGCGCCTAAGGTGGCATGAGTGGAACAAAACATCGAGCAAAAGGCCAAGCCTTCCACCCATGCCCAGTATATAGGTGTGTTAATAATAATAATAATAATAATAGATATTGTGATATTCCAACAACAAGTTCCCTCCTGGAACGATCTTCATCTTCACCTGCAACTAACAACTCTATAAGAGGGGCTGGGAAAGCGGTAACATAGCCAAACAATGGTTTTGCTAGGAAGGTTTCAACGGTTAGAGATTTCATGGCAACAAGGAGAGGCTGACATAAATGATGGGTAGCGTGACATATAACGATAGCATCGAGACAACTAAGCAATGTCAAAGATAGTAAAGGTATCCAAGGTTACGGTCATCTTGCCTGAGATCCCTCAAGGAAGAGGAACGGTTCCAAGAAGAAGACGGAGAAGAAGCCTTGAAGAAGAACCACAGGAAGACGAACGAATCCTCACGAACACAACGGAACAAGCACTAACGAGAAGAGTAAGCAAAACGGTAAACAAACCACACGGCGGCCCGGCGGCGAGAGGATCCGGCGGCGGCGGCGAGTTGCTCCGGCGGCGAGGTTGACGAAGGGCGCGGCGGCTGGGAGCGAGATCTGGCCCGGATCGGCGGGCTGACCTCGGGCCCCGTGGGCCCGCGCGGTGGCGGATGGAAGCACGGTGCGGCAAGGAGGAAGCACGGTGCGGCGACGGTGGAAGCACAGCGCGGCGGCGGTGGAAACACTAGGGTTTTGGACGCAAAATTGGAGGGGGGTGGACGTTTATATAGGCACAAGGAGCTAGGGTAGTCCAAATGAGGAGAGGTTTTCGGCCACGAGATCACAATTGAACGGCCTAGATGAAGGGAAGGGTTTGAGCTGGGTTGGTGGGCTGTTGGAGGGGGGTCTTGGGCCTCAAAGAGGAGGTACTTTTAGCCCACGAGGAAAACTGTTGGAGTATCAAACGAACTCCAAACGCGACGAAACTTGACATGCGGGTTACACGTACCAAAACAACATCGCACGACAAGTCTCACGCCATTCCGGAAATGTTACACGGCCAAACACAAAAGAAGGACTCGGGGATGCCACGGTCACGTGTGAGAGCGTCGAAACTCGAAACAGACAACGGGAAGGAACGAGTGAACTCGAGCGGATGCAAGTTTTTAAAACATGCTGATGCAACACACATGATGACATGGCAAGATGCAACACACAAACAGATGACATGGCAATGACGACGAAAAACTGGCTGACACCTGGCGCACCGGTCTCGGGGTGTCACAACACTCCCCTACTAACAAGAGATCTCGTCCCGAGATCTTAGGAACGAGACGGAAGGGAAAAAGGAAGAACAAAGTTCTTCGAGAACAAAAGAGTGAAACCAAAGAATATTGAGAGGTTGAACCACTCAAAAGAAGAAGAATGCAACGAAGAAGAACAAAGTTGCAAGACTTCGTTAAATATGAGGACAAGGAATACAACGAGAATCAAGGAGGTTGGAAGGCTCGAAATAAGAGCTGAAGGAATAAGAATGAATTCGAAACCACTCCTGTTAAAAGAGATAGAAAAGGAATCTCCATGAAGGAATTCGGGTAGCACTCCGGCTGAAACTGAAAGAAAAGCACACCGGTTGGATATGAATGGAATGGAACAAGAACTTGAGGAGATGGAACGATACTCGACGAGAGTAACAACGCAAAGCCTCCGGAAGAATGGAAAGAATGGAATGAGAAGAAGGGGAAGAAGATGACAACTTCCATCACGAATGGATTGAAAGAACATCTTCAAGAGAAAGACTTGAACGGAGTTGTTGGAAAAATCAACAACAAAAGAATAAGCTTGTTGTGGACTTAATTAAACATCTCAAGACTTGAGGTGAATTATGCCGCAACCAAATGGAATAGATGAGAAGAAGGAAGAAATGCAAAACTCCACTTCAAAAGGATACGGAGAATTATTTGTATCTCGGGACACAAAAGAATAATGCTTGAGCTGCTCTAGAAGAATTAGATGAATATTTGAAAAATGAATTACTCATGATGAACCACCATGAAGAACTCCGGTAACAAAAGGGTGATGATATAGAAATGACGGATGAAAGGAATAAGATTAAAGCCTTGCTATGATTAGACGGGATAGCCGAGGAAAACTTTGAACTCCAGGGAAGAAAATAATAAAAACACCTGGAACTAGAATTTATTCATCAAGAATAAACTCCGAAGGAAAGGATTAAACAACTTGATGAAAATAATAAGAATTATGGTATGCGTATCCTACACCAATTGAATTGATGAGAAGCAATTGATCCACATACTACTTATTCTCGATGAAATTGATTAAAGAGGGATATGTCGCGAACTTGCAAAAATCTTCATGAACCACCGGTAAGATTGGAATAAAAGAATGGATTGATATGATGACACCGGAAAGAATTCTTGAGAGGACCACCGTAAAGAATTGAGGCCGAGTGAATAAAAAAGGAACAAACCACCATGAAGAATTAAAATCGAGTGAAGAACGAGAATAACCACCGTAAGGAATGAAATTGAACGATGCAAGAGGACACGCCACCGTAAGGAATTGAAATTGAGTGAACACAAGAGAATGAATCTCTGGGAAGAATAAAGCACTTGAGGACAATTAGAATGACGAGAACGAAGAGATCATGAACTGATTAAAGAATACTTGAACGAAGCACCAGAAAGAATGTGAGACGAACGAAGAGGCAACAATGAAGAATATTTGGAGGGCGAAGTTGAAAACTGAGAACGAAGAAATCTTCTGACATGATGACCTTCGGAGGAACACAAAGAAAAGAATTCATGAAATGCTCCGGAAGAATGAAAAGTGAAAGGTTGAACCCACGACGAAAAGAATTAAAAGCGATCTTGGAGAAGGCATATGACTGATGGAATCCATACTTACGTCACACTTGAAAATAATTTCGGAACACTCTGGGAAATATTAGAAGAGTCAGGTAAGATCCTGGGAAAAACCTGTGGGTTATGACCCATCGAAGAGAAAAACCACCGTTGAAAAAGGATTGAAAGGAGATGATGCACCGGAACGATTGAAAGACTCGAATGAGGTGACAACCTCGAATGAATTGGAACACAGATAAATCTCCTGAGATGACTTCGGAACTCCGGAATAATTAGATGGCGAGAGGTAAACGAGCAAAGTGAAGCAATTGAGCCGAATAAAAAGAATATGATGAACACCGAATACTTGAATTGAAATCCATCGGAAAAGAAAAGAGATGAAGAATATCAAACGAGAGGAGAATTCACCGGAGAATAAAGGAGATAATGATGACGAACTGGACGAGAATTCACCAGTTGAATAACTGAGGAAAGGAATACAAAGACTTCACACGAGTAGGATGGATACTCGATTAAGGACTTCGGCTCCGAGAAAAAAAAGGGTGGGCGGGTGGGAAAAGAAAAAAAACAACAACGGGCGGGGAAACAATATCGGTTAAAGAACTGAGGTTGCACTTGCAAAGAAGAAGAGGGTTGAATCCACTTGACGAGAGATGCACCAGATGAAAGAACTAACAACGCAGCGAACGGAAACTATCCACGTGATCCTAAAAAAAAATTGAAGGGGAAGAGGAGCAATTCAAAACATCTACGCCAAGATTCCTCACCAGAGTGACGAAGGGGCAGGGGAGTAAAAGGAATTCCTACTCTCCGATATAACTAGACCCCGAAAAAGTTTTGCTAGACTCAACAACGGCCAAGCTACGATCAATCAAGGGGGGCTCCTATGGTCGGTCGAGGCTCTGATACCAACTTGTCAGGCCCAAGATGCGATTCTATCCCGATCACGTGACACTTACGTGATTGGGGCACAACCGCATTTCGGGTGCTTAAGAAGATGGATATCATTACATCGTACCATTACATACATACATGGGGGATACAACAATACATACAAGTTACATGAATACAACATCAATACAAAATATCCGACTACGGATACAAACATGAAAAGCACAAAGACATCCATCTGCTATCCCAGGTTGCCGACCCAGAACCTAACCCAAGACTGAAGAAGAAGAAGAAGAAAGAACTCCAACACGACGATCAACGCTCTCACGTCAAGTCATCGGAAACCTGCACCTGCAACTGGTGTTGTAGTATCTGTGAGCCACGAGGACTCAGCAATCCCATAACCATGGGTAACAAGACTATCAAAGCTTAATAGGTAGGAAGAGGTAAAGTGGTGAGGTTGCAGCAGCGGCTAAGCAATATATATGGTGGCTAACTTACGAGTACAAGAATAAGATGAGCATCTACGCAAACGGTCGCAACTAGTAGTGATCGCTAAAGATCCTGAACTACTTACGAGTCAAACATAACCCCACCGTGTTCTCTTCTCAAAGTGAAAAGAGACAGTCACGGTTACTCACACAGTTGTGTGTTTTACTTCGGATCCTCTGTCAAGTTTTCTACAACCGGACATTAACAAATTCCAATCTGCCACATAACCGCGGGCACGACTTTCGAAAGATCATAACCCTGCAGGGGTGTCCCAACTTAGCCCATCACAAGCTCTCACGATTAGCTGAAGTGATAAATATAATATCATCACCCCTTATTTTAGGGAAATCCGATCAGGCTCGGCATCCCGGTGCACAAGACATTTCGACAATGGTAAAACAAGTCCAGCAAGACCTCCCGGCGTGCCGACACCCTGATAGTAGCCGCGCGTATCTCGTCTCAGGCCACAACCGGATGGGCGATGCTACAGGTAAAACCAAACCTCGAGTTTCCCCGTGGTGGCCCCGCAGGACCCCCGTTTGGGACCAACACCATCAGCACTGCCCCCCCTATTATGTAGAATTAAGAACCCGGGGACATGACCCCCTATGCAATTAATTAAATAATCAAGTTGTTATTATGAGCAAATTAAAACCAATGTTGGGCCTTGCTGGAGGAGTTTTATTCAAAGTCGAAGTGTCAAGGGGTCCCCATATACCCATCGTGTAAGGAACGCAAAAATCAAGGAACATAATGCCGGTTTATCGGCGCCTAAGGTGGCATGAGTGGAACAAAACACCAAGCAAAAGGCCAAGCCTTCCACCCATGCCCAGTATATAGGTGTGTTAATAATAATAATAGATATTGTGATATTCCAACAACAAGTTCCCTCCTGGAACGATCTTCATCTTCACCTGCAACTAACAACGCTATAAGAGGGGCTGGGAAAGCGGTAACATAGACAAACAATGGTTTTGCTAGGAAGGTTTCAACGGTTAGAGGTTTCATGGCAACAAGGAGAGACTGACATAAATGATGGGTAGCGTGACATATAACGATAGCATCGAGACAACTAAGCAATGGCAAAGATAGTAAAGGTATCCAAGGTTACGGTCATCTTGCCTGAGATCCCTCAAGGAAGAGGAACGGTTCCAAGAAGAAGACGGAGAAGAAGCCTTGAAGAAGAACCACGGGATGACGAACGAATCCTCACGAACGGAACGGAACAAGCACTAGCGAGAAGAGTAAGCAAAACGGTAAACAAACCACACGAGACATGACAATATGCTCAAACAAGTATGATGCACGACAAGTCTACATATGATGCACAGCAAGTATATACAGGAAGCATAACATGGCAAGGTAGGAAGCAGAGCAAAACAACACAAGTCTATATATATGATGCAATACATGGCAAGGTATGATGCATGACAAATCTATACAAGAAGCACAACAAGTCTATACAGGAAGCATAACAAGTATATACAGGAAGCATAACAAGTCTATACAGGAAGCATAACATGGCAAGGTAGGAAGCATAGAAATCACACAAGTTTATATGATACAATACATGGCAAGGTATGATGCATGGCAAATCTATACATGAAGCACAACAAGTATATACAAGAAGCATAACAAGTCTATACAGGAAGCATAACATGGCAAGGTAGGAAGCATAACATGGCAACGGTGCAAGGTGCACCCAAACATCAAGCAAACTCACTCCAAACATGAAAACAATATGATATTATGATTCTACATGCAAAATCACACAAGTTTCATATAAGGAACACTCCAAACGGAGCAACGGGCTAAAAGATACACATGAAACAAGATATAACAACAAGCTGAAGTTAACAGCCACATAGCAACTTTGGAGCATGATAAATATAAGCTACAACACTCAAACATGGTGATAAGAAGCATGGACATGAAGTAGACATATCCTACAGCAAACAACTCCATTGGAGCATCTCCATAGGAGGCATGGATCAATAGCAACAGGCTGCAACATCTTGATCATGACACTAAAAACCTGACAGCAATTTTTATAGCAACTTGGGAGAAAGAAATAAATAAGCTACAACAAGTCAAATGAGCAAGTAAGGACATGAATGGATAGCCAACAACATATACAACAAGGAATGATCAATGGCCACCCCAAAACTAACATGGATTTACCTAGGGCAACAAGCAAACATAGCATCCGGATATTACAGATTCCAGACTTAGTGAAATTTCACTAAGTGTTAAAACAGTAACATTATCATGACATGTTTGTGAGCAAGTTTAAATCACCTCAACGCATAACATGGCAAGTGGTTTACACCACATCAAAGTACACATGATGGGGAGTCAAAATCATATAAGCATGCAACAAGGGGACAACCACATCAATAGCAACGAGATCCTCAAATAGGCATCTCGTAACAAGTTTAACAACCTAACAGTCACATGCACTCTTGCAAAGGAGATAAACATGTCAATATGAAATCTATCATGCATCCTATAGCAACCAACATGTAGAGCATCTCATGACGAACATATGGACATATCATTTGCATCATTTGGGTAAACATGCACCAAGTTATCATATCACAAACATGGCAACAAAATAACAAGTAGCAGCAGTTTATAACAAGTAGCACTCTTGCAACAGAGATTAGAGCATCTAGATGATCTCAAATGTGCATGACACAATGGAACAAAACATAGTACATGTCACCACGATCATTTTGACATATCATATGCACAAAACGGACAAGCACAGTAAAAGTTATCCTCATCACAAAAATGCATCAGACACTGAAAAACTAAACATTTAGAAGAAAAAAACGAGGTCAACCTGCGGGTCGGGTCTGGTCAACGGGTCGGTCAACGGGCGGCCGGGTGCGGGTCAACCGGGTCCGATGCGGGTCTGGATCGCGGATCGGCCCGGTAGGGTCCGGGCGCCCAGACGCCCAGATCGGATCGGGGCCGGCGGCTGGATCGCTCGATCCCGACGGGGCGGCTCGACGGAGGGGCGGCGGCTGGCCCGGGCGCCCGGCCGGCGGCGAGGGTCGCCGGAGGAGGCTCGCGCGGCGGCGCTCCGGCGAGGAGTGGGACGGCGGGGCGCGGCCTGGCCGGCGGCTGGCTCGGGGTCGGCGGCGAGGGGGCCGAGGCGGCGGGGCGGCCTGAGGCCCGGCCGGCGAGGAGGGACGGCGGCCCGGCGGCGAGAGGATCCGGCGGCGGCGGCGAGTTGCTCCGGCGGCGAGGGTTGACGAAGGGCGCGGCGGCTGGGAGTGAGATCTGGCCCGGATCGGCGGGCTGACCTCGGGCCCCGCGGGCCCGCGCAGTGGCGGATGGAAGCACGGTGCGGCGAGGAGGAAGCACGGTGCGGCGACGGTGGAAGCACAGCGCGGCGGCGGTGGAAACACTAGGGTTTTGGACGCAAAATTGGAGGGGGGTGGACGTTTATATAGGCACAAGGAGCTAGGGTAGTCCAAATGAGGAGAGGTTTTCGGCCACGAGATCACAATTGAACGGCCTAGATGAAGGGAAGGGTTTGAGCTGGGTTGGTGGGCTGTTGGAGGGGGGTCTTGGGCCTCAAAGAGGAGGTACTTTTAGCCCACGAGGAAAACTGTTGGAGTATCAAACGAACTCCAAACGCGACGAAACTTGACAGGCGGGTTACACGTACCAAAACAACATCGCACGACGAGTCTCACGCCATTCCGGAAACGTTACACGGCCAAACACAAAAGAAGGACTCGTGGATGCCACGGGCACGTGTGAGAGTGTCGGAACTCGAAACGGACAACGGGGAGGAACGAGTGAACTCGAGCGGATGCAAGTTTTTAAAACATGCTGATGCAACACACATGATGACATGGCAAGATGCAACACGCAAACAGATGACATGGCAACGACGCCGAAAAACTGGCTGACACCTGGCGCACCGGTCTCGGGGTGTCACACTCAGCCTCTGCCCGAGTAGTGGTATTAGTCCACTTGTTCTTGTGGCGCAGCTTGATTGGCTCATGGCGGACCCAGTCAGGAGCAACAAAAACTTCATCAGGGATGAGCTTCTCCCAAGTCTTTGAGATCAATAGATGAAGATAAGGTCCATAGATAGGGACTTTGCGATTAAAACCCACAAACCGGAGCTCAACCCACATGATGTGAGAGACATCAAGTGGGCCAGGCGCTTTGTGACGCGCCTCCTCACACAGAAGCATCATATCCACGAGATAAGCATGCACCTTGTCCTTGTCCCCAACGTGTGGAAAGAGGGTGTTGCGGAAGATCCGATGCATGACGTCAAGGAAGGGGTTGAGCACCCAAGACGATGAGCCACTAGGTAACTTCTTCTCCACAAGCTACGGTTGGAGCTTGTTCTTGTTGGTGGACTCTGGGTTGGCATGGGGGCGAACACCAATGGGCGTATTGAGCCCCTCATCACGAACATGCAGTAGATCCATGAAATCCTTCCATGTAGCAGACAACTTCCTCCCATTGGTCATCCAAGTCATAGTCCTCTCCTCACCGGAAAAGTGAACGGAGGCAAAGAACTGAGCCACGATCTTTGGGTCAAAGTCCATCTGGAACGAGACAAAGTCTTCAATGCAAAACTGCTCCAACAGATCCAACGCCTCACCAAAGTATGCTCGGTCCTTCCTCATATGATCCAGGTTAATCCACTACATCAGGACATAGATGTTCTGTTGGACTTGATCACATCAAGGTAGATGAGATTTTGCTGCTTGGTCCAGAACAACTCATTGCCTTTGACGGTCTCTCGAGGCTTCACATAGGGGTTGAGCCTCCTGCGAGTGATAAACTCGGCTAGAGGCATCTCATCCATGCCCAAGGTGGGCTCCTTTAGCTTGCCAGCTGATTTCTTGACGTGACATTGGGGGGCATTGGACCCCTCTGGAGCGTCTTGGTTGCGGAGCCGCTTGGAACTGGTGTCACGGTTGGTATTGGAGCGCCTGACATTGGAACCGGAGCCACCACCTATGACACACAACACAAACACGAGAGAAACCGAGAAGGATTAATGCAAAGACTAGAAAAAAACCAAAGGACAAGTGGAAATTAGATTTGGAGGATGAAACAATGTAATTTGGATCACCACGGTAGTACCGCTTGCGGGTGTGGTAGTACCGCACGGGGTTGCGGTAGTATCGCTCGTGGGGCGGATGTAAAAGTTTACATCCGCTCTAGCCATAGTCATACCATGGAATGGTAGTACCGTGCCTTGGAGCGGAAGTAAAATTTAACTTCTACGCCCCGAGCGGTAGTACCGCTCCAGCTGAGCGGTAGTACCGCATGGATTCAACATGCATGCGAATCCCATCTACAGATCTAAAGACATCCGCACAAATAGATCGGTACTACCAATGATCAAAATTACACTGTTGCAACATACCAAATAGCATTTCTACTGCACTAGTACTCTCCTACACTCTTCTCTTGCATAGATTTACCCGAAAATCACATGAACTACACATGCATCTCCCCAAGACCTAGAAGCACAAAACAAGGCAAAAAGGGAGAGGGACTAGGGGAGATACCAGGGTCCATGGCAAGAGGGCGAGGTGGGGAACGATCCCACCAGTCAAAATGCGAGGAGAGCGGCCGGAGACGGAGATCCGGTGAGGTCCTCCGGCGCTGTTCTTGGGTAGGAGAGAGAGAGCGAGGTGGGGAGTAAGAGTTGAATGGGTATGGGGGAGTTGAAACTCCCCCCGCCCGCTCTTAACCCCCACCCGCTCGCGACGGCGCGGTAGTATCGCTGGTCATCGCGGTATTACCGCCCGGGCGGAAGTATCGCACGCAGGGCGGTAGTACCGCTCTTCCAGCGGCAGTAAAAATTTACTGCCGTGATTGGAGCCATAATACCATGCTCAACTCCTGCGGTAGTACTGTGGCATGCCACGGTAGTACCGTAACCCAAGAAAAGTGCAAGTTTCACAAAAACAAGAAGACCGAGGCCTTTGCAATACATCCTTCAAACACAAGAACACGCAAACGAGCACACACTCGAGGCAACTCAAACACAAAAGCGGTTCAAAGAGAAAGCAAAAGACAACAAAGAACAAAGGCACAACTCAACCTCTCCAAAGAGAGGGCGGTGGCCGGAGCCACCTATGTTTGGGTCACTTGGTATGGCACCGCAAAGAATTATCCTTAGGCCCATGACCAAAACTCGTCTTTGAAGCACAAGTACCATAAAATGGCTAATGTGAAAGAGTTGATCAATTTATGCATAATGGGAGGAGGGAGAGTTCATTGAGAGAACAACACTCCCCCTATGTTCATGACTACATTTAGACAAGACAACATATTGAGTGGGGTGGGGTGTGCAAGGTTTTAGTCCACGTTACTCAAATAGATGATATTTAGCTCATGCCTTAACTCGTGAAATCCTGCTTCATCCAAAGGCTTCGTGAAAATATCTGCAAGGTTGTCATGAGTGTTAACGTAATGAAGATCAATCTCCCCTCGTTGAATATGCTCCCGGATTAAGTGATACCGAATCTCAATATGCTTCGTCTTGAAGTGTTGCACCGGGTTGAGAGAAATCTTGATGTCACTTTCATTGTCACACCAAAGAGGCACTTTGTCACAAATGACACTGTAATCCTTTAAAGTTTGCCTCATTCATACAAGTTGAGCACAACAACTGTCGGCCGCCACATACTCAGCTTCGGTGGAGGAGAGAGATACACAACTTTGCTTCTTGGAAGACCAACTCACCAAAGAGCAACCAAGAAATTGGCACCCTCTGGAAGTTGACTTCCTATCCACTTTGTCTCTCGCCCAATCCGAATCCGAGAAACCAACAAGATTAAAGTTTGCTCCTCTTGGGTACCATAAGCCAAAGTTTGGGGTATGAGCCAAATATCGAAAGATTTGCTTGACCGCCACAAACTGACTTTCCTTAGGTGAGGCTTGAAACCGTGCACAAATTATCACACTCAACATGATATCCGGTCTAGATGCACAAAGGTTGAAAGATCGTGGATGTCGCCTAGAGGGGGGGGGGGTGAATAGGCGCTTTTAAAATAATTACGGTTTAGGCTTGAACAAATGCGGAATAAACCTAGCAGTTAATTTGTCAAGCACAAAACCTACAACAACTAGGCTCACCTATGTGCACCAACAACTTATGCTAAGCAAGATAAACAAGTAGGTGATAGCAAGATATATGACAAGAAACAATACGGCTATCACAAAGTATAGTGCATAAGTAAAGGGCTTGGGTAAGAAATAACCGAGGCACGCGGAGACGATGATGTATCCCGAAGTTCACACCCTTACGGATGCTAATCCCCGTTTGGAGCGGTGTGGAGGCACAATGCTCCCCAAGAAGCCACTAGGGCCACCGTAATCTCCTCACGCCCTCGCACAATGCAAGATGCCGTGATTCCACTAAGGGACCCTTGAGGGCGGTCACCGAACCCGTACAAATGGCAACCCTTGGGGGCGGTCACCGAACCTGTACACTTTGGCAACCTTTGGGGGCGGTCACCGGTACCCGTCAAATTGCTCGGGGTAATCTCCACAACCTAATTGGAGACCCCGACGCTTGCCCGGAGCTTTACACCACAATGATTGATCTCAGAACAACACCAACCGTCTAGGGCGCCAAGGCACCCAAGAGGAATAAGCTCTAGGGTGCCCAAACACCCAAGAGTAATAAGCTTCTCAAACTTCACTTCCACGTATCACCGTGGAGAACTCAAACCGATGCACCAAATGCAATGGCAAGGGAACACAGAGTGCCCAAGTCCTTCTCTCTCAAATCCCACGAAAGCAACTAATGCTAGGGAGGGAAAAGAGAGGAATAACATGAAGGAGAACACCAAGAACTCCAAGATCTAGATCCAAGGGGTTCCCCTCACCTGGAGGAGAAAGTGATTGGTGGAAATGTGGATCTAGATCTCCTCTCTCTTTTCCCCCCAAAACTAGCAAGAATCCATGGAGGGATTGAGAGATAGCAAGCTCGAAGAATGTGAACAATGGGGGAAGAACACGAGCTCAAAGGATAAGGTCCAATGGGGAAGAAGATCCCCTATTATAGGTCCCCACGAATCTGCCCGTTATGTGCAGAAAACAGTAGGACCACGAACCGGTACAACCGGTCAAAGCAGAGGAAAAACCAACCTATAGGAAAAAGCACTAAGCGCTACAACCGCCCGGGGAACTGGTAGTACCGGTTAAACTAAACTAACCGGTACAACCGGTCAACAACCGCCCAAGAACCGTTCCAAAACAGAAACTATTCCTGTGGTAGAGCGGTACATGGCCGGTACAACCTTCAAACCAATTCTGGAGCGGTACTACCGCTCCAAACACCGGTTGTACAAACAGAAACTATTCCGGTGGTAGAGCGGTACATGGCCGGTACAACCTTCAGACCAATTCTGGAGCGGTACTACCGCTCCAAACACCGGTTGTACCGGTCAACCGGTACAACCTCTCTATGGGGCGGTACAACCTCTCTATGAAAAACACGTAAGATCAAAACAACCACAACTTTCGCATACGAACTCCAAATTCGATGAAACCAAGTTTGTTGGAAAGCTAGCGACAAGGGCTAACACAATATTGAAAGAAATATCAATAAGAAGCAAATTAGAAAAGTCCCATAAGAAAATGGTGAGAACCCTTCCTCGGATAAGACCGGTAAAACCTTCAACACCGAAAACATCATAGAAGACGCATGTGAACTCCGTTTTCGATGAACTCAAGCTTGTCATCAAGATGACCATAAGCTCCAAGACTCACAAAGAGAACCAAACAAGAACCAAGAAACATGATGCAAGGATGCAATGGTTTGAGCTCTCTACTAATGATACGATCAAGCTACCAACTTGAGAGCCCCCCTTGATAGTACGACAAACAATCCTATAACCCGGTCTCCCAACTACCACCACGAGATCGGTAAAATAGAAAAACTATCAAGGGCAAACCTTTACTTTGCACAAAGTCCACTTGAGCTAGATGTAGACGATCTTAACTTCCTCAAGTTGGACCACCTTTCTTGATTGCACTGTCTCGGTGAAGACTAGTAGATTGCTCCCTCATACTCCACTATGGGTGAGCCACTCTTTGGCATATCTTCACAAGTCCATTGTCACCACAATGGACGACAAGCTTCAAGCACTTGATATCTTTGTGATGCTCCACTTGAACTTGCACACCGCAACCTAACCCCACAAAGAACTCTCACGAAGACCATGGGTTAGTACACAAAGCGTGATTGACAATGCTTACCATACCATGGGATTGCTTGATCCCTCTCGGTACATCTTCTACACTTTGTGTGTTGATCAACTTGATTTATTCTTTGACTTAGTTTTGATCAACCTTGAATCTTTCCAACTCTCTTCATTTGGATGATGTCTTGAAGGTAAACATGAATGATCACAAACTCTTCTTCTTCAAGACATGCTTGCAATAAGCTCAACACCCACAAGACCAATCTTTGGATAATTCTTTAATAGCATCTTGGTCATCACAAACTCTCCTTGAAACCAACAAATGAACTCCAAGAAAAGCCTATGGACAAACCCTTCAAATACAACTCAAGGCAACCATTAGTCCATAGAGATTGTCATCAATTACCAAAACCAAACATGGGGGCATCACATGTTCTTTCAATCTCCCCCATTTTGGTAATTGATGACAATCACTTTCAAGAGAGTTTATATAAGGAATTATGCATCACCATACCATGCAACAATAGTGTATTCGCATGAGATGCAAAAGCTTAGGAACAAAACCAAAGCAAGAAGAGATGACTCTCTAAAAACCTCACAAAACTAAACTCTCTGAAACTTCTCCCCCATTGGCATCGATTGCCAAAATGGGCGAAAAGCTTAGAAGGCCAATATAAATCGTGTTCCTCCATAAATTGCGTATTCCTCAAAATAGAGAGTGGAATGCAATACATATATCCAACTGTAAATACTTGGAGGAAGACAAACTACATTGAGGCCCAACGATTGCAAAAGAATAATATGCCACAAATGCATAACAAAGGGAGAAAACACGCAATCAAGCAATCAAAGGATACCAATTGAATCAAGCTATCAAAAGATACCAATTGACCCAACTAGACCAATGATCCTACATGCCAAATGAATAAAAGATATTTTGATAAGAGCAAATGAGTGTTCTAGAGAAACTAGATAAGCTCCCCATGATTTGTGCACAATTTAGTTTTGTATTTGGATACAACGAGCACAAACTAGGATCGTCACTTCCCCAAGATCAATAGAACCTCACGACATAGCAACAGAGTGTTCTAAAGACACTAGTGAAGCTCCCCATAATTTATGCACTCCTTAGAATATTTTCATTAGGATACCAAGTGCACAAAATAGGATCATAACTCCCCCAAGATCAATAGACACTCACACCAAGTGCAAGTGAGCATGAAGGAAACAAAGCGTAGCACTTGCACCAAACAACTGGTTGAGCAATATATAAAAGAGTCAACTTAAGAGTAGGCTCAACCAAAATGATGTGTGTGAGTCATGGCAAAGCACTTGAGAAGATTAATGTATGGATGAACATTAAGCATCAATATACTCTTGAATGAATGAGATACACGGTGCAAGGCCTATCATTCCCACACACAACAACAAATGGGTTCACAAGCTCACTACTAATCATATAAATAACCTATGCTTGTGACAACCTGTGGTGAAGATATAAAAAGGATAGCTTTGTCATGAGGAGGGATACCAAAGAAATGGCAAAGGCCTCGTCAAGACAAGCAAGAGAAAAATGATCTTCACCACAAAAGAGTGCATCAAGATGCAACGATATAAGACCCGCACTCGAGACACACACACCTTCACGGAGCCACCAAAGAAATAAAACAGGAACAAAAAGGTGGACGTGAAAGAAGGGGATATCAAATAGATATGCAACTTCTCTCAAGTGTATAAGATTCTAGGTAGATGAAGATCATGATGATATCAATCCACAAAGAAGGATGTACACACGAAATTGTTGCAAAAAGGAATAAATAAGATATCCCCAAGGAAGTCATAAATATACCAATAAGATATTTGCTTGAAGGCATAGCACATGGCTAGATATGTTCTTATTGTATATAAATGAGTTCCAACCACACGAGCATCAAAGACATCACAACTAGCAACAAGATATCATTGTTGGGATGTTTTGAGAAAGGAAACAAGTATCATAAGAAGGAATGACTAACATGCCATGATACAACCTACACAAGGTTGGTGCAAGAAATGTGTGCATGAAGTAGATGGTGATACTTGTTACCGAGATACCATTGGAAGGATGTAGTAGATACCAATTGAAGGTAGATAGTAGTTCATTAATCATCCTAGCTTGACTCCAATAAGCACATGGTGACACCACCTTCCTTTTGAATGAGCCGAGCATCCAATGCATCTCCAATTGTTCCTAGAACACAAACACAAACAAAATGGTACCCAAACTCATTGGGACCAAAGAGTTAGAAACACCAATACATAGGAAAAACTCCACAAACATATGTGCATTTATATATGAAAATGAATTTCATGCACATCTCATCCAAATTGAGACTAGGTGGAGTTTCCCTTATATATTGGGATAAAGAAAGAAAGCATGCCAAAGAAAATACATGAAGTAAATATGCATGCTCAAGACTTTCAAGAAACGAAACAAAATGAAAAATAAATACCAAGTGAAAATAGGATACCAAATGGAGAAATCATCACTTGGAAGATATCTATTAGAAGATACATCAATGAATGAGATATCCATTGATACACGCAAAAGGAAAGATATCGGACTCCCAAAAGATAGGATGGTTCCAAACAAACCAACCCATCTACAAAGTTTCATGATGGCACAAGTACCAAAAAGAAACGGCTTGCCTTCCATCAACACACACTTGATATGGATCACACGATGAGTGTTCTATCGAAAATAGGATAGCTCCCCCACGAATTGTGCATTTAAAGTAAATTTGCATTTGAGTACAAAATGCACAAGGTGGGATCACCACTTTCACTATATCTAGAAAACACTCGACAAAAACAATAAAACACGAGATGCACAAGTGACATGGAAGGAAATGGGAATTGACACAAACTTGGCAAGAGATAAGACAAAAAACCAAAAGACAATGTAAAGATGATCAATAATTTCCACCACATAAATGATTACCAATTGTCAAAGACAAGAGGTATTTGGAAATAATTCCTGGTGATAGATAGCAATGATATCCAACATCATCTTCACACCAAACACAAGCAAAATGCAACTTGTAGAGCTAACATGCCACCTAGGAACAACATAATTTATACTATCAACTCTAGGTGACAATATCTCAAATTTACACATTTTCTAGGCTTGTAATATGCACATAGAATATTACTCCCCCATAATGTGATACCAATGAAAAACTTACCAAGATGCAAAAGAGAACCAACAAGAGATAATTAATGGAACATTTAGAATTTGACTTTCTCATGAGAAGACATACCACATAGAGACTAGATAATCTTGTAATATCAATACTAGATGGTATTCCTCATGTACACACATGTATAGGATTGTGAGGTGCACAAAGCACATCACTCCCCCAAAATGGGATGTTCCATTAATATCTCACAAGAGCCAACTAAGATAAAAGCAAGAAGCACAAAGGCTCAACGCACGACACACACATACATGATGTGCAAACCAATATACACATACTTGATTTCTCAAGATACGCAAATTGGACGCACAACATATACAAACACATGCAAGAAACAAAGCCAAAACATGCAAAGGGGCAAGTTACTTTCAATGTAAACAATTTAAGCACGAGTTACCGCAAGGAGGAACTTGGATATAAGATAGAAACTTGATAACCCGAATGACTTGGCTTGAGACAATATGAATGATGAAGATCCCCTAATTCTTCATAATGTAGCCAAGTCTCCAGTGCCCTCCATCAATGCCTATTGATCAAGTTTTAGCTTGTTGGTCCCCAACCAACTTGGGTCCTAAGAGGTTAGTCACAATAGGCTTTGCCACCCAAATGGTTCTTTTCTTGACACCACTTTGAGTACCGAAAAACATGGCAAACACATTGCCAACCTTATCCTTCCCAAGATAGTAGATATCATCAATAATAAGTGGGTTGGATAAGTTACCACTAGTGCATGAAGAAGCAAGGTGACCCTTCTCACGGCATAAGTAGCAACATCTACTCTTCACTTTCTTCACTCTTGATTTCTCAAAATGAGAAGCATTACCAAGAGTCTTCTTGGGAAGTGGCATTTCTTCAACTTGCGGTATAGCATGAGATTGAACTTGTGGCATCTTCGCTTGTTGCTTGTCACTAATGGCCTTCTTCTTCAATGGGCAAGATCTAACATGATGCCCTTCAATTTTGCACTTGAAGCAAATAATCTTGGCCGAATTCTTGACTTGTTCTTGGCCCTTCTTCTTGTTAATGATATTGAACTTTTTCTTCTTGTTGGAGTTGAATCCAAGTCCACCTTTGTCATTGGGGGATTTTTGCATACCCACGATATTGTTGAGTGTGGACTTCCCTTCATGCCACTTTTCCAAGTCTTTCTTCAAAGAAGTGACTTGGGCCTTGAGCTCTTTGATTTCCTCTACATGGTTAGTATCAACACAAGTACTAGAGGAAGTATACGCTTCATCATTAGAGCAACAAGGCAAGGAAAGTAATTCATCACAAGAAGTAGCAACATTGTGAGTAGATGAATTACGAGGACTAGCACATGGCAAGATAGCATTTTGACTTGAAGTAGTGATACTATCCACATGAGGCTCACTACATGTTACCTTGATACTCATAGCCTCATGAGCTATCTTTAGCACATTATGGGATACTAGAAGATCATCATGAGAGCTTGTGAGCTTTACATGACTTTCTTCCAACTTCCCATAATTGCTAGATAGCAACTCAAGTTAAGCCCTTAGCTCAACATTCTCCTTGAAAATCGATGCTTCACTAGAAATAGAGTTAGTAGCATAAGCATCATCAATAATAGCAAGAGCAGAAGGCAACTTGGCAAGCTCCTTAGAATATGAAGCTTTAAGTTGAGCATGAGACTCGGTGAGTTTGATGAGCTCACTCTTAATGATCCTTGAGCCATTTTCGAGGTGCTCAAAATCATCAAGGAGTATAGCATGTGCAACTTCAAGCTTCGCATTTTTTGTTTCAAAATCATTAGCCACCTCGAGAGCTCTATCACGGGATTCCTTTATTCTAGATAGTTCTAGAGCAAAAGTCTCCTCAAGAGATTCCTTGGTGGTTTGTTCAATTTCAAGAGCTTGTGAGAGGTCGGCGATCTCATTAGCGTAATCACGCTTATGACTTTCCATTTTCTCAATGGTGACCTCATGCTCCTCTAGATGAGATCCAACTCCTTTATATATTTCTTGCCCTCAATGGCAATAGACATGATTTCCATGAAGTTGGAACGAGCCATTTTATTCTTATGAAGAGCTTTAAAAATCATTTCCCCTTAATTTTTAAGGAGGCAACATTATCATTCTCTTCATCATTATCAACATCATCATCATTGTCATCATCACTATCATCACAAGATATATTGGGATTCAAAGTGGGAGATACCTTTGAAGCCTTAGCCATAAGGCAAAACGCAATATATGATGATGTAGGATCCCTTGAAGCACCATTCAAGACTACATCTTGTTCCGTGGGGTGTTGGGTTTCCTCTACATTGTTAGCGTAACAATTCGAGGAAATAGATGCAATTTTTATCATGGCAACAAGATATAGCAAGCATATCATCATGAGTTTTAGTCAAGCAATTTCTACATGATATGCAAGGACTATCAACACAAGCATGTGAAACATGTAGGGTGCTCGAAGTGTTAAAGTCCAAAGAATATGCATTGCAATAAGATAGTGATGAAGGATCATCCATAATAAGCATACTATCATCATTGCAATGACCAACACTACTCACCATATCATTACCTTGTGGCAAACCACATGTGGGTGAAGTAGAAGAAGTTAAGAAGATAACACGGTCGGAGGTGGAGGGAGAACAATCATTCCCACAATTCTTGGACACACCATATTTATCTTGAAGCTTTGTCCACAACTCATGAGAATCCCTGAACGGCATGAGTTGAAATATAACCACATTGCTCAAAGCATCAAAAAGCACATTAGAAGCTTGAGCATTGAGATAGGATTTTTTCTCATCCTCTAAAGATAATCTTTGTGGATCCTTTGGAGGAGAAAAACCTATATCTACAATTCGCTCTAAATTTGGGCCCATGATCCTAAAGAAATTAAGCATGCGAATTACCCAAACATCAAAATTTGTGCCATCGAAACTAAGAGTGTCAGAGAAACCTAAACCCCTAGTCGACATCCTTACTCTCTAGGCGATTAAGCCCTATAAAGAGAGACGAGGCTCTGATACCAATTGAAAGATCGTGGATGTCGCCTAGAGGGGGGGGGGGTGAATAGGCACTTTTAAAATAATTATGGTTTAGGCTTGAACAAATGCGGAATAAACCTAGCGGTTAATTTGTCAAGCACAAAACCTACAACAACTAGGCTCACCTATGTGCACCAACAACTTATGCTAAGCAAGATAAACAAGTAGGTGATAGCAAGATATATGACAAGAAACAATACGACTATCACAAAGTATAGTGCATAAGTAAAGGGCTCGGGTAAGAAATAACCGAGGCACGCGGAGACGATGATGTATCCCGAAGTTCACACCCTTACGGATACTAATCTCCGTTTGGAGCGGTGTGGAGGCACAATCCTCCCCAAGAAGCCACTAGGGCCACCGTAATCTCCTCACGCCCTCGCACAATGCAAGATTGTGTGATTCCACTAAGGGACCCTTGAGGGCGGTCACCGAACCCGTACAAATGGCAACCCTTGGGGGCGGTCACTGAACCCGTACACTTTGGCAACCATTGGGGGCGGTCACCGGTACCCGCCAAATTGCTCGGGGCAATCTCCACAACCTAATTGGAGACCCCGACGCTCGCCCGGAGCTTTACACCACAATGATTGAGCTCCGAACAACACCAACCTTCTAGGGTGCCAAGGCACCCAAGAGGAACAAGCTCTAGGGTGCCCAAACACCCAAGAGTAATAAGCTTCTCAAACTTCACTTCCACGTATCACCGTGGAGAGCTCAAACCGATGCACAGAATACAAAGGCAAGGGCACACGGAGTGCCCAAGTCCTTCTCTCTCAAATCCCACCAAAGCAACTAATGCTAGGGAGGGAAAAGAGAGGAATAACACGAAGGAGAACACCAAGAACTCCAAGTTCTAGATCCAAGAGGTTCGCCTCACCTGGAGGAGAAAGTGATTGGTGGAAATGTGGATCTAGATCTCCTCTCTCTTTTCCCCCCAAAACTAGCAAGAATCCACGGAGGGATTGAGAGATAGCAAGCTCGAAGAATATCAATAATGGGGGAAGAACACGAGCTCAAAGGATAAGGTCCAATGGGGAAGAAGATCCCCTTTTATAGGTCCCCACGAATCTGCCCGTTATGTGGAGAAAACTGTAGGACCGGTACAACCGCTGCACGAACCGGTACAACTGGTCAAAGCAGAGGAAAAACCAACCTGTAGGAAAAAGCACTAAGCGGTACAACCGCCCGGGGTACCGGCAGTACCGGTTAAACTAAACTAACCAGTACAACCGGTCAACAACCGCCCAAGAACCGATCCAAAACAGAAACTATTCCGGTGGTAGAGCGGTACATGGCCGGTACAACCTTCAGACCAATTCTGGAGCGGTACTACCGCTCCGAACACCGGTTGTACTGGTCAACCGGTACAACCTCTCTATGGGGCGGTACAACCTCTCTATCAAAAACACGTAAGATCAAAACAACTACAACTTTCACGTACGAACTCCGAATTCGATGAAACCAAGTTTTTTGGAAAGCTAGCGACAAGGGATAACACAATCTTGAAAGAAATATCAATAAGAAGAAAATTAGAAAAGGCCCATAAGAAAATGGTAATAACCCTTCCTCGGATAAGACCGGTTAAACCTTCAACACCAAAAACATCATAGAAGACGCATGTGAACTCCGTTTTCGATGAACTCAAGCTTGTCATCATGATGACCATAAGCTCCAAGACTCACAAAGAGAACCAAACAAGAACCAAGAAACATGATGCAAGGATGCAATGGTTTGAGCTCTCTACTAACGATACGATCAAGCTACCAACTTGAGAGCCCCCCTTGATAGTGCGACAAACGATCCTATAACCCGGTCTCCCAAGTACCACCACGAGACCGGTAAAATAGAAAACCTATCAAGGGCAAATCTTTTCTTTGCACAAAGTCCACTTGAGCTAGATGTAGACGATCTTGACTTCCTCAAGTTGGACCATCTTTCTTGATTGCACTGTCTCGGTGAAGACTAGTAGATTGCTCCCTCATACTCCACTATGGGTGAGCCACTCTTCGGCATATCTTCACAAGTCCATTGTCACCACAATGGACGGCAAGCTTCAAGCACTTGATCTCTTCGTGATGCTCCCCTTGAACTTGCACACCGCAACCTAACCCCACAAAGAACTCTCACGAAGACCATGGGTTAGTACACAAAGCGTGATTGACAATGCTTACCATACCATGGGATTGCTTGATCCCTCTTGGTACATCTTCTACACTTTGTGTGTTGATCAACTTGATTCATTCTTTGACTTAGTTTTGATCAACCTTGAATCTTTCCAACTCTATTCATTTGGATGATGTCTTGAAGGTAAACATGAATGATCACAAACTCTTCTTCTTCAAGACATGCTTGCAATAAGCTCAACACCCACAAGACCAATCTTTGGATAATTCCTTAATAGCATCTTGGTAATCACAAACTCTCCTTGAAACCAACAAATGAACTCCAAGAAAATCCTATGGACAAACCCTTCAAATATAACTCAAGGCAACCATTAGTCCATAGAGATTGTCATCAATTACCAAAACCAAACATGGGGGCACCGCATGTTCTTTCAATCTCCCCCATTTTGGAAATTGATGACAATCACTTTCAATAGAGTTTATATAAGGAATTATGCATCACCATACCATGCAACAATAATGTATACGCATGAGATGCAAAAGCTTAGGAACAAAACCAAAGCAAGAAGAGATGACTCTCTAAAAACCTCACACAACTAAACTCTCTGAAACTTCTCCCCCATTGGCATCGATTGCCAAAATGGGCGAAAAGCTTAGAAGGCCAATATAAATTGTGTTCCTCCATAAATTGCGTATTCCTCAAAATAGAGAGTGGAATGCAATACATATATCCAACTGTAAATACTTGGAGGAAGACAAACTATATTGAGGCCCAAAGATTGCAAAATAATGATATGCCACAAATGCATAACAAAGGGAGAAAAACACGCAATCAAGCAATCAAAGGATACCAATTGAATCAAGCTATCAAAAGATACCAATTGACCCAACTAGACCAATGATCCTACATGCCAAATGAATAAAAGATATTTTGATAAGAGCAAAGGAGTGTTCTAGAGAAACTAGAGAAGCTCCCCATGATTTGTGCACAATTTAGTTTTGTATTTGGATACAACGAGCACAAACTAGGATCGTCGCTCCCCCAAGATCAATAGAACCTCACGACATAGCAACAGAGTGTTCTAAAGACACTAGTGAAGCTCCCCATAATTTATGCACTCCTTAGAATATTTTCATTAGGATACCAAGTGCACAAAATAGGATCATAACTCCCCCAAGATCAATAGACACTCACACCAAGTGCAAGTGAGCATGAAGGAAACAAAGCCTAGCACTTGCACTAAACAACTGGTTGAGCAATATATAAAAGAGTCAACTTAAGAGTAGGCTCAACCAAAATGATGTGTGTGAGTCATGGCAAAGCACTTGAGAAGATTAATGTATGGATGAACATTAAGCATCAATATACTCTTGAATGAATGAGATACACAGTGCAAGGCCTATCATTCCCACACACAACAACAAATGGGTTCACAAGCTCACTACTAATCATATGAATAACCTATGCTTGTGACAACCTGTGGTGAAGATATAAAAAGGATAGCTTTGTCATGAGGAGGGATACCAAAGAAATGGCAAAGGCCTCGTCAAGACAAGCAAGAGAAAAAATGATCTTCACCACAAAAGAGTGCATCAAGATGCTACGATATAAGACCCGCACTCGAGACACACACCTTCACAGAGCCACCAAAGAAATAAAACAGGAACGAAAAGGTGGACGTGAAAGTAGGGGATATCAAATAGATATGCAACTTCTCTCAAGTGTATAAGATTCTAGGTAGATGAAGATCATGATGATATCAATCCACAAAGAAGGATGTACACACGAAATTGTTGCAAAAAGGAATAAATAAGATATCCCCAAGGAAGTCATAAATATACCAATAAGATATTTGCTTGAAGGCATAGCACATGGCTAGATATGTTCTTATTGTATATAAATGAGTTCCAACCACACGAGCATCAAAGACATCACAACTAGCAACAAGATATCATTGTTGGGATGTTTTGAGAAAGGAAACAAGTATCATAAGAAGGAATGACTAACATGCCATGATACAACCTACACAAGGTTGGTGCAAGAAATGTGTGCATGAAGTAGATGGTGATACTTGTTACCGAGATACCATTGGAAGGATGTAGTAGATACCAATTGAAGGTAGATAGTAGTTCATTAATCATCCTAGCTTGACTCCAATAAGCACATGGTGACACCACCTTCCTTTTGAATGAGCCGAGCATCCAATGCATCTCCAATTGTTCCTAGAACACCAACACAAACAAAATGGTACGCAAACTCATTGGGACCAAAGAGTTAGAAACGCCAATACATAGGGAAAACTCCACAAACATATGTGCATTTATATATGAAATGAATTTCATGCACATCTCATCCAAATTGAGACTAGGTGGAGTTTCCCTTATATATTGGGTTAAAGAAAGAAAGCATGCCAAAGAAAATACATGAAGTAAATATGCATGCTCAAGACTTTCAAGAAACGACACAAAATGAAAAATAAATACCAAGTGAAAATAGGATACCAAATGGAGAAATCATCACTTGGAAGATATCTATTAGAAGATACATCAAGGAATGAGATATCAATTGATACATGCAAAAGGAAAAATATCGGACTCCCAAAAGATAGGATGGTTCCAAACAAAACAACCCATCTACAAAGTTTCATGATGGCACAAGTACCAAAAAGAAACGGCTTGCCTTCCATCAACACACACTTGATATGGATCACAAGATGAGTGTTCTATCGAAAATAGGATAGCTCCCCCACGAATTGTGCATTTAAAGTGAATCTGCATTCGAGTACAAAATGCACAAGGTGGGATCACCACTTTCACTATATTAAAACACTCGACAGAAACAATAAAACACGAGATCCACAAGTGATATGGAAGGAAATGGGAGTTGACACAAACTTGGCAAGAGATAAGACAAAAAAAACCAAAAGACAATGTAAAGATGATCAATAATTTCCACCACATAAATGATTACCAATTGTCAAAGACAAGAGGTATTTGGAAATAATTCCTGGTGATAGATAGCAATGATATCCAACATCATCTTCACACCAAACACAAGCAAAATGCAACTTGTAGAGCTAGCATGCCACCTAGGAACAACATAATTTATACTATCAACTCTAGGTGACAATATCTCAAATTTACACATTTTCTAGGCTTGTAATATGCACATAGAATATTACTCCCCCATAATGTGATACCATGAAAAACTTACCGAGATGCAAAAGAGAACCAACAAGAGATAATTAATGGAACATTTAGAATTTGACTTTCTCATGAGAAGACATACCACATAGAGACTAGATAATCTTGTAATATCAATATTAGATGGTATTCCTCATGTACACACATTTATAGGATTGTGAGGTGCACAAAGAACATCACTCCCCCAAAATGGGATGTTCCATTAATCTCTCACAAGAGACAAATAAGATAAAAGCAAGAAGCACAAAGGCTCAACGCACGACACACACATACATGATGTGCAAACCAATATACACATACTTGATTTCTCAAGATACGCAAATTGGACGCACAACATATACAAACACATGCAAGGAACAAAACCAAAACATGCAAAGGGGCAAGTAACTTTCAATGTAAATAATTTAAGCACGAGTTACCGCAAGGAGGAACTTGGATATAAGATAGAAACTTGATAATCCGAATGACTTGGCTTGAGACAATATGAATGATGAAGACCCCTTAATTCTTCATAATGTAGCCAAGTCTCCAGTGCCCTCCATCAACGCCTATTGATCAAGTTTTAGCTTGTTGGTCCCCAACCAAGTTGGGTCCTAAGAGGTTAGTCACAATAGGCTTGGCCACCCAACTGGTTCTTTTATTGACACCACTTTGAGTACCAAAAAACATGGCAAACACATTGCTAACCTTATCCTTCCCAAGATAGTAGGTATCATCAATAATAAGTGGGTTGGATAAGTTACCACTAGTGCATGAAGAAGCAAGGTGACCCTTCTCACGGCATAAGTAGCAACATCTACTCTTCACTTTCTTCTCACTTGATTTCTCAAAATGAGAAGCATTTCCAAGAGTCTTCTTGGGAAGTGGCATTTCTTCAACTTGCGGTATAGCATGAGATTGAACTTGTGGCATCTTCGCTTGTTGCTTGTCACTAATGGCCTTCTTCTTCAATGGGCAAGATCTAACATGATGCCCTTCAATTTTGCACTTGAAGCAAATAATCTTGGCTGAATTCTTGACTTGTTCTTGGCCCTTCTTCTTGTTAATGATCTTGGACTTTTTCTTCTTGTTGGAGTTGGATCCAAGTCCACCTTTGTCATTGGGGGATTTTTGCACACTCACGATATTGTTGAGTGTGGACTTCCCTTCATGACACTTTTCCAAGTCTTTCTTCAAAGAAGTGACTTGGGCCTTGAGCTCTTTGATTTCCTCTACATGGTTAGTATCAACACAAGTACTAGAGGAAGTATACGCTTCATCATTAGAGCAACAAGGCAAGGAAAGTAATTCATCACAAGAAGTAGCAACATTGTGAGTAGATGAATTACGAGGACTAGCACATGGCAAGATAGCATTTTGACTTGAAGTAGTGATACTATCCACATGAGGCTCACTACATGTTACCTTGATACTCATAGCCTCATGAGCTATCTTTAGCACATTATGGGATACTAGAAGATCATCATGAGAGCTTGTGAGCTTTACATGACTTTCTTCCAACTTCCCATAATTGCTAGATAGCAACTCAAGTTGAGCCCTTAGCTCAACATTCTCCTTGAAAATTGATGCTTCACTAGAAATAGAGTTAGTAGCATAAGCATCATCAATAATAGCAAGAGCAGAAGGCAACTTGGCAAGCTCTTTAGAATATGAAGCTTTAAGTTGAGCATGAGACTCGGTGAGTTTGATGAGCTCATTCTTAATGACCCTTGAGCCATTTTCGAGGTGCTCAAAATCCTCAAGGAGTATAGCATGTGCAACTTCAAGCTTCTCATTTTTAGTTTCAAAATCATTAGCCACCTCGAGAGCTCTATCACGGGATTCCTTTATTCTAGATAGTTCTAGAGCAAAAGTCTCCTCAAGAGATTCCTTGGTGGTTTGTTCAATTTCAAGAGCTTGCGAGAGGTCGGCGATCTCATTAGCGTAATCACGCTTATGACTTTCCATTTTCTCAAAGGTGACCTCATGCTCCTCTAGATGAGATTCCAACTCCTCTATATATTTCTTGCCCTCAATGGCAATAGACATGATTTCCATGAAGTTGGAACAAGCCATTTTATTCTTATGAAGAGCTTTAAAAATCATTTCCCCTTAATTTTTAAGGAGGCAACATTATCATTCTCTTCATCATTATCAACATCATCATCATTGTCATCATCACTATCATCACAAGATATATTGGGATTCAAAGTGGGAGATACATTTGAAGCCTTAGCCATAAGGCAAAACGCAATAGATGATGATGTAGGATCCCTTGAAGCACCATTCAAGACTACATCTTGTTCCGTGGGGTGTTGGGTTTCCTCTACATTGTTAGCATAACAATTCGAGGAAATAGATGCATTTTTATCATGGCAACAAGATATAGCAAGCATATCATCATGAGTTTTAGTCAAGCAATTTCTACATGATATGCAAGGACTATCAACACAAGCATGTGAAACATGTAGGGTGCTTGAAGTGTTAAAGTCCAAAGAATATGCATTGCAATAAGATAGTGATGAAGGATCATCCACAATAAGCATACTATCATCATTGCAATGACCAACACTACTCACCATATCATTACCTTGTGGCAAACCACATGTAGGTGAAGTAGAAGAAGTTGAGAAGACAACACGGTCGGAGGTGGAGGGAGAACAATCATTCCCACAATTCTTGGACACACCATATTTATCTTTAAGCTTTGTCCACAACTCATGAGAATCCCGGAACGACATGAGTTGAAATATAACTACATTGCTCAAAGCATCAAAAAGCACCTTAGAAGCTTGAGCATTGAGATAAGATTTTTTCTCATCCTCTAAAGATAATCTTTGTGGATCCTTTGGAGGAGAAAAACACATATCTACAATTCGCTCTAAATTTGGGTCCATGACCCTAAAGAGATTAAGCATGCGAATTACCCAAACATCAAAATTTGTGTCATCGAAACTAAGAGTGTCAGAGAAACCTAAATCCCTAGTCGACATCCTTACTCTCTAGGCGATTAAGCCGTATAAAGAGAGACGAGGCTCTGATACCAATTGAAAGATCGTGGATGTCGCCTAGAGGGGGGGGGGGGAGAATAGGCACTTTTAAAATAATTACGGTTTAGGCTTGAACAAATGCGGAATAAACCTAGCGGTTAATTTATCAAGCACAAAACCTACAACAACTAGGCTCACCTATGTGCACCAACAACTTATGCTAAGAAAGATAAACAAGTAGGTGATAGTAAGATATATGACAAGAAACAATACGACTATCACAAAGTATAGTGCATAAGTAAAGGGCTCGGGTAAGAAATAACCGAGGCACGCGGAGACGATGATGTATCCCGATGTTTACACCCTTACGGATACTAATCTCCGTTTGGAGCCGTGTGGAGGCACAATGCTCCCCAAGAAGCCACTAGGGCCACCGTAATCTCCTCACGCCCTCGCACAATGCAAGATGGCGTGATTCCACTAAGGCACCCTTGAGGGCGGTCACCGAACCCGTACAAATGGCAACCCTTGGGGGCGGTCACCGAACCCGTACACTTTGGCAACCTTTGGGGGCGGTCACCGGTACCCGCCAAATTGCTTGGGGCAATCTCCACAACCTAATTGGAGACCCTGACGCTCGCCCGGAGCTTTACACCACAATGATTGAGCTCCGAACAACACCAACCGTCTAGGGTGCCAAGGCACCCAAGAGGAACAAGCTCTAGGGTGCCCAAACACCCAAGAGTAATAAGCTTCTCAAACTTCACTTCCACGTATCACCGTGGAGAATTCAAACCGATGCACCAAATGCAATGGCAAGGGCACACGGAGTGCCCAAGTCCTTCTCTCTCAAATCCCACCAAAGAAACTAATGCTAGGGAGGGAAAAAGAGAGGAATAACACGAAGGAGAACACCAAGAACTCCAAGATCTAGATCCAAGGGGTTCGCCTCACCTGGAGGAGAAAGTGATTGGTGGAAATGTGGATCTAGATCTGCTCTCTCTTCCCCCCCCCCAAAACTAGCAAGAATCCATGGAGGGATTGAGAGATAGCAAGCACGAAGAATGTCAACAATGGGGGAAGAACACGAGCTCAAAGGATAAGGTCCAATGGGGAAGAAGACCCCCTTTTATAGGTCCCCACGAATCTGCCCGTTATGTGCAGAAAACTGTAGGACCGGTACAACCGATGCACGAACAGGTACAACTGGTCAAAGCAGAGGAAAAACCAACCTGTAGGAAAAAGCACTAAGCAGTACAACCGCCCGGGGTACCGGTAGTACCGGTTAAACTAAACTAACCAGTACAACCGATCAACAACCGCCCAAGAACCGTTCCAAAACAGAAACTATTCCGGTGGTAGAGCGGTACATGGCCGGTACAACCTTCAGACCAATTCTGGAGCGGTACTACCGCTCCAAACACCGGTTGTACCGGTCAACCGGTACAACCTCTCTATGGGGCGGTACAACCTCTCTATGAAAAACACGTAAGATCAAAACAACCACAACTTTCGCGTACGAACTCCGAATTCGATGAAACCAAGTTTGTTGGAAAGCTAGCGACAAGGGCTAACACAATCTTGAAAGAAATATCAATAAAAAGCAAATTAGAAAAGGACCATAAGAAAATGGTGATAACCCTTCCTCGGATAAGACCGGTAAAACCTTCAACACCAAAAACATCATAGAAGACGCATGTGAACTCCGTTTTCGATGAACTCAAGCTTGTCATCAAGATGACCATAAGCTCTAAGACTCACAAGAGAAGCAAACAAGAACCAAGAAACATGATGCAAGGATGCAATGGTTTGAGCTCTCTACTAACGATACGATCAAGCTACCAACTTGAGAGCCCCCCTTGATAGTATGACAAACGATCCTATAACCCGGTCTCCCAACTACCACCACGAGACCGGTAAAATAGAAAACCTATCAAGGGCAAACCTTTGCTTTGCACAAAGTCCACTTGAGATAGATGTAGACGATCTTGACTTCCTCAAGTTGGACCACCTTGTCTCGGTGAAGACTAGTAGATTGCTCCCCCATACTCCACTATGGGTGATCCACTCTTCGGCATATCTTCACAAGTCCATTGTCGCCACAATGGACGGCAAGCTTCAAGCACTTGATCTAACCTAACCCCACAAAGAACTCTCACGAAGACCATGGGTTAGTGTCAGGGATATGACTAGCAGGTATAAACCGGTTAGTATAAACCGGCTTTGTTAATATTATACTTGTTGTAATATTTAGTAAAGGCTACGGCCCATAAGATCTTAGGGCCCATGTATAGAATTAAGGTTTGTAAACCGCCCCGTGATGTAACTTGAGAGATAAGGAAGAAAAGACAGAGACCGAGGCGGACACAAATATGAGCCGGCCTCGACACTCCATAAACCGGACCAGGCGTACCCTCTTTATAAAGGGGCGACCCGGTGACGGTTCAGGGACAAGCAACAATCAACCCGTCGAGACACAGGCAAGCGAATCCGCTCCCTGTAATCCAACGCCCAAGCAATACCAAACCAACTAGACGTAGGCTTTTACCTTCATCGAAGGGGCCGAACTAGTATAAACCTTCTGTGTCCCTTTGTGTGCTATGAACCCCTTCAAGCTAACCCGTGCGATGGTTCCATCATCAAGTCTGTTAAACCGGATATCTGCCGTGCTATTTACACGACAGTTGGCGCCCACCGTGGGGCCTGCGCACGATGGTTTCGAGTTCTTGAAGGGCAGCTTCGAAGGGCTCAAGGGTTACGCGGTCGGCCGGATGACCAAGAGTCGCCGCGGCCGGATCTACATCGACGACGCAGGTTGGGGACCGGAAACCGATTCGATCGAATACGGATACCGGGTTCCCTTCGGCAGCATCCAAATCTTCATTGGCAAAATCGGCGAACCGGGACCTGAGCCGGACGTCTTCTCCAACATCATCGAGCCGGCTCAGCGTACGAGATCGGCCCGGATTCAGCCCGCCGTGAAGCACCTATTCGTTGGAGCAGTCCACAGAGGTCGAGCCCAGGACGGATCGGAATCTGATGGTACAACAGTTGTCTACTCAGACGACGAGTCTTCATCCGGAGAAACTGAATCTCTGTATCAGTTGCAGGACGGCCGGTCTGAGGGCGAGTCCGATGGAAACAGTATTCCGGGCCCCTTCGGCCCGCCAAACCGGGTGGCTGTCTTTATGGCCGGTTCACAGCCCCCAGTGAACTGGACGACATCAGAAGCTGGTGCGGGGGGAAGCGGCCCAGCCCCCTCGCTTACAGAAGTTCTATCCACCTTGATCGAGGAGTTCACAGCTAAAGCGGTAGAAACAGTAGCTCCAGCAGACAAGGCGCATCATGATGCAGAGCTCCTTCAGTTGAAAGGCCGGATTGATCAGTTAAAGGAAGATCTAAAGGCAGAGAGAGAGATGATAGCAGTGAGACAAGCGGAATTGGATGATCAAGCCTTTTACTTAAGGATGGAGCAAGCTTCTATGGAAGGAGTAAGGGGACGAAAGTATCAGTCTCGTATACCGTCGGTTTATGAAGCAACGAATCTGTTCAGGACACCTGGGGCTGGGACTAGTAACAATCCGGCTTCAAACCGGAGAGCACCCCCGGCTAGGGAGGAGCCGGTTCAGCAACCCACCGCAGAGCAGGAACGCCGGATTACGTCGGCACCTTATGTCCCCATCCCTCCAGATCATTATTCAAACCCTTTGGATAACATCGCTGCAGCAGCGGCGTGTTTGGCCGCTTTACCTGCGGAAGAAACGTCTCCGGTGGCGATAGAGGCGCGTAGGGTCCAGAAGTTACTTAATACGGCGTTGATACAGCAGCAGGCATATTCTCATAGCAGGGAGAGGTTACATTCAACACCACGTCCCAGCCAAAGTTATACTAGGCATTGGGAGGAGCCAGAAGTATCTAGTAGTGAACGCAGGAGGCATCAGCGCAGGCAGGATAGTCCGACAGGTGCGGCAGTACAAGCTCCGGAGATAAACCGGGTTAGGTCAGGAGCCAGGGAAGAGATTCGTCAAGAAACGCCGGTTCACACAGCCACTGCAGAAACAGGGGTTACGGTGAGTTCCTTCGGGGTGCAGTGTCTTGTCCCCGCTTTACGGAGTGTCAAGCTGCCCAAAGATTTCAAGGGGCCCCGCAAGGTACCTAACTACACAGCTGATTTAGCACCGGAAGCTTGGGTTGAAAGTTATGAGATGGCCATGGAGATGCTGGACGTGGATGAATCGGCTTGTGCTAAATATTTTACTATGATGCTTGAAGGCACGGCCCGGACCTGGCTGAAAGCTCTACCCCCGAACTCTATTGGATCATGGGGGGAACTGCGCAGCCAGTTTATCAAAAACTTCAAGGATACATGCAAACAGCCGATGTCAGTGATAGATCTAGCAGCTTGTGTGCAAGGAGAGCAGGAGTCTACAGCAGCTTGGGTACGGAGAGTAGCAGAGATTTTACACTCTTCGAATGGTATTAATCCTAGTACGGCAATAGTGACGTTGGAGAACAATTGCCGGTTTGAATCTTTAAAGTTAAAGCTCGGACGGCTTAAAAGGGACTGCAATGATATGGGAACTTTGATGAGTGCCCTGGTGAAGTACGGAGACTCTGATAACACAAAATATCCAGAAGCAGAAGGAGACAAGGCTGGGAAGGTTGGCAAGTCTGGTAAACCGGCGCCAATCAATCCGGTTACTTCAAGTTTTTTGGGCAAACGGAAAGCAGAGGGTGGTTCGGACTTCGTGGCTAACACTCAAGTTCAAGGGGGTTTTCAGCGTAGCCCGGGAGATCCATCTTCACAAACCGGCGGAGGAGCTTTTGGCTGGGATCAGGAGTTAGATCAGCCTTGTCCAAAGCATAGCGGAAAAGGGAAGGTGGCGAAGCATACCATGAGAGAGTGCATACCCCTTATGAAAGCAATAGCGGGCCGTTTCAATCCTCATAATCGGCCCCCAAATAGCGGCTCAGGGCCTGGATTTTATGGTCCGGATCATCAGGGGAACAGCTCCGGATCAGGATATAGGGGCAACAGCAATGGTTATCAGAACCGGGCAGGTGGCCAAAATAATCAAGGAAACTATAATGGTCAGGGCAATCAATCACATTATCAAGGTGGTTACAATAATCAGAATAATCAGCAGCAGGGCCAAGGGAATTATAATAATCAGGAAATCAGCAGCAACAACGTCAGCAACAGCAGCCGCAATCGGGATATCAGAGTAATCCAAAGGAGTTAAGCAGTGGGCAATATCATGTCTTCACCACAAGTTTGTGTAAGAGAGACCAGAAGGTTTTGAAGCGGGCTGTTAATGCAGTGGAACCGGCGACACCGCAATTTCTTCGATGGTCGGAGCAGCCCATTGTATGGAGCAGAGAAGACCACCCAATGCGAGTGGATAATCCGGGCCATTTAGCCTTGGTGGTAGCACCTCAAGTGGGAGGTTACAAATTTACTAAAGTTCTCATGGATGGTGGTAGCAGTATCAATATCTTGTACTATGAGACTTTCCGTCGTATGGGTTTGACAGATAAGAAGCTAAGGCAATCAAACATAGTGTTTCACAGAGTGGTCCCAGGTAAGTCAGCTTATCCGGTTGGAAAGATTGACTTGGAAGTTACCTTTGGGAACGAATATGATTCCAGGTCAGAGATGATCACTTTCGAAGTCGTTAAGATCAAAAGTCCATATCATGCTCTGTTTGGAAGGACGGTTTATGCTAAGTTCATGGCTAGGCCGTGTTATGTTTATTTGCAGCTTAAAATGCCGGGTCATAAAGGCACGATTACGGTTCATGGAAGTCGCAAAATAGCAGTGGAATGTGAGGAAGGTGATGCAGCTTATGCAGAAGCAGTTGAAGTTTAAATCAGCGGAAGAGACCAAGCAAGTTGATTTTGTGCCTGGAGATTCGTCTAAGCAATTCACTATTAGCGCTAACCTTGATCCTAAATAGGAAAGCACGCTCATCGAGTTCATCCGTGAGAACCGGGATATCTTTGCATGGAAACCTTCTGACATGCCGGGTATACCGAGGGAACTCGCTGAGCACAAGTTAAACATTGATCCGAAGTTTAAACCGGTTAAGCAGTATCTGCGCCGCTTCAACGAGGAGAGGCGCAAGGCTATAGAGGAAGAAGTGGCCAGACTTTTGGCCGCAGGGTTCATAGTAGAAGTTTTTCATCCAGAGTGGTTGGCTAATCCGGTGCTGGTTTTAAAGAAGAATGGGAAGTGGAGGATGTGTGTGGACTACACGGACCTCAATAAAGCTTGCCCAACTGATCCTTTCGCTCTACCTCGCATTGATCAGATCATCGATGCCACGACAGGGTGTGAGCGGCTAAGTTTTTTGGATGCATATTCAGGGTATCACCAGATCAAGATGGCGGTGGAAGACCAAGAGAAGACAACTTTCATAACTCCTTTTGGTGCTTTTTGCTATGTGTCTATGCCTTTTGGGCTTAAGTGTGCACAGGCAACTTATCAACGTTGCGTTCAGAATTGTTTGAAGGGGCAGATAGGGAGGAACGTTCATGCCTATGTGGATGACATTGTGGTCAAATCGAAGAAAGAAGGAACAATGATAGAGGATCTCAAGGAAACCTTTGATAATCTTCGGGCTTATAGGATGATGCTTAATCCAGAAAAATGTGCTTTTGGTGTTCCGGCTGGTAAGCTACTGGGATTCTTGGTCTCAAACAGAGGAATAGAAGCTAACCCAGAGAAGATCAAGGCCATCACGTCTTTGACTAAACCGGTTTGCATCAACGATGTTCAGCGCATAGCTGGCCGGATCACAGCGTTAAGCCGATTCATCAGTCGCTTGGGAGAGAAGGCGATCCCACTTTACCAGATGTTAAGGAAAACAGACCGGTTTATCTGGAGTGATGAGGCAAATGCAGCATTTGAGGATCTGAAACGGCAACTAGCAAAACCACCAGTTTTAGCTGCTCCCATTGACAAGGAGCCTTTGCTGTTATACGTTGCTGCTAATACACGGGCAGCCAGCGTTGCAATTGTGGTTGAGCGCAAGGAAGCAGGGAAGGAGTACCCGGTTCAGCGCCCGGTTTATTATGTGAGTGAAGTACTCATTGAGTCCAAGCAGAGATACCCTCATTGGCAGAAGTTGGTATATGGGGTATTCATGGCAAACCGGAAACTGAAGCACTATTTCCAAGGGAATCCAATAACTGTGGTTAGTTCAGCACCGTTTGGGGATATAATCCAGAACAGGGAAGCTACGGGCAGAGTAGCAAAGTGGGCCATTGAGCTCAGCCCGCATGAGCTGAAATATGTACCACGCACCGCTATAAAATCTCAGGCATTGGTAGACGTCGTCAATGACTGGACAGAGTTGCAGACTCCGGAGGAGAAGCCGGATCTAATTTACTGGATGATTCACTTTGACGGTTCAAAACAGTTGGAGGGCTCGGGGGCTGGAGTTGTCTTAACTTCCCCCAGAGGTGATAACTTTTGCTATGTTCTCCGCTTATTATTTCCTTGTACTAATAATGCAGCGGAATATGAAGCATTACTTCATGGTTTGCGGCTAGCAAAGGAGATGAACTTGAGCCGGGTTAAGTGCCTGGGTGACTCAGATCTGGTGGCACAGCAAGTTTCTGGCAAGTGGGATTCAAGAGATCCCCTCATGGCGGCTTATAGACGAAAGGTTGAAGCAGTCGCAGGATACTTTAAAGGATATCAGGTGGATCATATAGACCGGCGGAGGAACGAAGCAGCTGACGCTTTAAGCCGGCTAGGGTCGCAACGTAAACCGGTGCCACCAAACACCTTTTTGGATGAGTTGAACAGTCCGTCGGTTCAGATACCGACGGAAGAAGACCTAGCTGTTCCGGACCCAGAGGCACAGTTAGTTGCAGCACTCCATATTATTCCGGATTGGACGCTGCCCTATTTGGCATACCTGAGCCGAGGAGAGTTGCCAGATGACGAAAAGGAAGCACGACGAATAATCCGGTGCTCTAAGTCCATGACAATTGCAAACGGAGAACTTCACCATCGCAGTACTTCTGGAGTGTTTCAGCGATGTGTATCAGCGGAGGAAGGGTGTGAGATTCTTCGTGAGATTCATGAAGGGGATTGTGGTCATCATGCCGGTTCAAAATCATTGGTGGCTAAGGCATTCCGACATGGTTTCTATTGGTTAACTGCTCATGCAGATGCGGCAGATCTGGTCCGGAAGTGTGACGCTTGTCAGAAATTCTCAAGGCGTGCTCTGGTTCCGGCACAGGAACTCTGGATGATACCAATAACTTGGCCGTTCGCAACTTGGGGGCTTGATATGGTTGGGCCTTTCAAGCGATCCCAAGATCAGAAAACTCATCTACTAGTGGCAGTAGACAAGTTTACAAAGTGGGTTGAAGCGGAGCCTATAAGCAAGTGTGATGCGGCAACGGCAGTTAAGTTCATCAAAAAAGTAATATTCCGGTTTGGCTTTCCACACAGCATCATCACAGACAATGGCACAAATTTATCTCAGGGTGAGATGGAGGAGTTCTGTCAACGAGAGCATATTCGTTTGGACGTATCTTCTGTGGCCCACCCCCAATCCAACGGTCAGGCTGAAAGGGCAAATCAGGAGATTTTGCGAGGAGTCAAACCCCGGCTTATGACGCCTTTGCAGAGAACCCCAGGATGTTGGGTTGAGGAATTGCCATCTGTTCTTTGGAGTATTAATACTACACCAAACCGGTCTACAGGTTACACACCTTTCTTCATGGTTTATGGTGCTGAAGCAGTTCTTCCGAGCGATATACGTCATGATTCACCAAGGGTGACGGCCTATGTGGAAGCAATCAATGAGGAGTCAAGACAGGACAGTTTAGACCGGCTGGATGAAGAGCGTGATATAGCTGCAGCACGATCGGCGATTTATCAGCAAGACTTGCGCAGATATCATAGCCGCCGGATTAGAACAAGGACGTTTCAGGAGGGTGACTTGGTACTCCGGCTCATCCAAGATCAAACATATATGCACAAGCTATCCCCACCTTGGGAAGGGCCCTTTATGGTCAGCAAGAATTTGCACAACGGTTCATATTACTTGGTGGACCTTCGGGAACACAAGGACTCACGGACATCAGAAGAGGAGACGAAGAGGCCTTGGAACATCGCCCATTTACGGCCATACTATACTTGAGCTACGTGCTCCAATGTATCCTATGTATATATTATGAGTAATGAATAAACTGGCACCCTCGGTAAACCGGGGGCTTAGCCCTTTTTCCATATACAAAAATCCTGTGAAAGCAACCATACAAGTTTATTATCAAATACCATATTTCAATATATTGGCCAGTTTAGAAATTATTTTTTTGCAGAATATGCAAAGGAGCGGTAAAACTCTTTCAAAAACATAAGATCATATCCGGTTCAAGGAGAGAAGGCTTCACAAAGCACCCACCGGTTCAGGAGGAACCCTGGAGGCCCTCTGGGAGTGGTATCACCCACTCCCAGTGATCAGATCAGTTTCCTAGTTCTACCGACCCTCTGAAAAGTTGGATAAATCCACATTCAGTGATTGGTTTACATTGACCCACCGGTTCAGGAGGAACCCTGGAGGCCCTCTGGGAGTGGTATCACCCACTCCCAGTGATCGGATCAGTTTCCTAGTTCTATCGGCCCTCTGAAAAGTTGGATAATGCCACGTTCAGTGATTGGCTAGGCCCTCTGGGAGTGTTGGCTAATCCACGTCCCATTGATTGGCTCAGTTTTTACATTGACCCACCGGTTCAGGAGGAACCCTGGAGGCCCTCTGGGAGTGGTATCATCTACTCCCAGTGATCGGATCAGTTTCATAGTTCTATCGGCCCTCTGAAAAGTTGGATAATGCCACGTTCAGTGATTGGCTAGGCCCTCTGGGAGTGTTGGCTAATCCACGTCCCATTGATTGGCTCAGTTTTTATTTGCGGTTCTTTCGGCCCTCCGAAAAGTTGGATAAATCCACGTTCAGTGATTGGCTAGGCCCCCTGGGAGTGTTGGCTAATCCATGTCCCATTGATTGGCTGAACCTTGCTTTGAGCCTGGCAGCTCTTGAAAAAGCCTCGACTACATGGTCTTATTTGCAAAATTTGCGTATTTTTTGGTGTTTTTGTGTTTTATAACCTTTTAAATCGGAGTGGAACAGCTACACAAGTTGACCACATATCATTAAAGTGAAAAGTCTGGATCATGAATACCAGCATAAATAAACCGGCTTTCATTAAAACCCGGATCGCATATTAGGCAAAAGTTACGACTTTCCGAACAAAGTCTTGAAGAACCAAGATGAACCGGATTTATCATCAAGATGGACCGGAGAATTTCGAGTTTCTACTTGGATCCATGAAGATCTTCATAAAGTGATTTTTAAAAGTCCTAACCGGATTAAGAACACTGAGCATATATAAATCTCAGGTATCAAAAGTTATTTTTAGTATAAAGATATACTTATTTGACGTTTTAAAAGAACAATTTAATCCGTCCAGTGGTAAGCCACTAGGACATATTTTCAATATTTTTTCTGCAGAGGATATGGAAGGCAATCAATATCAGGCAACATTTCAACCGGCAAGTCTTTCATAAAGACAAAATATCCGGGTTGAAGCACATCAAGTTTCGGCTAGCTTATTGCAAGACATAGCAAGCCCAACAGTTTGGAAACATTGTTTGGCGGAACACAGATAACGATTACAGCAATAAAATTCGAAATTATGCTTCTCCTTGCTGAGACGGCTGGCCATAGCCTTGATCCGGAACATCTTCATCTTCGTGAAGCGGTTGGAAGTCCGGCGCACGCCAGTCAATCTTCATCAAGGCCCGGAAATACACCTCATCGTTGATAAGTTCAGAAGGGTCAATGTCAGGAGCAAAGGTGTGAGGACGAACCGGCGGAATTAAGTTGACAGTGTCATAGACCGGTCGCTCCACCCGCTCGTTCTGCAAATTATATCCTGGATGATATCTGGACAAGTCAGATTCACCTGCAAGCTTGGTGGCGAGGGGACGCATCTCCTTCGTCAAGGCATAAAGATCCCTTTCGGTAAAGGCTGAGCCGTCATCCTTTGTATCTGGAAATCCGGTTAAAGCCTCCTCCGGATCAAGATCCGGGACCCAAGCCTTAGCCCTTGTAAGAGCTAGAAGAGCACCACCCCGAGCGGCAGATTTCTTGACTTCTTCAAGACGAGCCGGCAAAACAGATAACTTGTTCAAAGTATCTTGAATCGTTGTAGGGGCCGGTTTACCAAAAGAAGTGGCACTGATGATCCCCTGAGTGCCGGAGTACAGCTGTTCGACCAAGGTGTAGCATGCTTTGAGTTTTTTCCGTAAGTCATCCCCAAGATGGGAGACACGGCGCCCTGCACACAACTATTATAGTTAAACCGGCACAAAACGGAAATTACAAAGATAAAGCAGGAGTTCAGATTATACTTACCAAAGACAGCAGAGGTCATCAAGTCAATTTGCCGTCTTAAACCGGTCAATTCCTCAGTAACCGGATTAAGTGCTCCTTCAGCATCCTGAACCCGTTTCTCCAGATCTTTCTTCTGGACCTCAAAAGCGGTCCGCTCTTCTTCAAAGTATTTCTTCAGGTCTTCAGCAGTCTTTAAGCTCACCTGAAGATCTTTTTTCGCCTTTGAAGCGGCAGATTCTGTTTCAGTAAGACGGCTACGAAGTTCATTGATTTCAATAGCATTCCGGTTCAACTCAGCCTGCAAACATAGTTAAATAACAAGAGGTAAAAATCAGACAAGTCTCAAGCACACAAACAAGTTGTCTACTTGACACTTGGGGGCTAATGGCAGTTGAAGCAGTAAAGAACAACAATTCAAAGTTACAAGTTTCAAGCACACAAACAAGTTGTCTGCTTGACACTTGGGGGCTAATGTATAGTTGAAGTATCGTCAACAGCTTTTACAAGTATCAAATACATAAACAAGTTATCTACTTGATACTTGGGGGCTAATGTAAAGATCAATGGTTCAATCTACAAAGTTCCGGTTCACCTTCAGCACGCAGCTAAACCGGAACTTGGGGGCTGTTATGAGATAGAGACATATCAAAAGAACGAAGTCAGAAGAAGAGATTTACCTCATATTTTTCCCTCATTAAGTTAACCAGGCTGGCTTCATAATCCCGGCTGCTGTGGAGCCGGTTTAGATACCCAGAGTAAATTTCTTGGGCGCTCATATCAGAAAGGCTGGATATCTCAGTATTCCATTTCCCCTTTTCTTGAGATAGTTTTTCCGTTTTAGCCGTATGTTTGGCTAAAACGGTGGGCTCAGCCAGAGCGACAAAGCCAGCCCCGGTTACCACAACATCAAGAGAGGCAGGTACGTTTGGGGGAGTGGCAGTATGAGCCGGATTAGGAGACGCCGGATTAATCTGAGGAGAGTTAACCCGGGCCGGACTTGGTGGATTATGGGCATCTTCAGCAGTAGGATTCTCAGGAGCAGAGATGTGATCTGTAGGCGCAGGGTCTTCAAGAGGAGCTACGGGCTCGCCCTCTGAAGGAACAGTGGGGGACGGATCAGCAGCCAGATCATCTGCAGTGGGCTCGGCAGGAGGCTTGTTTGCCTTGGGCTTCTTGCTGGGTTTTGGTTTGCTGCAAAAGTATGCACAATGAGTTAACATTATAAAGCAAAAGGGATCATAAACCGGAAAAGTGAGAAAAGTTACCCTGGGACAGTTTTCAACGGAGGAAGTTGTGTGGCGGTCGATTCACCAGAAGAAGACAGCGGAGTTTCCTGGTAATCAGGGTCAGACGGTTTAAGAGGTTTTCGGATAAGCCCGGCCTTGGGATGAAGGAGAGTCGGAGAAAGTATCACCTCAGCACGGCGTTTCCAAACCGGAGTTAAGGAAATCCCGGATGATTCCACCGCCAGGCCGCTGTGGCGAGTGGTCCGGCGAAGAGCCTCGTGCTGTTGCTTCTTCAAAATAAAATTAGGGTCCAACTGAGCATAAGGATGAGAAAATTGGTACTTCCGGACGGTCCGACGACTTTTTTGTGGAAGGGGTTCTGAGTCAGAGGAAAGAATGGTTACCTCAATTTCGGCCGGGTTATCACCTTCAGGCAACTCCTGTGGGAAAGTATCATTAGATACAGTTACAAGTACATGAAAATAAAATCTAAACCGGATTAAAGCATACCTCGGAGTCCGGATCATCATCTTCAGTGGGAGAACCGGCGTCAACAACTGCTTTCCTTTTCTTATTGGCAAAGGTTTTTCGGCGAACCTGTTTGCCGGTTTTCTCCTGAGGTTTTCTCTTCCAGAAAGGGTCATCAGCCTAATCAAAAGAAAGAAAGACAAATTGAAAGCCGGTTTAAAAGAAACGGATTATAAATACAGGGTAAAGTGAAACTTACTGCGGGCGGCTTGTTCTTCTTATAGTATGGAGCTAAACCGACCTTGCTGCAGTCTGCCAAAGAAACATTGAGAATTTTCTTGGCTGATTCTACTACTTCCGATTCAGAAAGTTTGTCCTTGGTAAACCTTTGAGGATCATCCGGTTTGCCAGAATATTTGCACATTAGCTGTGAACGCTGGCTCAGGGGAAGGATGCTCCAAGACAGACAGCAGCGTAGAAAATCGGTTCCAATCAAACCATTAGCTATGAAGGATCTTAGCTTGGAAAGCTGGGATGAAAACCGGGTCCGTTCAACAGAGCCAAGCCGTTGTGGTAAGGGATGATTCTCCGGAATACGGGTTTCACGGTAACCCGGCAGAGGATTCTCCCCTTCAGGAGAAGTGTCAATGCAGTAAAACCATGACTTGTTCCAATCTTTCGGATGAGTGTGTAAAGCGGCGTGAGGAAAAACAACGTCTCTCCTCTTTTGAATACTAATGCCACCAAGCTCCTGATGTGGTCCGCTGGTAAACTCGGTGCGCCGGTTTAAATGAAAGAAGTCCCAGAACAGATCGACGGACGGTTCTTCTTGCAGATATACCTCCGAAAACACTTGGAAGTCACATATGTTTGAGACAGAATTGGGTCCAATATCCTGAGGGTGCAGTTGGAAAGCAGCAAGAACATCCCGGAAAAACTTTGAACCGGGGGGAGAGAAGCCTCGAGATATGTGATCAAAAAACACAATGACCTCCCCGGACCTGGGGGTAGGAGGACATTCATTACCCGGGGCCCGCCACTTTAAAACAGACTGAGGTCCTAGCGTACCAATTTCAGAAATCTTGATCAAATCGTCCTCAGTAATGATAGAAGGAACCCAATCGCAGGAGACATACTGCTTGGCCATTGCAACGAAAAGGCAAAGTATTGGAAAAGATAAAGTGCAGAAAACGGATTATGAAGATACAGCAGTATAAGCCGGAAACTATCTATGAAAGTTACGCAACGATTTAACTGAGGATTAATGGCATGGTTAAAACCGGCAATTACGACAAGCTAAACCATTTTCCAGTTAATGGCAGTTGAAGGGGAATGGCTAAACCGTCGCGTCTAAATTACAGAGTTCCGCAAGAACAGGGCATATCAGTTTAAACCGGGACATACTTAGCAGATCTACCAAGGAGAAAAACAGGTTTTTAAAAGACAGCTAAGGAGGAATAGATCTGAGCATACTAGGAAAAGAGAAACAAATATAAGAGTATACGGGAAGAACTACAAGGGCTTTATACTGAGCAGATAAATCTACAAGTTAGACAGGAACAACGGGATCTGAAGCATTTACAGCAGGATAAAAATACAGTTTAAAGGGCAAGATCTGAAGGTGAAGGTTACTAGAAATCATTGGCTTAAGGTTGAATAAGGTGAAGCTTCTATTAAGGTTCTAATGGCGGAGGCGTGGAAGAAACCCTAGAAGTTGCAGACTGATAATGAAGAAGAAGGACGTACCTGGAGCGGCAAGGATCGGCGGTGGAGGTTCTCTGGTCAAGCTCAGGGTGATGCAGCGGCCGGCGAGGACTTGGATCCAGTGGTTGACGGCGGCGTTTTGAGCTCGGGCGATGATGGAGTTGGGCGACGGAGGAAGAAGACGGAGCAGGAAGAAGATAACGAATGGGGATAGCAATATTTATAAGGGAGAGTCAGATCTGAAGCGACATGTGCGGGATTCGAGGAGGCAAAAAATCGGATAAAGATCTTCTGACGCCTCGATTCTCGGGATAACCTTTAGAGTAAGCTTCAGTACAGCTCGCGGCGTTAAATGCGGAGATGATGTCACGGTCAGATTTAATGATCCCTGAGGATGACGTCAGAGCCGGTTTATAAGGATGTGAAGACAGAAGAAAATTATACAAGAGAAGACTGATATGAACAAGTTCAAATCATTCTGGGGCCAAATGTCAGGGATATGACTAGCAGGTATAAACCGGTTAGTATAAACCGGTTAGTATAAACCGGCTTTGTTAATATTATACTTGTTGTAATATTTAGTAAAGGCTACGGCCCATAAGATCTTAGGGCCCATGTATAGAATTAAGGTTTGTAAACCGCCCCGTGATGTAACTTGAGAGATAAGGAAGAAAAGACAGAGACCGAGGCGGACACAAATATGAGCCGGCCTCGGTACTCCATAAACCGGACCAGGCGTACCCTCTATATAAAGGGGCGACCCGGTGACGGTTCAGGGACATGCAACAATCAACCCGTCGAGACACAGGCAAGCGAATCCGCTCCCTGTAATCCAACGCCCAAGCAATACCAAACCAACTAGACGTAGGCTTTTACCTTCATCGAAGGGGCCGAACTAGTATAAACCTTCTGTGTCCCTTTGTGTGCTATGAACCCCTTCAAGCTAACCCGTGCGATGGTTCCATCATCAAGTCCGTTAAACCGGACATCTGCCGTGCTATTTCCACGACAGTTAGTACACAAAGTGTCGTGGAATTAACACGTCAGATGTCCGGTTTAGCGGACTTAGTGGTGAGGCCGCGCATCTATGTAGTAGCTTGAGAGGGGTTGAGCGGAATCGAGAGACGCAATGCAAGACAAAGATTTAGACAGCTTCGGGCCCCGGGAAACATCATCCGGTAATAACCCTACGTGCTGTTTGAGGCTAGGTCTCATTATGATCCTCGTGGTGTCGCCGGTAAACCGGCTCTTTGTGTCTAACCCTAGAAACTTGTATAAACTTCTCCTCTTACTTGTAACTCTAAAAACTTGTCCTCTTTGGGGAGCCCTGCCCCTCCTTATATATGTTGAAGGGGAGGCTTTACATGACTAGTCCTAGTAGGACTAGGATTGATCTATTACAAGGAGTCCTAGTCTTGTTTCCTTTGTAAGAGAATATTCCTTATGCTTTCTTCATAAACCGCCCCACTATTAATATGAACCGGCCTTCTGGGCCTTGGGCCTTGTCATCCATGATCCGCCTGCCGGGTCACTAGTAACTTGTCAAATATAAACCGTCTTAAGTAGAATGCCAAGTCCGGCCGGGTTATAATTCCGGCCGGTTCATACCGTGGGGTATATCCCCGACATTAGCCCCCAAGTTTAGCTTGGATTTATCCATGGTAAACTTATGCTGCAAAATAACCACAAGAATAAATTTGATAGGTTGTGCTCCGGGTTAAGAATTCTTGTAAACCGGCACCGAATCATCTTTAATTCCTTGTCATTTCCTTCTTCTAAAAAATCCGTGTCAACAGACCAGCTTCATAATCAACTTGCTTGCATAAGAAGTTAAATAAAGAATCCATTTGAATCGGCCTTTAATGCTCTGACTTGACAAAAATATTGGTCTTTGAAATATTCGACTGATATCCAGCCGGCTTGAAGATGCAGAACTTGCCAATTTATGATTGCCAAGATTGCCGGGTCATACAATTAATCTGATTTGTCAGAACTGAAATTTTGAAGATGTTCCTCCTTTATATGCATATTACCTGTAGCCCCCAAGTGCCGGGTCATTATGTAATAATGAGCAGGGACTTTGTATATACTTCATTGAAAATAGCCTTGTATAATCTTGAAGAAATCCAGATTGTTCATCCCAATCACTATGAAACTGAATATTCCATATTATGTAGCCCCCAAGTGCCGGGTCATTATGCAATAATGAGCAGGGACTTTGAAAATATGATCATGTGAACTTGAAAAGCCATATGTAGCCCCCAAGTGCCGGGTCATTATGCAATAATGAGCAGGGACTTTGAAAATATGATCATGTAAACTTGAATAGCAACATATAGCCCCCAAGTGCCGAGTCATTATGCAATAATGAGCAGGGACTTTGTAGATATAATTATTGAAATGAACATTATATAACGTAACTTCCATCGTGGGGTTTCAATCAACTGAGCAGTGGATCCTTCAATATAATGAATGAATACTTGTGTACCTTGAATTGTTGATAGGAGCGATTGGTAGCCCCCAAGTTTCGGTTTAGCTACATTTAGAAGGTGAACCGGTACTTCCAGATGAAGCAAATGATCTTTCCATTAGCCCCCAAGTGTCAAGTAGACAACTTGCTTGTGTGCTTGAGACTTGTGTATTTGATGTAATCTAAATTTGAATAATGTAGCCCCCAAGTGCCGGGTTGTAAGCCTGCAGCAACTCGGGACTATTCCTTTGTAGAATAAATCACTTCCATCGTTGAAATAATATCCATTGCGCTTTAAAGCGACTTTGAAGACCTCAATCATAATATTGATAACCATAATAGGAATCCGGCCATGTTTGGCTATTGAAGAATATAATCCGGTCTTGAAAACCGGTTCCAGTGATGTTTGATCACAATCAGGCCGGGTTAATGAACACCGGTCATTATTTTGTCTTATACTGGCGACTTATAGTAAAAACCAGGCCGGTTTAATAAACACTATTCATTATCTTACTTGCTTCTGCATAAAACAACGCTAAAAGATGTCCTGAGATTATATATGCTCAATACTCTTAATCCGGTAGAACTTTAAAGACTCTTGATGAAGACCTTCATGGATCCAATTAGAAACCCGGGTTTCGATGATAGACTCCGGTTTATCTCGTTCTGAAAAACTTTGTTCAGAAATTTGTGGCTTGTTGCCTGTTAGATGATCCGGGTTATAATGAACACCGGTTTACTCATGCTGGTATTCATGATCCAGACTTTTCACTTTATAGATATGTGGTCAGCTTCTGTAGCTGTTCCACTCCAGTTTAAAGGGTTGTAAAACACAAACACAAAAAGATGCAAATTTTGCAAATAAGACCATGTAGTCGAGGCTTTTTAAGAGCTGCCAGGCTCAAAGCAAGGTTCAGCCAATCAATGGGACGTGGTTTGTCCATCTCTTCCCAGGGGGCTTATAGAACCGCAAATAAAAACTGAGCCAATCAATGGGACGTGGTTTATCCAACTCTTCCCAGAGGGCCTAGCCAATCACTGAACGTGGGCGAACCATGCTTTTCAGAGGGCCGATAGAATCGTACATAAAAATTGAGCCAATCACTGGGACATGGGCGTTACCATTCCCAGAGGGCCTCCATGGTTCCTCCTGAACCGGTGGGTAAATTAAACCAATCACTGAATGTTGAATTATCCAACTTTTCAGAGGGTCTCCAGGGTTCCTCCTGAACCGGTGGGTAAATTTAAACCAATCACTGAACGTGGAATTATCCAACTTTTCAGAGGGTCTCCAGGGTTCCTCCTGAACCGGTGGGTAAATTTAAACCAATCACTGAACGTGGAATTATCCAACTTTTCAGAGGGTCTCCAGGGTTCCTCCTGAACCGATGGGTAAAATCGTGAAGCGTCCTCTCTTCGAACCGGATATGATCTCATGTTCTTTAGAAAGTTTTATTGCTCCTTTGTATACTCTGCAAAAAATCAGATAGACTGATCAAAGCATCTTATTTTCTTAATGAAAAATGATATATAATAAGAGAAATAATATTGTAGATGGATATCACCTGAGTGAATTTGAACCGGTATGTTGAATAGACCGGATTACAGGTTGGACAGTAAAACAACCGCAGTATCAAAGGCGGCTCAGACAGTTAAACCGGTTGTGGGGTGGTAAACCGGCGGAGATGAACAAGTTGTCCTCTGATTTGCTTGAAGAACAGATGGGTCGGCCGACACCGTCGGGCTAATTTCCTTCCTCGTTGTGAACCGGCGTAGTCGTGAGAGACGGCCACGGCGCTGCAAACCGGTGTGGTCGCGAGAGACGGCCACGGCATTGTAAACCGGCGCGGTCGTGAAAGGCGGGCGAGGCGTTATAAACCGGCGCTTGAATCCATAGCATGACGACGATCACTCGTGTCGAATAATGTTTGGCGTGCCTCCACCTCCGTGGTATAATACCATTTGTAAGGAATAATTTTTCTGCATATAAAACATAGTAGGGCGAGGAGTTTTTGCTCGGATGAATTAATATGTATTTAAAAATAAATAGGAAAGATATCACCTGAGTCGCCCGGACAGCAGATGAGTCGGCAGCGGCATTGTAAGCTGGCGCGTGCGGGTGAATTAACTGTAGGCGCGGACAGCGTCGTGTTAATGTGGACCGGACCGAAAAAACGGTGGCGTGCGCTCATCCATTGGCGAGGGAGTCGGTCGTGATTTTGGAGCTCGGCGCGCGCGGGTACGGACTGATGAGTCGGCCACGACAGTGGTAGCCGGCGCAGGCACGAGACTTGACCACGACATTTAATCCGGTGCGAGCCTTATGATGTCGTTTTTGTAGTAGACTTTGTCCTGCATAAATAATACTGAAAGACAAAGTAATTGTTTCCAGAAGAATTAATACGTGCTAAAAATACTGAGAATAGATAGCACCTGAGAACTCTCGGGTGGCTGTACCGATTGAAAGACAAAAAATAGCCTCTGAGCCTCCACGTCAATTGTACCAGCAGCTACACGGTTGATTAAAATAACCTGACCAGCAACAGCAACACGTCGGTTCGGCGCAGCAGACTCGTCTCGATCTCAGTCTAAAAAATCAGTATACGATCTTTATCTGGACACGGACGATGAGTATCAAATCCTTGTCGGACTCGACGGATTGCCCGACGCGGCGACGACGCACGCTGGCCGTATTTCCTTTTGTTTAATCTTCAAACTTCATAGCTCGTAAATCACAACGGGAGTGACGGAGGAGCCCGCTCCAGGGCAGCTTGCATACTGGCAGGAGGTGGATGCAGCGGCTCAACCATAACTGAGGCCTAGTCGAAGTTGCATAGAAACAAAGTTCGGCTGCGGCCCTGTGGTTGCAACAGTAGCTCGAGGCCAGCAACTGCGGAAGGTGAACGATGTCCACGGAAGCACTCGGGGGCGGGGCCAAATTGGGCCAGCTCAGAAGAAGGCCACGACAGAGGAGGACCCGGAGACCGAGGCAGAAAGTATCTCAGAAGCAGGGCCACTTGGCGAAGCGACGATTTGAAGAAAACGCACTGGTGGCTCAGCGGTAGTGCGCCCGATGGCAACGGGTGTCCAGCAGCGGCAACTCGATGGCAAGCCTACTCGGAACGGTCTGTCCGGGCCACACGATTGCAGGGCAGACCTGCGGCAAGGCGGCGGCTTGATGCAACGACGGACGCCGGCGGATTGATGCGAAGCCACGGAGGCGAGCTGTTGAGGCCGCAGAGGCGACGACGAGGCCGGCAACGGCGGAGGCAGGCGGCTGCTGTGGAGGTGAGGTAGAGCAAGGCCAACGGCGGCTCGGCGCGGCCGCGTTGGAGTGGCACTGGCGGGACGGGCTACGGTAGAGCAACAGCCAGAGGTCTGGCCGTAGGGGCGGAGACTGCTGTCCACTTCCGAGTGGTTGTCTCCTCCCCTAGCAAAACCGAATCAAGCCAAACACCACAGGTCGCCGGCTTCCGTTGATAGACGGAATAAAGAATCAAACCCGTACTATGATTAGTACTAATGCAGATGAGCTCACTTTGAGACTTGTACTACTACTAGAAGTAGTATTTTTCCTTGGATCTTTGTTCTATGATCGTGGAAGTAGCAGCAGGAGCATAACTGATACGCCTCGGGACTTGATGCACCTGCGGACGACCATATGTACGAGCGCTGGGATAATTACGCGTGCGCTTTGCACCATTGATGATCCGGCGATTTGATGGATTGGCGCCGAAGTGAAGATCGATTTTCAAATCGTGTCCGTGGTGCGCAAACGAAACCCTAATTTCCTAGTTGTTGTTCATCTGACGAAATCGCGAGCTCCTCAATCCCTAGGAGAGATCCCTTCAAGAACTCAACACCACTGTGCGCAGGCCCCACGGTGGGCGCCAACTGTCGTGGAATTAACACGTCAGATGTCCGGTTTAGCGGACTTAGTGGTGAGGCCGCGCATCTATGTAGTAGCTTGAGAGGGGTTTAGCGGAATCGAGAGACGCGATGCAAGACAAAGATTTAGACAGCTTCGGGCCCCAGGAAACATCATCCGGTAATAACCCTACGTGCTGTTTGAGGCTAGGGCTCATTATGATCCTCGTGGTGTCGCCGGTAAACCGGCTCTTTGTGTCTAACCCTAGAAACTTGTCTAAACTTCTCCTCTAACTTGTAACTCTAAAAACTTGTCCTCTTTGGGGAGCCCTGCCCCTCCTTATATATGTTGAAGGGGAGGCTTTACATGACTAGTCCTAGTAGGACTAGGATTGATCTATTACAAGGAGTCCTAGTCTTGTTTCCTTTGTAAGAGAATATTCCTTATGCTTTCTTCATAAACCGGCCCACTATTAATATGAACCGGCCTTCTGGGCCTTGGGCCTTGTCATCCATGATCCGCCTGCTGGGTCACTAGTAACTTGCCAAATATAAATCGTCTTAAGTATAATGCCAAGTCCGGCCGGGTTATAATTCCGGTCGGTTCATACCGCGGGGTATATCCCCGACACAAAGTGTGATTGACAATGCTTACCATACCATGGGATTGCTTGATCCCTCTCGGTACATCTTCTACACTTTGTGTGTTGATCAACTTGATTCATTCTTTGACTTAGTTTTGATCAACCTTGAATCTTTCCAACTCTCTTCATTTGGATGATGTCTTGAAGGTAAACATGAATGATCACAAACTCTTCTTCTTCAAGACATGCTTGCAATAAGCTCAACACCCACAAGACCAATCTTTGGATAATTCCTTAATAGCATCTTGGTCATCACAAATTCTCCTTGAAACCAACAAATGAACTCCAAGAAAAGCCTATGGAAAAACCCTTCAAATATAACTCAAGGCAACCATTAGTCCATAGAGATTGTCATCAATTACCATAACCAAACATTGGGGCACCGCATGTTCTTTCAAAGGTAAAGTAAGGATCCAATCATAGAATGATATACCTTTTGATTCACCACTTTACCATTGGGATCAATGTCAAGTTGGCATTTGGTAGGCATAGGAGTAGTAGCCGGCTTGACATCACTTAGATTGAATCTCTTGATCATGTCTTGAGTATATTTGGCTTGTTTGATGAAGATTCCTTCTCGTCTTTGTTTAACTTCAAACCCGAGAAAGAACTTCAACTATCCCATCATGGACATCTCAAACTCCGTGGTCATGAGTGTGGCAACCTCATCATTGAAAGCTTTGTTAGGTGAACCAAAAATAATATCATCAACTTATAGTTGGCATACAAACAACTCCCCTTTGACCTTCTTGGTAAAAAAGAGTGGGGTTGATTTTCCCAATTTCAAACCCACGATCTTGTAACAACTCGGTAAGATTCTCATACCACACATGTGGGGCTTGTTTAAGGCCATAGAGTGCCTTATCGAGTTGATACACGTGATTGGGGAACTTAGGATCCTCAAACCCCGGGGTTGTTTGACATATACCGACTCATTAAGAGGACCATTAAGAAATGCACTTTCCACATCCATTTGTTGCAACTTAAAGTTATGATGAGATGCATAGGCAAGCAACAAACGAATAGATTCAAGGCGAGCAACAGGAGCAAAGGTTTCACCATAGTCGGTACCCTCGACTTGGGAGTAGCCTTGTGGCACCAAGCGAGCCTTGTTGCGGATGACAATCCCGTGAGAGTCTTGCTTGTTCTTGAAGATCCATTTGGTTCCAATTACATTATGGTTCTCCTTTGGCCTTGGCACCAACCGCCACACCTTGTTGCGCTCAAAGTTATGGAGTTCTTCATGCATGGCATTGAGCCAATCCGGGTCTTTGAGCACCTCATAGACCTTTTGGGGTTCAACACAAGAGACAAACGCATGATGAGCTGATGGCTTCTCGCCCCTCGTTGGTTACCCCAAGTGGAAAGTTTGAGATGCAGTGTAGCGGAAGTTTTCCCTTGGCAAAGATACCAAGGATCGATTTCCCTGAGACTCCCAGTTTCAACAAGAAGGTGTCAACTGCTAACGGCGCCAGATATTAGCAATCAACGTGGACCTGCACACAGATACAAATAACTTTGCTCCCAACGAGTACAGAGAGGTTGTCAATCCCTCCGGCCTTGTCGTTTACAAAGGATCAAACGCAAGTGATAATAGTGATAGGTAATGCTGCAAATAGTAAGTAAAAGCGGAAAGTAAATAGCGGATGTGATCAGTGATGGTAATATGGACCGGGTTCCCATGATGTTCACTAGTGATGTATCTCTCCCAAAAGACGATAAACGGCTATGTGAGGTAAACGAATTACAGCTGGGCAATTGACAGAATTATGTGTGCAAACCAATGCTAACTATGTTGCAAGAAAGGTAGAGGTTCAAAGCATGGGCGGTACGCCAAGGCAAGTAGACCGAAATCCATCTGCATCTACTACTAATCATCCACCTTGAGATATCTATCCAGAACATCTCGCTCGTATTAAGTTGCGAGTCCCACCCATAGTGTATTCTCAAAGCAACAGACAACTGCATTAAAAGAACTTTGCGTAAAGTAAACAATCCTTGCACCCGCGGGCACAAGCACCGTTGTTTTCCCCCTTGTGGCAACAACACATCCCCTAGACTCATGTTTCTGTCACTCAAGCTAGTCATCGAGGGGCATGAACCCACAATCAAGCATAACGTTCCCTCTTGGAGTCACTACCTACTACTTGGCCAAAGCAATAAATAACAACGAAGAACATGCAAGAATTACTTACGAACATAAATATAAAAGAGGTAGATCAAATATATTACTCAAACACAATCTGAACATAATCTCACAATCCATCGGATCCCAGCAAACTCATCATAGCAACAACATAAGGATTACATATGTGCCTCGATCATGTAGGGCAGCTCACGAGGACTAATTAGTGAAGCACAAGAAGGGGAGGAGAACATCACATAGCTACTGGTCATGGACCCGTGGTCCAAGGGAGACTACTCACAACTCATCCGGGAGGCGTCCATCGTGGTGGAGAAGCTCCCGGTGGTGATCCTCCCCTCCGGCAGGGTGCTGGGAAGAGTTCTCCTGGCGCTCCCGATCTTAGAAGCGCGGCGGCGGCAGAACAGAGATGAGATCGCGAAAAAGGGTTCCCGTCTCGAGGGTTTCGGGACACGATATAAATATATGTCAAAGGGGGGCATCAGCGGAGGCCTGGGGGGCCCAGGCGCCCCCCCGGCGCGGCCAGGAGGGGGGCCGCGCCACCAGGGCGCCTGAGCCCTGGTGGCCCCCCTCCGGCCCTACTTTGGCTGCCGGGAAGCTTCTGGAACGCTGATTTTTTATATAATTTTCCGGGATTTTTCTGGCAGTTCTCGTAATGGGAAAACCTGAAATACAAAAACAGCAGAAAACAGAAACTAGCACTGGGGTGCACTGAGTTAATAGGTTAGTCCAAATATGATCAAAAGTGTATGGAAGTGTATAAATATCATAGCAATATCACCCAAAAGAGGCATGGAGCAAGCAGAAATTATAGATACATTTTGGACGTATCAACATCCCCAAGCTTAATTCCTGCTCGTCCTCGAGTAGGTAAATGATAACAAGAATAATTTGTGTGGTGACATGCTATTAACCATATAAGGATTTTTCATAGTCATATGACAAAAGCTTACTGAGACAATGAATCTGTAGTAATTAAGTTGCCTCATGAGAAAATCACAAAAAACTGAAAGTTTTACAATATGATACTGAAACATCAAATAGATTTGTAATGAGCATGGTGTGCAAATATGATAAAGTGATATCTCGCTTGCCCCCTTTAGTGAAGCAAAACATAAATGCAGGGGCACCTCCAAGGTTTAAGTGATGACTAGATACAATAATTTCAGAATAAACGATATCACAATCATGCAAAAGACAATGCTACTTTGGGACAATGCACATTACACTCAGAATGACAATCATGCTCTCAGTAGTTGGTGCTTTTAAAAGAAGGTGGAGACTCTCGAACCGTGCCTTTTGTTGGCAAGGTTGAAAACCCGTAGTCGGAAACAAAGACAAAGCATGTACCAGAGCTCTTGGTTTTAAAAACAGAGGTAATAATTATTATTTTTGATTATGCATGTTCCGTCAACGAATGCTAGCAGATAGCTCAATCACTTCTTGAGATGGACAAGTTTCGAGGAACGGCTCCCGAATGAGGACGATCACATCCTCTTAATCTCCTTTGTTTATCACTGCCAAAGTTTTCTGATTTCTCATGAACAAAGCGTGAAGGAGGGTTTGTTTGTTATATTAATTTCGAGCCGGGCGCACTCAATGCCAGTTCCTTCTCGTGTTATGGGTTTGCACATTAGACATGCAATCCCGGGGTGAAGCTTGTCCAACTTAAAAAGATCATGAATTAACTACTACTTCCTCATGAACTTAAAACAGAGGCACAAAACAGTAATGCATTTTTTTTGAATAATTTCGAGATGGTACATGAAAGTCTTCGTTAGGAATGGCAGGTAAATACCATGTAGGAAGGTATGGTGGACTCATATGGCATAACTGGTTTAAAAGAATTTGGATGCACAAGCAGTCAGTCCGCTTAGTACAGGTGGAGGTTAGCAAAAGACTGGGAGCGACCAACTAAGAGAGCAATGACGGTCATAATCATGCAGAGCGACAAAGCAACATTGAATCAGGCATGGTAGTTATATTGCTACTCAGAAACAAAAGATCATCAAGGCTTGACAGACTTTCTTTACAGTCTTAAATATGCGTGAGCATACGCCAAGTCAATCAAAATAAATTCTTGAAGGAAGATATTACTAAACCATACCACATCATAGGCAAACAAATCATGTTGGTACTCCAATAACACATTGGGAACCCCCCAGCTATTTGAGACTAACCATAAGAAAACATGAACTACTAAGCACCATTATGCACGTAGCATTTTTATCATAGACATATCAACCATGCAACAGAAGCAAACTCTCTTAATAAGATAATCATGATAAATAAAGAGAGTTCAAGCAACCAACTAAACAAAAGCTCTTTAAAAAGATAAGCATGAAAACTAAGAGTTGAACATGATAGTAGCTATTGAAAGACAAAGAACACACACAGCAAAGATAGACATGAAAATTCTATGTTATGTTCTAGGTAGAAGTGGAGCGTGTTTCTCTCCCACATAAAGAAAGCTGAGTTCCGACTCGTTATGAAAAGCTAAAGAAAACTAAAAAGGAAAACTAAAAGCAAGACGCTCCAAGCATAGCACATAACACATGAAGTGATAAAAATATAGTGGAACGAAAGACGAACTGATAATGTTGATGGAGAAGGGGATGCACGGGGGCATCCCCAAGCTTAGACGATTGAGTCTCCTTGAATATTTCTTGGGGGTGCATGGGGGCATCCCCAAGCTTGAGCGTTTGACACTCCTGAATCTTTTTATCATCTTCCCTCGCACACTTGAAAACTCCCTTCATACATAACTCATCATAATCTGATTAGCGAGGTTAGTACCCATAATAAAATAATTGTTCCTTGCTGGAAATAAGGATATTCTTGAAGATCTACTGTTTCTCAAGATTGCCAAAAGATTTTTGCAAAGAAAAAGCAAGCTCAAGGTTTGCAAAATGAAGGAAAGGCAAAACAGGACAGAATTTGTGAAAAACAGAACAACATGTAGTAAATGATTTTTTCGGGGCACTTCTGCAACTCTAATCAAAAAACTCAGAACAGACGCATGAAAGACAATTATATAGAGCACGCTGTCGAAAAAATTCAGACCAAAAAGATGATCTGGTGATTTTATACGAATTTTTCTATCCAAGGACAGAATCTGTTTCCTGGACATCACGTCACAACTTTTGAACTTTCTTGCAATCAGAGGCTACACTTGGCACAAAGTTGAAAAGCAAAGATACAATGATGATGCTACTGTAGTAACAACATCAAGACACAACAAAAGCAAAATAAAATTTTATTCATGTGGGCTGCCTCCCAAAAGCGCTTTCTTTTATGCCTTTAAGCTAGGCATAATGCAAAGAGATCAAGTTTTATCAAGAGTAAAAGAATAGCTAGCCCGTATAACGGACTCACAAGGTAACTTAATCTTCTTTCGAGGGAAGTGTTCCATCCCTTTCTTGAGAGGAAATTGGAATTTTATATTCCCCTCTTTCATGTCAATGATAGCACCAACGGTGCGTAGGAAAGGACGTCCCAAAATAATTGGACAAGAAGGTTCACATTCAATGTCCATAATAGTAAAATCAACGGGAACATAATTGTCATTGACAATGATAAGAACATCATCGATCCTCCCCAAAGGTTTCTTTATGGAAGAATCAACGAGACGAACACCAAAAGAACAAGAATCAAAATGTTTCAATTTAAGCATATCATATATTCTTTTGGGCATAACGGAGGTACTAGCTCCAACATCACATAAAGCATAGCAAGAGAAGTTATTCAACTTAATTTTAATCATAGGATCCCAACCATCTTCTAGCTTTCTAGGTATGGAGGCTTCTACTCTAAGTTTCTCCTCCCTAGCTTTGATGAGAGCATTAGTGATATGCTCTGTGAAGGCAAGATTAAGCATGCTAGTGTGGGGATCTTTAGCCATTCTTTGTAGAAAGGTGATAACTTCTGAGATACTACAATTATCAAAATCAATTTTATCATTATTGGGCAGAATTGTAGTGTCATCCTCTTTGTTAGAATTGCTCTCTATTATAAGAGTTTGAACGTCTTCCCAAGTTTGGGGAAGCATAGGAGCAACTTTAAACTGAGGCTCATACTCTTTTCCTGGAAGACCATGCCATGGGCATAACTCTCCATCAAGACTAACATAATCACAAGGTTTATTACTTTTGTAGATCCCGACAGTGGTGATTGGCGTAATGGAAGAAGGGGTGTACTCCTCCCATTTAGTGTTTTTGGTGGAACCCATAATAGCAAGCAAGCAAGATAACTATTTTTGTGATTTTCGATAAAAGATACTAAAGCAAAAACTGAAAGGTAAACTAAAAAGACTAAAAAGCAAAGGTAAAACATAGCATGCAACTCCCCTATCCTAAAGAGTGGAGTCCCCGGCAACGGCGCCAGAAAACTTTGCTTGATGGCTTCTCGCCCCTCGTTGGTTACCCTAAGTGGAAGGTTTGAGATGCAGTGTAGCGGAAGTTTTCCCTTGGCAAAGATACCAAGGATCGATTTCCCTGAGACTCCCAGTTTTAACAAGAAGGTGTCAACTGCTAACGGCGCCAGATATTAGCAATCAACGTGGACCTGCACACAGATACAAATAACTTTGCTCCCAACGAGTACAGAGAGGTTGTCAATCCCTCCGGCCTTGTCGTTTACAAAGGATCAAACGCAAGTGATAATAGTGATAGGTAATGCTGCAAATAGTAAGTAAAAGCGGAAAGTAAATAGCGGATGTGATCAGTGATGGTAATATGGACCGGGGTCCCATGATGTTCACTAGTGATGTCTCTCTCCCAAAAGACGATAAAACAGCTATGTGAGGTAAACGAATTACAGCTGGGCAATTGACAGAATTATGTGCGCAAACCAATGCTAACTATGTTGCAAAAAAGGTAGAGGTTCAAAGCATGTGCGGTACGCCAAGGCAAGTAGACCGAAATCCATCTGCATCTACTACTAATCATCCACCTTGAGATATCTATCCAGAACATCTCGCTGGTATTAAGTTGTGAGTCCCACCCATAGTGTAAACTCAAAGCAACAGACAACTGCATTAAAAGAACTTTGCGTAAAGTAAACAATCCTTGCACCCGCGGGCACAAGCACCATTGTTTTCCCCCTCGTGGCAACAGCACATCCCCTAGACTCATGTTTCTGTCACTCAAGCTAGTCATCGAGGGGCATGAACCTACAATCAAGCATAACGTTCCCTCTTGGAGTCACTACCTACTACTTGGCCAAAGCAATAAATAACAACGGAGAACATGCAAGAATTACTTACGAACATAAATATAAAAGAGGTAGATCAAATATATTACTCAAACACAATCTGAACATAATCTCACAATCCATCGGATCCCAGCAAACTCATCATAGCAACATCATAAGGATTACATATGTGCCTCGATCATGTAGGGCAGCTCACGAGGACTAATTAGTGAAGCACAAGAAGGGGAGGAGAACATCACATAGCTACTGGTCATGGACCCATGGTCCAAGGGAGACTACTCACAACTCATCCGGGAGGCGTCCATGGTGGTGGAGAAGCTCCCGGTGGTGATCCTCCCCTCCGGCAGGGTGCCGGGAAGAGTTCTCCTGGCGCTCCCGATCTTAGAAGCGCGGCGGCGGCGGAACAGAGATGAGATCGCGAAAAAGGGTTCCCGTCTCGAGGGTTTTGGGACACGATATAAATATATGTCAAAGGGGGGCATCAGCGGAGGCCTGGGGGGCCCAGGCCCCCCCCCCCCCGGCGCGGCCAGGAGGGGGGCCGCGCCACAAGGGCGCCTGGAGCCCTGGTGGCCCCCCTCCGGCCCTACTTCGGCCGCCGGGAAGCTTCTGGAACACTGATTTTTTATATAATTTTTCCGGGATTTTTCTGGCAGTTCTCGTAATGGGAAAACCTGAAATACAAAACCAGCAGAAAACAGAAACTGGCACTGGGGTGCACTGAGTTAATAGGTTAGTCAAAATATGATCAAAAGTGTATGGAAGTGTATAAATATCATAGCAATATCACCCAAAAGAGGCATGGAGCAAGCAGAAATTATAGATACGTTTTGGATGTATCATGAGCACAATAGTTTGCTAATTGTCTACGAGTGCTTACCCCCTTTGTAATGCTTCCAAGGATATCCTCCATGTGATGCTCTCTGATAACCCACAAGTGTAGGGATCGCAACAGTTTTCGAGGGTAAAGTATTCAACCCAAATTTATTGATTCGCCATAACAGGAGCCAAAGAATACTCTCAAGTATTAGCAGTTGAGTTGTCAATTCAACCACACCTGGAATACTTAGTATCTGCAGCAAAGTATTTAGTAGCAAAGTAATATGGAAGTAATGGTAACTGCAATAAAAGTAACAATGGTGTTTTTGTAGTGATTGTAACAGTAGCCGCGGAAAAGTAAATAAGCAACAAGCAATACGTGAAAAGCTCATAGGCATTGGATCAGTGATGGATAATTATGTCGGATGTGATTCCTCATGTAATAGTTATAACATAGGGTGACACAGAACTAGCTCCAGTTCATCAATGTAATGTAGGCATGTATTCCGAGTATAGTCATACGTGCTTATGGGAAAGAACTTGCATGACATCTTTTGTCCTACCCTCCCGTGGCAGCGGGGTCCTATTGGAAGCTAAGGGATATTAAGGCCTCCTTTTAATAGAGTACCGGACCAAAGCATTAACACATAGTGAATACATGAACTCCTCAAACTACGGTCATCATCGAGAGTGGTCCCGATTATTTTCACCTCGGGGTTGCCGGATCATAACACGTAGTAGGTGACTATTGACTTGCAAGATAGGATCAAGAACACACATATATTCATGAAAACATAATAGGTTCAGATCTGAAATCATGGCACTCGGACCCTAGTGACAAGCATTAAGCATGGCAAAGTCATAGCAACATCAATCTTAGAACATAGTGTATACCAGGGATCAAACTCTAACAAAACTAACTCGATTATATGGTAAATCTCATCCAACCCATCACCGTCCAGCAAGCCTACGATGGGATTACTCACGCACGGCGGTGAGCATCATGGAATTGGTGATGGAGGAAGGTTGATGATGACGACGACGGTCTTCCCTCTCCGGAACCCCGAACGAACTCCAGATCAGCCCTCCCGAGAGAGATTAGGGCTTGGCGGCGGCTCCGTATCGTAAAACGCGATAATTCCTTCTCTATGATTTTTATCCCCGAAAGTGAATATATGGAGTCGGGGAAGACGTCGGTGGAGCAACAGGGGGCCCACGAGGCAGGGGGGCGCGCCCCCACCCTCGTGGACATGGTGTGGGCCCCCTGGTCTGGTTCTTTCCGCATATATTTTTTATATATTCCAAAATAATTCTCCGTTGAATTTCAGGTCATTCCAAGAACTTTTATTTCTACACAAAAATAACACCATGGCAGTTCTGCTGAATACAACGTCAATCCGGGTTAGTTCCATTCAAATCATGCAAGTTAGAGTCCAAAACAAGGGCAAAAGTGTTTGGAAAAGTAGATACGTTGGAGACGTATCAACTCCCCCAAGCTTAAACCTTTGCTTGTCCTCAAGAAATTCAGTTGATAAACTGAAAGTGATAAAGAAAAACTTTGACAAACTCTGTTTGCTCTTGTTGTTGTAAATATGTAAAGCCATCATTCAAGTTTTCAGCAAAGATCATGAACTAACCACAGTCACAATAACTTTCTCGTCTCATGTCTACTCATATCAATGGCAGAATCAACTAGCGAGCAATAATAAACTTCGGATGACAACACTTTCTCAAAACAATCATAATATGATATAACAAGATGGTATCTCGCTCGCCCTTTCTGACACCGCAAAACATAAATGCAGAGCACCTTTAAAGATCAAGGACTGACTAGACATTGTAATTCATGGTAAAAGAGGTCCAGTCACAATCATATTCAATGTAAATTAATAGCAATACATGCAAATGATAGTGGTGCTCTCCAACTGGTGCTCTTTTAACAAGAGGACGATGACTCAACATAAAAGGTAAATAGATAGGCCCTTCGTAGAGGGAAGTAGGGATTTGTAGAGGTGCCAGAGCTCGATTTTAAAATAGAGATGAATAATATTTTGAGTGGTATACTTTCATTGTCAACATAACAACCAAGAATCTAGATATCTTCCATGCTACACACATTATAGGCGGTTCCCAGACAGAATGTTAAAGTTTATAGTCCCCCAACCACCAACAAGCACACTCCATGGCCATCCGAATCCACGGGGTACCGTCCAAACAAGCAGCAACCCCGGGGGAGTTTTGTTTAATTATTATGATTTGAGCATGGGACTGGGCATCCCGGTTACCAGCCATTTTCTCATGAATGATGAGCGGAGTCCACTCATCCTGTGAATAATCCACCTAGCATGGAACATATAGACAGCCCTAGTTGATACATGAGCTGTTAGAGCATACAAAACAGAATTTCATTTGAAGGTTTAGAGTTTGGCACATACAAATTTACTTGGAACGGCAGGTAAATACCGCATATAGGAAGGTATGGTGGACTCATATGGAATAACTTTGGGGTTTATGGAAGTGGATGCACAAGCAGTATTCCCGCTTAGTACATGTGAAGGCTAGAAAGAGACTGGGAAGCGACCAGCTAGACAGCGACAACAGTCATGAACATGCATTAAAATTAATCAACAATGAATGCAAGCATGAGTAGGATATAAATCACCATGAACATAAATATCGTGGAGGCTATGTTGGTTTTGTGCCAAGTCAAGCCACTTGAATCGTTCAAAGGAGGATACCACCCTATCATACCACATCACAACCATTTTAGTATCATGATGGTACGCAAGATAGATGATGTCTACTACACGCTTCTATTCCTGTAGACAGTGTTGGGCCTCCAAGAGCAGAGGTTTGTAGGACAGCAGCAAATTTCCCTTAAGTGAGTAACCCAAGGTTTATCGAACTCAGGGAAGTGGAGGTTGAACGTACCCCTTTCAAGCAACCCTGCAATCAAGATACAAGAAGTCTCTTGTGTCCCCAACACACCTAATACACTTGTCAGATGTATAAGTGCACTAGTTCGGCGAAGAGATGTTAAATGGCAAGTGATATGGATGGCAAAATAAAGTGATATAAATCTGTAATAAAAAGTGCAGCAAGCAAACAAGTGGTAAACGTGAGCACAAATGGTATTGCAATGGTGGAAACAAGGCCTAGGGATCATACTTTCACTAGTGGCAACTCCCAACAACATTATCATAATCGAATCACATGATATTTCCCATAAAACATGCAATGGAGACGCACCCGGAGGTCATTCCTTTGTGGTCAAGAGAGGACGAGAATTATGTAGGGCTACAAAAGCACACCTCAAAGTTCGTAGTTCTCAATCTATGGATTTCCCAATGTCACCGCGGCCATCCAAAGAGAGTACCACAATCACCACAACATATCTAAAGGATAGTCAAAGACAAGCACCAAGAGACTCTCAATCTTCAATCAACACACAAAAGAGGAAATCACTCATGAAAATATTCTTCTAATCCATGTCCAATAGACCGCTGTCACCTTGGTCTCGGGGATTATACTAGATAAAGACAAGTGAGTACATCAATCCAATACATAGAGGAAGGGGAAGTATCATGGGATCACCCTAGATTAACATAGCCTATGATCACAACGAAGATCACATCATGGGAGAGAGAGATAACCACATAGCTACACGTACAAGCCCTCGGCCCCGGAGAAGACTACTCACACATAGACATGGTGAGGAGAAGCTTGATGGTGGTGTTGATGCAGCGGTGCAGCCCCGCGAGGAGGAGACGGCCGGCGGCCCTAGGGGGCGGCAGCGGCCCTTGGGGGCGGCGGCGGCCCTAGGGGCAGCGGCTCCTTGGCCCCCCTTCTTCCTTGTGGATGGTGCTGCAATGGTGCTGGTCCTCCCCTCCAAGACGGTGGCTTGGGAGGAGGAAAATTCATTGCCCTTGGTGACCTAGGTTTCCTTTCTTTATATAGACTCTCGGATTCCCGTCATCAGATTTTGGGCTTCAGTAAAACGGGCTTTTCTCGGCCGTCCGGACTCCGATTTGGACGAATTTTATATCCAGAAGCATCCTCTCGAAATTCCCACAACTTTCGCATCTGGACTTTTTCCGTTTGACGTCATCTTCGGGCCGGAACGTGACCATCTTTAAAAAACGTTCTCAGACAGATTTCAGGAAAGTCAGAGTCCTACTCCAATACGACTCCTTTTGCGTTTTTGTCAATTTCCAAGTAATTCCTACACAATAAAGTGTAAAACAAGAACATTGTGCACTTTTGCATCCATTAGTAGGTTAGTCCAATAAATGCCTAAAAAGATAAAAAACTTTGATATAAACATGAGACAATGATGCAAAACAAGCATGTCACAAGCAAAAATTATGGATACGTTTGAGACGTATCAATATACCATTATAAACTTTTAGCTAATTAAGCATGGCATGAGCAGCTATGATCTCTAATTGTCATTGCAAGCAAGTTTCATTCATAACAAGCCGAATCAGGAACGATGAATTATCATATTTAGAAAAACAAGATAGGTCGAGTTCATACCAGCTTTTCTCATCTCAATTAATTCATCATATATCGTCATTATTGCCTTTCACTCGCACGACCGAATGATGTGGATAATAATAATAGAGCACGTGCATTGGACTAAACTTGAATCTGCAAGCATTTAATACAAGAGAGAAGACAAAGTAATATGGCACATGGTTAAATCAACAACAATGCATACAAGAGCCACTAAGCATTTTCATCATGGTCTTCTCCTATTGTCCCCCCAAAAAAAGAAAGAAACTATTTACACGGGAAAGGTCGAAACAAGCAAGAGAAGAACGAGAAATCTTTCTGGGTTTTCTTTTAATTACTACTACCACAGGCATGGAAAGTAAACTAGCTAAAAAGCTACATCTAATTTTTTGTTTTTCTTAAGGTTTTTCTAACACACCAGAAAAAGACTAAGAAAAGAAATGAAACTACCATGGATAGTACAATGAAAAAGTGTGAGCACCGACTACTGGAATTAGTGTGTGAATATGAATGTAATGTCGGTGAGAAATACGTACTCCCCCAAGCTTAGTGTAAGATCCCAAAATTTCAATTTGGAATGTTATACATAGATCATACTGCATTGCATATTTCTTTGCATTTTGTGTGTGGCGATCCTCGAAAATTCTTAGCAACTCAAGGACCTACGGAGAGAGTTGGGAATTCTACCTTTTCTTTTGTACTTGAGTTTACTCGAATACCGGTACAAGGATAGTGTTGGTTTTAATTATTTTTCCCTCCCTAAAAATATTTCTAAATAAAATATATGAGCGGAGATAATATGACTTCTCCAAAATAACAGAAATATTGGAGCAAAATATTAAAATCACTTTTGGTTTTGATCGGATTTTATTTGCAATTTTATTTGCATAGGAAAAATATGCGTTTTTCAAAATTGCATTTAGGTCTAGGAAAAATGTTCACTTTGTCCGAAATATTATTAGAGGACGGCGAAAATTTATTTCGGAATTTTTGGAGTCCGTTTAGTATTTCTTTCTTTAGTTTTCGTGCGTCATGACTCGTTTAAAAAAATGGCGAACCGACTTTGGGCCGTAACTGGCTAGGACTCCCCTGGCCCGGGGCCTTTATAAGCCGAGGCCCAGCCGCCCCAGCCGCCCCAGCCCGCCGCCCTGCCCCGTGCCAGAACCCTAGCCGCCGTCGCCTTGCGTCGCCGCCCGCGCCAGCCGACGGACCCCGCCGCCGGACCCGCCCGCCGAGGTAGCCGCCACCGTTGATCTCGTCGCCGTCGCAGTTGTTTTTTTTTAAACCGATCGGTTTTTCTTTTGGAACCCTAGATCTGTTTTTCTAAATAGATCGGTTCAGTTTTTTTCGGTTTAGCTAGTTTGCGGACATTCGTCCGTACGTTCATTTTCACGAACGATGTTCGCCCGTTAGCCACAGACAGCGAACGTTTGTTCGTTAGCCTGTTCGTCAGTTTTCTTTTTCGGGGTATTTATCCGCGATTATTTCGATCACGATTTCTGCCCTGATCTTGTTTTTCGTTTTTCTTTTCGCTCGAGAGTCGGAATCAGGTGATTCAAAATCCCAGATCTTCGTCTCGACGCCCTCTTTCTGTTTAACCAACTTTAACAAGGTTTTGTTACTGTAAAATTTGACCTTAGAACAATCTAGTAAACAGATCTTGTTTCTTTCGTAGTTTGAGTTTTGTTGCTCCGTTTGACTTGATTCTTTTTGCAAACCAGAGTTTTTAAGTTAAACTTTCTGGTTATATCATCTTATTTGGAGTTCTGTTTGTGCATCGTTGCTTGATTGCTTATGTATGCTATTGTTTGCTTGCGATGGAATACCCGGACTGTGAAGCGTGCTACTACGAGTCTCTAGGTTTTGCGAGTCGTCAGCAAGGCAAGTAACACTTTGATCATACCCCTTTATTACCCAGTTTTTATGCATTACATCAAACCCTCACACATTGCATGAGTAGGATCTCTTAACTTGTGGGACTGGGAAGTAGATTGAGGTAGAACCTATTACCTGCATTATTTTCAAACCCTTGGGAGTTACTTCTACGTTATGCTTAGGTTGCTATGCTATGCTCGTAGACGTGGTTTGGGTTTGAGTGAAATCCATGGCAGATGTGAGTTGTTAATTAATGGTCCACTTGGGAGCAGTTTTAGCAAGCTTTTCGCACTGCCCATGTCTCAACTAGAGCTATGAGCATGAAGAAGCGAGAGTTTCGCAACTTGCGCCAAGGAAATCGTACTGTGGCTCGGTACGTAGATGAGTTTAGTACCCTATCTCGTTATGCCCCAGATGATGTGGCCACAGATGCCGCTAAGCAGGAGAGGTTTATGGAAGGGCTAAATGATGAGATGAGCGTACAATTGATGGTGGCAACCTTCAACAACCACCAGGAGTTGGTAGATAAGGCTCTTATGATTGAAGGGAAGCAGCAGCAAATTGAGAGCCGCAAGAGGAAGTGTGAACAAGGAAGGAATAATTCTGGAGCCCAGCAGAAGCCCCGATTCGCCCCGAATTCGGGAGGATACACCCATAACCATGGAAGCCACACCCACACTGGAGGAAGTTCTCACAACCACAATGGCTCCAAGAATGGGAATGGGAATGGAGCAAATAATAATCAGAATCACTCTACTCCATCCACACCCGCCAAGAGGGATTTGAGCCACGTTACCTGTTTCAAGTGCGGGAAGAATGGACACTATGCCACGGAGTGCCCTAAAGCTAAGAATGGGAACGGCAATGGAAGCACCGGGAAGAAGCCCAACCCATTCAACAAAGGACAAGTGAACCACGTGACCGTGGAGGAGGTTGAAGAGCAACCAGATGCTGTTGTCGGTAAGTTTTTGGTTAAGTCATTTACCGCAATAGTTCTTTTCGATACTGGTGCATCGCATTCATACATTTCAAGGGGATTCGTAAATAGACATAAGTTTCCCACCAGAGTCCTTATGACCTCCCTGTTAGTAAGTTCACCCGGAGCGGAATATATGGCAAATCAAGGATGTTTTCAGATGCCATTGACCATTGGACGACATGTTTTCCCCTCAGACCTAATAGTTTTGGAGTCACAAGGATTGGATGTGATATTAGGTATGGATTGGCTATCGATGTATGGATGGAACATCGATTGTGCCAGTAAGTCTATTCTGCTCACCACCCCGGAGGGAAAAAGGATCAAGTATTGTTGGAGAACGTAGTATTATAAAATTTTCCTACGATCACGCAAGATCTATCTACCAGATGCATAGCAACGAGAGGGGAGAGTGTGTCTACGTACCCTCGTAGACCGGGAGCGGAAGCGTCAAGTGACGCGGTTGATGTTGTCGAACTTCTTCACGATCCAACCGATCAAGCACCGAACGTACGGCACCTCCGCGTTCAGCACACGTTCAGCTTGATGACGTCCCACGAGCTCTTGATCCAGTAGAGCTTCACGGGAGAGTTTCGTCAGCACAACGGCGTGGTGACGGATATGATGTGATCACCGGCGCAGGGCTTCTCCTAAGCTTCGCGACGGTACGACCGAGGTGTGATTCTGTGGAGGGGGGCACCGCACACGGCTAAAACAATTCAACTTGTGTGTCTTTGGGTGCCCCCCTGCCCCCGTATATAAAGGAGCAAGGGAGGAGGGGCCGGCCACCTCCTATGGTGCGGCTAGGGAGGGGACTCCTACTAGGAATAGGATTGCAATCCTATTCCTAGTAGGATTCACCGGAAGGAAGAAGGGGGAAAGGATTAGGAGAGGTGGCGCCCCCCCCCAATCCTAGTCCAACTAGGATTCCTAGGTGGGGGCGCCGGCCAGCCCTATGGGCTGCCTCTCTCTCACCTTTTAGGCCCACTATGGACCATCCCCTCTCGTAGGGGGTTCCGGTAACCCCCTCCGGCATTCCCGATAATTCCGAAACTTTTCCGGTATACTTCCGGTGTCCGAATATAGCCGTCCAATATATCAATCTTTATGTCTCGGACATTCCGAGACTCCTCGTCATGTCCGTGATCTCATCCGGGACTCTGAACTACCTTCGGTATATCAATACTCAAAAACTCATAATACCGATCGTCATCAAACGTTAAGCGTGCGGACCCTACGGGTTCGAGAACTATGTAGACATGACCGAGACTCATCTCTGGTCAATAACCAATAGCGGAACCTGGATGTTCATATTGGCTCCTACATATTCTACAAAGATCTTTTATCGGTCAGAACCGCATAACAACATACGTTGTTCCTTTTGTCAAACGGTATGTTACTTGCCCGAGATTCGATCGTCGGTATCTTTATACCTAGTTCAATCTCGTTGCCGGCAAGTCTCTTTACTCGTTCCGTAACACATCATCTCGTGACTAACTCATTAGTCTTTTGCTTGCAAGGCTTATTATGATGTGTGTTACCGAGAGGGCCCAGAGATACCTCTCCGACACTCGGAGTGACAAATCCTAATCTTGATCTATGCCAACACCACGAATACTTTCGGAGACACCTGTAGAGCATCTTTATAATCACCCAGTTACGTTGTGACGTTTGATAGCACACAAGGTGTTCTTACGGTATTCGGGAGTTGCATAATCTCATAGTCATAGGAACATGTATAAGTCATGAAGAAAGCAATAGCAGTAAAACTAAACGATCATAGTGCTATGCTAACGGATGGGTCTTGTCCATCACATCATTCTCCTAATGATGTGATCCCGTTGATCAAATGACAACTCATGTCTATGGCTAGGAAACATAACCATCTTTGATCAATGAGCTAGTCTAGTAGAGGCATACTAGGGACATACTGTTTTGTCTATGTATTCACACATGTATTAAGTTTCCGGTTAATACAATTCTAGCATGAATAATAAACATTTATCATGATATAAGGAAATAAATAATAACTTTATTATTGCCTCTAGGGCATATTTCCTTCAGTCTCCCACTTGCACTAGAGTCAATAATCTAGCTCACATCGCCATGTGATTTAATATCGATAGTTCACATCGTTATGTGATTAACACCCATAGTTCACATCGCTATGTGACCAACACCCAAAGGGTTTACTAGAGTCAATAATCTAGTTCACATTGCTATGTGATTAATACCCAAGAGTAATAAGGTGTGATCATGTTTTGCTTGTGAGAGAAGTTTAGTCAACGGGTCTGTCATATACAGATCCCTATGTATTTCGCAAATTTCTATGTCTACAATGCTCTGCATGGAGCTACTCTAGCTAATTGCTCCCACTTTCAATGCGCATCCAGATTGATACTTAGAGTCATCTGGATTTAGTGTCAAAGTTCGCATCGGCGTAACCCTTTACGACGAACTCTTTATCACCTCCATAATCGAGAAATATTTCCTTAGTCATCCAATTACTAAGGATAATTTTGACCGCTGTACAGTGATCTACTCCTGGATCACTATTGTAACTCCCTGTCAAACTCTTGGCAAGGTACACAACATGTTTTGTACACAGCATGGCATACTTTATAGAACCTATGGCTGAGGCATAGGGAATGACTTTCATTCTCTCTATATTTTTCTACCGTGGTCTGGCTTTGAGTCTTACTCAACTTCACACCTTACAAATCAGGCAAGAACTTCTTCTTTGACTGATCCATTTTGAATTACTTCAAAATCTTATCAAGGTATGTACTCATCGAAAGTCTTATCAAGCGTCTTGATCTATCTATATAGATTCTTGATGCTCAATATGTAAGCAGCTTCACTGAGGTCTTTCTTTGAAAAACTCTTTTCAAACACTCCTTTATGCTTTCCAGAAAATTTCTACATCATTTCCGATCGACAATATGTCATTCACATATACTTATCAGAAAGGTTGTAGTGCTCCCATTCACTTCTTGTAAATACAGGCTTCTCCAAAAGTCTGTATAAAACCATATGCTTTGATCACCTCATCAAAGCGTATATTCCAACTCCGAGATGCTTGCACCAGTCCATAGATGGATTGCTGGAGCTTGCATAATTTGTTAGCACCTTTTGGATCGACAAAACCTTCCGGTTGCATCATATACAACTCTTCTTTGAGATATCCATTTAGGAATGCAGTTTTGACATCCATTTGCCAGATTTCATAATCATAAAATGCGGCAATTGCTAACATGATTCGGACAGACTTAAGCATCGCTACAGGTGAGAAAGTCTCATCGTAGTCAACTCCTTGAACTTGTCGAAAACCTTTCGCAACAAGTCGAGCTTTGTAAACAGTAATATTACCGTTTGCGTCGGTCTTCCTCTTGAAGATCCATTTATTTTCGATGGCCTGCCGATCATCGGGCAAGTCAACCAAAGTCCATACTTTGTTCTCATACATGGATCCCATCTCAGATTTCATGGCTTCAAGCCATTTTGCGGAATCTGGGCTCATCATCGCTTCCTCATAGTTCGTAGGTTAATCATGGTTTAGTAACATGATTTCCAGAACTGGGTTGCCGTACCACTCTGGTGCGGAACGTACTCTGGTTGATCTACGACGTTCAGTAGAAACTTGATCCGAAGTTTCATGATTATTATCATTAACTTCCTCACTAATTGGTGTAGGAATCACTGGAACAATTTCCTGTGATGTACTACTTTCCAATCCGGGAGAAGGTACAATTACCTCATCAAGTTCTACTTTCCTTCCACTCACTTCTTTCGAGAGAAACTCTTTTTCTAGAAAGGATCCGTTCTTAGCAACGAATATTTTGCCTTCGGATCTGTGATAGAAGGTGTACCCAACAGTCTCTTTTGGGTATCCTATGAAGACACATTTTTCCAACTTGGGATCGAGCTTATTAGGTTGAAGTGTTTTCACATAAGCATCGCAGTCCCAAACTTTAAGAAACAACAACTTTGGTTTCTTGCCAAACCACAGCTCTTAAGGCGTTGTCTCAACGGATTCAGATGAGGCCCTTATTTAACGTGAATGCAGCTGTCTCTAATGCATGTGTGACGCCCGGGTAATCAAGCTACAGTAAAACTTCGGTAATGATGCCACGTCACCTCGATTACAGTGGATAAACTCGTGTCAGTTCGAAACCAAGATCAAATTTCAAATTTAAAATAAAGACAAACATTAAAAGTTTTCAAATAATAAAACTAAAATGTTTGGAGTGACCCAAATATTGCCTAGGCAATTATGGTGGAGAAACCACACCTTTTTAAAATTCTTAAATACATTAAGATATATAAAACAATAGTAAAAATAATTGTTTAAATACCTTTTGTAATTAATAAAAAGAAAGTCAAACTAATTGATTGAGGAATAGACTCTTGTTGACTATGGACTAAGTTGAAATACTAATTTAGATGCTACGAGTATATTTTACTAAAACTAAACCTAATAGGAAACAAACTAAATCAGTAAATGTAATAAAAAAAGCAAAACAGAAAATAAAACAAAACATAATTTTTAAAGGGGTTAAAGACCCCCATGGCCAACTGGGCCTCGGCCCAGCCGGCTGGCCACTGCCACCCTGGGCAGGCCGGCCCACCCCGCCACCACTTAACCCCCACTCCTCCCCCGTAACCCTAGGCCTCGACCGTGTCTCCCGCACGAACCCCCCCACTCTCCCTCGTCCCCTCCCCGCGCCGTCATCCACGAGGCCACACGCACCCGCGCCCAAAGACCGCCATCGCCAGCGCCGAGCGCTGCTCTGAGCGTCGCCCATCGCGTCGACCCCGCCTCTCACGCACCGGA
>LR738710.1:596040185-596081818 GCA_902687465.1 Secale cereale
CCCCCCCCGGCCGTCGATCTGGGCACCTGCCCAGTCGGGCGCCGACGCCCGTAACCGCCCGCACGCTCACGGGGCTCCGTCCCAGCAACACGCCCGTTAGCCCGCTAAGCCCCTATGGGCCAATGACGAGGGGGGCCCACCCCCCAGAACGTTTAAAAAAAGAAAATAATAAAAATAAAATAAGAGTAATAATAATAATATTAAAATAGATAAATAAATATAAATAATTAATAATATTGATTAATTAATTAATTAGTAATTAATCTAATTAATCCTGTTTTAATTAACCTAATGGATAATTAAATAAATTAAATAATTTTAAGATTAAAGTAATTAATTGTGATTACTCTAATTAACTTTAATTAGTTAAACTAATTAGGATTAGTTAATTAAATATAGAGCTAATTATGCTGTGTCACTGACCAGTGGGACCCACTGGTCAGGTTGACCAGTCAACCATGCTGATGTCAGCATGATGTCATGCTGATGTCATAATTCCTTTTTTTCGAATTAATTTAATTAATATTAAATTCCAGAAATTAATAAAAACTTTAGAAAATCATATCTTTTAAACCGTAACTCGGATGAAAATACTTTGTACATGAAAGTTGCTCAGAACGACGAGACGAACCCGAATACGCGGACCGTTCGTCCGCCACACATCTCTATCATACCGAACACGCAACATTCCCCTCCGTTTCATCTGCCCGAAAATGCCTAACACTGGAAATACCTTCCCGGATGTTTTCCATCCTTTCTAGTATCACTCAGTACCGCGTTAAGTCACACGTAGCACCGCGTATTTCCATGTTATGCTTTGTGATGCTATTGTTCGCTCTGTTATTTATGTGTTTCCCCCTTCGTTGCTTATTTTCGGTAGACTCCGATACTGTGATAGACCCTGAGACCGTTGATGCTTCGGTGTTCGACTACGGCTACGATTCCGAAGATTCCTTTCGTCTACAGAGCTTCCAGGCAAGCCCCCCCTTTGATCACCAGATATCGCCTACTCTTCTCTCTACTGCTTGCATTAGAGTAGTGTAGCATGTTACTGCTTTCGATAATCCTATTCTGCTGCATAGCCTGTCATTGTTGCTACCACTGTTGATACTTTACCTGCAATCCTAAATGCTTAGTATAGGATGCTAGTATTCCATCAGTGGCCCTACACCCTTGTCCGTCTGCCCTGCTATTCTATCGGGCCGTGATCACTTGGGTGTGATCACGGGTATATACTATATACATACTTTACATACACATGATGATGATTCGGAGATGGGGGCTGAAGGGGCAGGTGGTTCCACACAGGTAGTGGTGGGCCTGGGTTCCCGACAGTCCCCTGATGGTTACTTTGTGGCGGAGCGACAGGGCAGGTTGCGACCACCTAGGAGACAGGTGGGCCTGGCCCTGGTCGTTGTCCGCGGTTATTTCATAATAACACATTTAACGGGATCTTGGTATTTGATCTGAGTCTGGCCATTTGGTCTATACGCACTAACCAGCTACGTGGGAATAGTTATGGGTACTCGACGTCGTGGTATCAGCCGAAGCCTTCTTGACGTCAGTGGTTTAGCGGCGCGCGCCGGATTGGACTGGAAGCCTGCTCTGGTATTAGGAGAGGCTAGGTCTGCTTACCGGCCGCGTACGCAACGTGCAGGTGTGCGTTGGGCGATGGGCCCGGACCCCTGCGCGCCTAGGACTTAGACCGGCGTGCTGACCTCTCTGCTGTGCTTAGGTAGGGCTGCGACGTGTTGATCTTCCGAGGCCGGGCATGACCCTGGAAAGTGTGTCCGGCCAAATGGGATCAAGCGTGCTGGGATATGTGGTGCACCCCTGCAGGGAAGTTAATCTATTCGAATAGCCGTGTCCCTCGGTAAAAGGACGACCCGGAGTTGTACTCGGACCTCATGACAACTAGAACTGGATACTTAATAAAACACACCCAGACAAGTTCCAGATATAACTCGGTGGTTGCTCTCTCACAGGGTGATGTGCGGGAGGATCGTCGGGTAGGATTATGCTTTACGATGTTACTTGGTGAACCCTTCTGCTACTCAAGACGGAGGCTGCCAGAAGCTTTGATAGTTGTTACTATTCCATCTACTCCCTTCTACTGCTTCAAGACGGAGGCTGCCAGAAGCGAGGATACTTGTTACTTCCAGCTACTCTCTTCTTCTGCTGTAAGATGGAGGTTACGAGAAGCGTAGTCTTCGATTGGATTAGCTATCCCCCTCTTATTCTGCTTTCTGCAGTTCAGTCCACATATATTACCCCCTTTACTCAGATACCATTGCATTTGTAGTATAGATCCTTGCTTGCGAGTACTTTGGATGAGTACTCACGGTTGCTTTGCTCCCCCTTTTCCCCCTTCTGTTCCTTCTTCTCGGATGATGCAACCAGGTGGTGGAGTCCAGGAGCCAGATGATCCCGAAGATGTTTCTACATGGAGTTCGGCTTCGAGGAGTAGTTAGGAGGTCCCAGGCAGGAGGCCTTGCCTTTTCGATCGTTGCTACTTTTGTGCTAGCCTTCTTAAGGCAAACTTGTTTAACTTATGTCTGTACTCAGATATTTTTGCTTCCGCTAACTCTTGTGTTTTCGAGCTTTTGTATTCGAGCCCTCGAGGCCCCTGGCTTGTAATATAAATCTTGTATTATTTTAATTTGTGTCTAGAGTTGTGTTGTGATATCTTCCAGTGAGTCCCTGATCTTGGTCGTACACATTTGCGTGCATGATTAGTGTACGGTCAAATCGGGGGCGTCACAGCATGACCCAAAACGATAGTGGTAAATCGGTAAGAGACATCATAGATCGCACCATATCCAATAAAGTACGGTTACGACGTTCGGACACACCATTACGCTGTGGTGTTCCAGGTGGCGTTAGTTGTGAAACTATTCCACATTGTTTCAAATGAAGACCAAACTCGTTAACTCAAATATTTTACCTCTACGATCATATCGTAGAAACTCTTATTTTCTTGTTACGATGATTCTCCACTTCACTCTGAAATTCTTTGAACTTTTCAAATGTTTCAGACTTGTGTTTCATTAAGTAGATATACCCATATCTGCTCAAATCATCAGTGAAGGTCAGAAAATAACGATACCCGCCGCGAGCATCAACACTCATTGGTCCACATACATCAGTATGTATGATTTCCAACAAATATGTTGCTCGCTCCATAGTTCCGGAGAACGGAGTTTTAGTCATCTTGCCCATGAGGCATGGTTCGCAAGCACCAAGTGATTCATAATCAAGTGATTCCAAAAGTCCATCATTATGGAGTTTCTTCATGCGTTTTACACCAATATGACCTAAACGGCAGTGCCACAAATAAGTTGCACTATCATTATTAACCTTGCATCTTTTGGCTTCAATATTATGAATATGTGTATCACACGATCGAGATCCAACAAACTATTTTCATTGGGTGTATGACCATAGAAGGTTTTATTCATGTAAACAGAACAACAATTATTCTCTAACTTACATGAATAACCGTATTGCAATAAACATGATCAAATCACATTCATGCTCAACACAAACACCAAATAACAGTTATTTAGTTTCAACACTAATCCCGAAAGTATAGGGAGTGTGCGATGATGATCATATCAATCTTGGAACTATTTCCAATACACATCGTCACTTCATCCTTTTAACTAGTTTCTGTTCATTATGCAACTCCCATTTCGAGTTACTACTTTTTAGCAACTGAACCAATATCAAATACCGAGGGGTTGCTATAAACACTAGTAAAATACACATCAATAATCTGTATATCAAATATACCTTTGTTCACTTTGCCATCCTTCTTATCCGCCAAGTATCTAGGGCAGTTCCACTTCTAGTGACCATTTCCTTTGCAGTATAAGCACTTGTTTCAGGCTTGAGTTTAGCTTTGGGTTTCTTCACGGGAGTGACAACTTGCTTGTCATTCTTCTTAAAGTTCCCTTTCTATCTCTTTGCCCTTTACTTGAAACAAGTGGTCTTGTTAACCATCAACACTTGATGCTTTTTCATGATTTCTACCTTCGCCTACTTCAGTATCGCGAAGAGCTGGGAGTTCCTTTCGTCATCCCTTGCATATTATAGTTCATCACGAAGTTCTACTAACTTGGTGATAGTGACTAGAGAACTTTGTCAATTACTATCTTATCTGGAAGATTAACTCCCACTTGATTAAAGTAATTGTAGTACCCAGACAATCTGAGCACATGCTCACTGGTTGAGCTATTCTCCTCCATCTTGTAGGAAAAGTACTGTCAGAAGTCTTATACCTCTCGACACGGGCATGAGTATGAAATACTAATTTCAACTCTTGGAACATCTTATATGCTCCGTGGTGTTCAAAACGTTTTTGGTTTCCCGGTTATAAGCCGTAAAGCATGGTGCACTAAACTATCATGTAGTTATCATACTGAGCTTTTGTCAAAACGTTCATAACGTCTACATCTGCTCCTGCAATAGGTCTGTCACCTAGCGGTGCATCAAGGACATATTTCTCTCTGCAGTAATGAGGATAATCCTCAGATCACGGAACAATTCCGCATCATTGCTACTAACATCTTTCAACTTGGTTTTCTCTAGGAACATATGGAAAAAAAAACGGGGAGCAACATCGCGAGCTATTGATCTACAACATAGATATGCTAATACTATCAGGACTAAGTTCATGATAAATTAAAGTTCAATTAATCATATTACTTAAGAACTCCCACTTAGATAGACATCCCTCTGGTCATCTAAATGATCACGTGATCCAAATCAACTAAACCATGTCCGATCATCACGTGAGATGGAGTAGTTTCAATGGTGAACATCTTATGTTGATCATATCTACTATATGATTCACGCTTGACCTTTCGGTCTCCAGTGTTCCGAGGCCATATCTGTATATGCTAGGCTCGTCAAGTTTAACCCGAGTATTCTGCGTGTGCAAAACTGGCTTACACCCGTTGTATTTGAACGTAGAGCTTATCACACCCGATCATCACGTGGTGTCTCGGCACGACGAACTTTCGCAACGGTGCATACTCAGGGAGAACACTTATACCTTGAAATTTAGTAAGGGATCATCTTATAATGCTACCGTCGTTCTAAGCAAAATAAGAAGCATAATAAGATAAACATCACATGCAATCAAAATATGTGACATGATATGGCCATCATCATCTTGTGCTTTTGATCTCCATCTCCAAAGCACCGTCATGATCACCTTCGTCACCGGCTTGACACCTTGATCTCCATCGTAGCATCGTTGTCGTCTCGCCAACTATTGCTTCTACGACTATCGCTACCGCTTAGGATAAACTAAAGCAATTACATGGCGATTGCATTTCATACAATAAAGCGACAACCATATGGCTCCTGCCAGTTGCCGATAACTTTACAAAACATGATCATCTCATACAAAACCGTATAACTCATCATGTCTTGACCATATCACATCACAACATGCCCTGCAAAAACAAGTTAGACGTCCTCTACTTTGTTTGTTGCAAGTTTTACGTGGCTGCTACGGGCTTAGCAAGAACCGTTCTTACCTACGCATACAAAACCACAACGATGTTTCGTCAAGTATGTGCTGTTTTAACCTTCACAAGGACCGGGCGTAGCCACACTTGATTCAGCTAAAGTGAGAGAGACAGACACCCGCCAGTCACCTTTAAGCAACGAGTGCTCGTAACGGTGAAACCAGTCTCGCGTAAGCGTACGCGTAATGTCGGTCCGGGCCGCTTCATCTCACAATACCGCCAAAGCGAAGTATGACATGCTGGTAAGCAGTATGACTAGTATCGTCCACAATCTCATTGTGTTCTACTCGTGCATATCATCTACGCATAGACCTGGCTCATGATGCCACTGTTGGAGAACGTAGTATTATAAAATTTTCCTACGATCACGCAAGATCTATCTACCAGATGCATAGCAACGAGAGGGGAGAGTGTGTCTACGTACCCTCGTAGACCGGGAGCGGAAGCGTCAAGTGACGCGGTTGATGTTGTCGAACTTCTTCACGATCCAACCGATCAAGCACCGAACGTACGGCACCTCCGCGTTCAGCACACGTTCAGCTTGATGACGTCCCACGAGCTCTTGATCCAGTAGAGCTTCACGGGAGAGTTTCGTCAGCACAACGGCGTGGTGACGGATATGATGTGATCACCGGCGCAGGGCTTCTCCTAAGCTTCGCGACGGTACGACCGAGGTGTGATTCTGTGGAGGGGGGCACCGCACACGGCTAAAACAATTCAACTTGTGTGTCTTTGGGTGCCCCCCCTGCCCCCGTATAGAAAGGAGCAAGGGAGGAGGGGCCGGCCACCTCCTATGGTGCGGCTAGGGAGGGGACTCCTACTAGGAATAGGATTGCAATCCTATTCCTAGTAGGATTCACCGGAAGGAAGAAGGGGGAAAGGATTAGGAGAGGTGGCGCCCCCCCAATCCTAGTCCAACTAGGATTCCTAGGTGGGGGCGCCGGCCAGCCCTATGGGCTGCCTCTCTCTCACCTTTTAGGCCCACTATGGACCATCCCCTCTCGTAGGGGGTTCCGGTAACCCCCTCCGGCATTCCCGATAATTCCGAAACTTTTCCGGTATACTTCCGGTGTCCGAATATAGCCGTCCAATATATCAATCTTTATGTCTCGGACATTCCGAGACTCCTCGTCATGTCCGTGATCTCATCCGGGACTCCGAACTACCTTCGGTACATCAATACTCAAAAACTCATAATACCGATCATCATCAAACGTTAAGCGTGCGGACCCTACGGGTTCGAGAACTATGTAGACATGACCGAGACTCATCTCTGGTCAATAACCAATAGCGGAACCTGGATGTTCAAATTGGCTCCTACATATTCTACGAAGATCTTTTATCGGTCAGAACCGCATAACAACATACGTTGTTCCTTTTGTCAAACGGTATGTTACTTGCCCGAGATTCGATCGTCGGTATCTTTATACCTAGTTCAATCTCGTTGCCGGCAAGTCACTTTACTCGTTCCGTAACACATCATCTCGTGACTAACTCATTAGTCTTTTGCTTGCAAGGCTTATTATGATGTGTGTTACCGAGAGGGCCCAGAGATACCTCTCCGACACTCGGAGTGACAAATCCTAATCTTGATCTATGCCAACACCACGAATACTTTCGGAGACACCTGTAGAGCATCTTTATGATCACCCAGTTACGTTGTGACGTTTGATAGCACACAAGGTGTTCCTACGGTATTCGGGAGTTGCATAATCTCATAGTCATAGGAACATGTATAAGTCATGAAGAAAGCAATAGCAGTAAAACTAAACGATCATAGTGCTATGCTAACGGATGGGTCTTGTCCATCACATCATTCTCCTAATGATGTGATCCCGTTGATCAAATGACAACTCATGTCTATGGCTAGGAAACATAACCATCTTTGATCAATGAGCTAGTCTAGTAGAGGCATACTAGGGACATACTGTTTTGTCTATGTATTCACACATGTATTAAGTTTCCGGTTAATACAATTCTAGCATGAATAATAAACATTTATCATGATATAAGGAAATAAATAATAACTTTATTATTGCCTCTAGGGCATATTTCCTTCAGTCTCCCACTTGCACTAGAGTCAATAATCTAGCTCACATCGCCATGTGATTTAATACCGATAGTTCACATCGTTATGTGATTAACACCCACAGTTCACATCACTATGTGACCAACACCCAAAGGGTTTACTAGAGTCAATAATCTAGTTCACATTGCTATGTGATTAATACCCAAGAGTAATAAGGTGTGATCATGTTTTGCTTGTGAGAGAAGTTTAGTCAACGGGTCTGTCATATACAGATCCCTATGTATTTCGCAAATTTCTATGTCTACAATGCTCTGCATGGAGCTACTCTAGCTAATTGCTCCCACTTTCAATGCGCATCCAGATTGATACTTAGAGTCATCTGGATTTAGTGTCAAAGTTCGCATCGGCGTAACCCTTTACGACGAACTCTTTATCACCTCCATAATCGAGAAATATTTCCTTAGTCATCCAATTACTAAGGATAATTTTGACCGCTGTACAGTGATCTACTCCTGGATCACTATTGTAACTCCCTGTCAAACTCTTGGCAAGGTACGCAACGTGTTTTGTACACAGCATGGCATACTTTATAGAACCTATGGCTGAGGCATAGGGAATGACTTTCATTCTCTCTATATTTTTCTGCCGTGGTCTGGCTTTGAGTCTTACTCAACTTCACACCTTACAAATCAGGCAAGAACTTCTTCTTTGACTGATCCATTTTGAATTACTTCAAAATCTTATCAAGGTATGTACTCATCGAAAGTCTTATCAAGCGTCTTGATCTATCTATATAGATTCTTGATGCTCAATATGTAAGCAGCTTCACTGAGGTCTTTCTTTGAAAAACTCTTTTCAAACACTCCTTTATGCTTTCCAGAAAATTTCTACATCATTTCCGATCGACAATATGTCATTCACATATACTTATCAGAAAGGTTGTAGTGCTCCCATTCACTTCTTGTAAATACAGGCTTCTCCAAAAGTCTGTATAAAACCATATGCTTTGATCACCTCATCAAAGCGTATATTCCAACTCCGAGATGCTTGCACCAGTCCATAGATGGATTGCTGGAGCTTGCATAATTTGTTAGCACCTTTTGGATCGACAAAACCTTCCGGTTGCATCATATACAACTCTTCTTTGAGATATCCATTTAGGAATGCAGTTTTGACATCCATTTGCCAGATTTCATAATCATAAAATGCGGCAATTGCTAACATGATTCGGACAGACTTAAGCATCGCTACAGGTGAGAAAGTCTCATCGTAGTCAACTCCTTGAACTTGTCGAAAACCTTTCGCAACAAGTCGAGCTTTGTAAACAGTAATATTACCGTTTGCGTCGGTCTTCCTCTTGAAGATCCATTTATTTTCGATGGCCTGCCGATCATCGGGCAAGTCAACCAAAGTCCATACTTTGTTCTCATACATGGATCCCATCTCAGATTTCATGGCTTCAAGCCATTTTGCGGAATCTGGGCTCATCATCGCTTCCTCATAGTTCGTAGGTTAATCATGGTCTAGTAACATGATTTCCAGAACTGGGTTGCCGTACCACTCTGGTGCGGAACGTACTCTGGTTGATCTACGACGTTCAGTAGAAACTTGATCCGAAGTTTCATGATTATTATCATTAACTTCCTCACTAATTGGTGTAGGAATCACTGGAACAATTTCCTGTGATGTACTACTTTCCAATCCGGGAGAAGGTACAATTACCTCATCAAGTTCTACTTTCCTTCCACTCACTTCTTTCGAGAGAAACTCTTTTTCTAGAAAGGATCCGTTCTTAGCAACGAATATTTTGCCTTCGGATCTGTGATAGAAGGTGTACCCAACAGTCTCTTTTGGGTATCCTATGAAGACACATTTTTCCGACTTGGGATCGAGCTTATTAGGTTGAAGTGTTTTCACATAAGCATCGCAGTCCCAAACTTTAAGAAACAACAACTTTGGTTTCTTGCCAAACCACAACTCTTAAGGCGTTGTCTCAACGGATTCAGATGAGGCCCTTATTTAACGTGAATGCAGCTATCTCTAATGCATGACCCAAAACGATAGTGGTAAATCGGTAAGAGACATCATAGATCGCACCATATCCAATAAAGTACGGTTACGACGTTCGGACACACCATTACGCTGTGGTGTTCCAGGTGGCGTTAGTTGTGAAACTATTCCACATTGTTTCAAATGAAGACCAAACTCGTTAACTCAAATATTTTACCTCTACGATCATATCGTAGAAACTCTTATTTTCTTGTTACGATGATTCTCCACTTCACTCTGAAATTCTTTGAACTTTTCAAATGTTTCAGACTTGTGTTTCATTAAGTAGATATACCCATATCTGCTCAAATCATCAGTGAAGGTCAGAAAATAACGATACCCGCCGCGAGCATCAACACTCATTGGTCCACATACATCAGTATGTATGATTTCCAACAAATATGTTGCTCGCTCCATAGTTCCGGAGAACGGAGTTTTAGTCATCTTGCCCATGAGGCATGGTTCGCAAGCACCAAGTGATTCATAATCAAGTGATTCCAAAAGTCCATCATTATGGAGTTTCTTCATGCGTTTTACACCAATATGACCTAAACGGCAGTGCCACAAATAAGTTGCACTATCATTATTAACCTTGCATCTTTTGGCTTCAATATTATGAATATGTGTATCACACGATCGAGATCCAACAAACTATTTTCATTGGGTGTATGACCATAGAAGGTTTTATTCATGTAAACAGAACAACAATTATTCTCTAACTTACATGAATAACCGTATTGCAATAAACATGATCAAATCACATTCATGCTCAACACAAACACCAAATAACAGTTATTTAGTTTCAACACTAATCCCGAAAGTATAGGGAGTGTGCGATGATGATCATATCAATCTTGGAACTATTTCCAATACACATCGTCACTTCATCCTTTTAACTAGTTTCTGTTCATTATGCAACTCCCATTTCGAGTTACTACTTTTTAGCAACTGAACCAATATCAAATACCGAGGGGTTGCTATAAACACTAGTAAAATACACATCAATAATCTGTATATCAAATATACCTTTGTTCACTTTGCCATCCTTCTTATCCGCCAAGTATCTAGGGCAGTTCCACTTCTAGTGACCATTTCCTTTGCAGTATAAGCACTTGTTTCAGGCTTGAGTTTAGCTTTGGGTTTCTTCACGGGAGTGACAACTTGCTTGTCATTCTTCTTAAAGTTCCCTTTCTATCTCTTTGCCCTTTACTTGAAACAAGTGGTCTTGTTAACCATCAACACTTGATGCTTTTTCATGATTTCTACCTTCGCCTACTTCAGTATCGCGAAGAGCTGGGAGTTCCTTTCGTCATCCCTTGCATATTATAGTTCATCACGAAGTTCTACTAACTTGGTGATAGTGACTAGAGAACTTTGTCAATTACTATCTTATCTGGAAGATTAACTCCCACTTGATTAAAGTAATTGTAGTACCCAGACAATCTGAGCACATGCTCACTGGTTGAGCTATTCTCCTCCATCTTGTAGGAAAAGTACTGTCAGAAGTCTTATACCTCTCGACACGGGCATGAGTATGAAATACTAATTTCAACTCTTGGAACATCTTATATGCTCCGTGGTGTTCAAAACGTTTTTGAAGTCCCGGTTATAAGCCGTAAAGCATGGTGCACTAAACTATCATGTAGTTATCATACTGAGCTTTTGTCAAAACGTTCATAACGTCTACATCTGCTCCTGCAATAGGTCTGTCACCTAGCGGTGCATCAAGGACATATTTCTCTGTGCAGTAATGAGGATAATCCTCAGATCACGGAACAATTCCGCATCATTGCTACTAACATCTTTCAACTTGGTTTTCTCTAGGAACATATGAAAAAAAAACGGGGTATACGGTTTAGTTGAAGATCCGAGAGAAAGACATACCTAAGACAGCCTTCACCACAAGGTATGAGCTATATGAGTATACGGTTATGTCATTTGGACTGACTAACGCCCCTGCCTATTTCATGAGTATGATGAATAAGGTGTTCATGGAGTTCTTGGATAAGTTTGTCGTGGTATTCATTGATGATATCTTGGTGTACTCGAAGAACGAAGAGGAACACGTGGAGCATTTGCGTTTGGTACTGGAGAAGCTCAGAGAACATCAATTGTATGCCAAGTTTAGCAAATGCGAGTTTTGGTTGAAGGAAGTTGTATTCTTAGGGCATGTTATATCAGGAGAAGGTATAGCAGTGGACCCTGTCAAAGTGCAGGCAGTCACTGAGTGGTTGGCACCCACTTCAGTTGGAGAAATCCGCAGTTTTCTTGGACTCGCGGGATATTACCGTAGGTTCATAGAAAATTTCTCCAAGATTGCAAAGCCAATGACGACATTGTTGAAGAAGGAGACAAAGTTCAATTGGACCGAAGAGTGCGAAGAAAGTTTCCAGGAGTTGGAGAAACGGTTGACGACAGCCCCAGTGCTGATCTTGCCGGATATACGCAAGGGTTTCCAAGTGTACTACGATGCTTCACGCTTAGGACTTGGAGGAGTACTCATGCAGGATGGAAGAGTTGTTTCTTATGCATCTCGTCAACTGCGACCGCACGAGTTGAATTATGTGACGCACGATCTAGAGCTGGGTGCAGTTGTTCATGCGCTCAAAACTTGGAGACATTTCCTTCTTGGAAATCGTTGTGATGTGTACACGGATCACAAGAGTTTGAATTACATTTTCACTCAGAAGGAGCTGAACCTCAGACAAAGGAGATGGTTGGAGCTTATAAAGGATTACGTTATGAAGCTTCACTATCGCCCAGGAAAGGCCAATGTCGTTGCAGACGCTTTGAGCCGGAAGAGTTATGCAAATACCCTAGTGAAGGGGGGGGGGGTTGCCACAGGAGTTAGCAGAAGATATCAGGGAACTTCGTTTGGAGATAGTTCCTAGAGGTTTTGTTGCAATGATGGAGGTTCAGTCAACATTGTTGGGAAAGATACGCGAAGCCCAGAAGGATGACAAGGAGATTTCCGAGATAAAGAAGAGGATGAGTGAAGGAAAAGCCAAGGGATTTCGTGAGGACGAACACGACACCTTGTGGTTTGAGGATCGAATCTATGTGCCCAATGACCCGGAGATCCGGAAGTTGATACTGCAAGAAGCACATGATTCGCCGTACTCGATACACCCCGGAAACACTAAGATGTATTTGGATTTGAAGGAACGTTTCTAGTGGACGGGAATGAAGAAGGACATTGCCGAGTATGTAGCCGTATGTGATGTATGCCAGAGAGTAAAGGCGGAGCATCAGAAGCCAGCAGGATTGTTACAGCCTATGCCGATACCCGAATGGAAGTGGGAGAAGCTTGGCATGGACTTTATCACCGGATTGCCCAGGACCAAATCAGGATATGACTCAATCTGGGTAGTAGTGGATCGCTTGACCAACGTAGCCTATTTTATCACCGTGAAGACCACGTATACCAGTGCGAAGTTGGCAAAGATATACATGACCAGGATCGTATGTCTGCACGGAGTTCCGAGGACCATTGTATCAGATAGAGGAACACAGTTTACCTCAAAGTTTTGGCATCAGCTACACCAAACTTTGGGAACGAGGCTGGAATTCAGTACAACTTTTCATCCGCAGACCGACGGACAGACCGAGAGAGTATCAGATTCTGGAGGACATGTTGAGATCCTGTGCGCTAGATTATGGATCTAGTTGGGATGACAATTTACCCTACGCTGAGTTCTCATACAACAACAATTATCAGGCCAGTTTGAAGATGACACCGTTCGAAGCGTTGTACGGAAGGAGATGCCGAACGCCGTTGATGTGGGATGAAGTTGGATACCGTCAGTTTTTTGGACCAGATTTGATCAAAGAATCAGAAGAGAAGGTTAAGTTGATTCGGGATAGACTAAAGGTAGCTCAGTCTAGGCAGAAGAGTTATGCAGACTCGAAGCGCAAGGAAATATCCTATGAAATCGGGGACAGAGCGTACCTGAGAGTATCGCCTCTGCGAGGAGTTAAACGTTTCGGAGTTAAGGGAAAGCTAGCCCTGAGATTTGTGGGACCTTACCGTGTTTTGGAACGCATGGGAGAGGTTGCCTATAAGTTGGAGTTACCTGAAGGATTGTGAGGAGTTGTCAGGACCGGTTTCCCAGGATATTAATTTCCCAGTAAACGGCCCTTGTGCTCACCAGCCCCAGGATTACTGTTAGCTGATGAGACACAAACTTGATACAGAAATTCCAAGCAAAATACAAAATATGTAGTACAAGACCATTCTGGTCCATGAGTACAACAAAAGGGTTCTAGTGGTTGATGGCGGAAGCGGTTTGCGATACATCAGCGTCTATGGGACTCCATTTCCCACAGGAACAGCTGACCTGGATAACTCCTATCTTCGCGAGGCTGCTGTCTCCGTTGCCTAGGTTCCGGGGCTGTCATCGCAGCGCTCCTCTCCAAGCAAGAAATCTGGCCAAGACAATAGCCAGGGACAAGCCAGTGAGTACTTTGAATGTACTCGCAAACATTATGAACACAGGTACAATATAACAAATGACATTCATGCTCTGAAATATTCTATAATCACTTCGTTAGTCGCGGAATAAAAATTCATGATGCAAGCATGTTATTCTTATAAACCATGGATAAGTAATCAAGAACAAAATAAAATGCACCGATCGGGTGTCTGAAGCGACGCCTCGAAAGGATAATAAAATAAAACATGCCTCAGTCGGACATCTGAGCGACGTCTCATAAAGGGCTTATAAAGAGAATAAACACAAACGTGCCACAGTCGGGCGTCTGAGCGACACCACATAAAGGGCTTATAGGAAAAATAAAACACAAGCATGCCACAGTCGGGCGTCTGAGCGACACCACATAAAGGGCTTATATGAAATATCCAGGAGGTAGAACCATCCCAGGGATACGCAATAATTCAAACAATACAAGTGGTTAGTCCATAATAATAATAATCAAAATCCTCACAAGTCACAGGTTATGATCCATGTTTTGGCTTAGCAGTTTTCCTCCGAAGACCGACACTAAGACCGACACTTGACCCATCCCAGACTGAAATCCTTAACCGCGGACACGGCTATTCGAATAGATATAAACTCTGCAGAGGGTGTACTCTTTACCCACGAGTAATGGTTTCCTTTAGTCCATCGGGACTAATTCCATTTACGGTCTTTTAGTTGAAAACACACCTGACCCGCACACACCAGCTTAACTTACCGGTGTCTGGAATCACCCACGACACCTGTTAAGTAAAACTCTAAGTGGGGAGGCTACAACCTCGAGTAGCATGGGATCACAGAATTTATAATGCGCGCAAACTAGGGGAGCTACCCCCTCGGCTCCAACCGGAAACACCCATGCCCCCGGACCAGGTGGCCTGCCTACCGGATGCAGCCGGTATTTTCCACCATGGCCTCTCTGTACGGTGTGTGCCAAGAAAGGGGTTGACAACTTACTGGACTGTACCCTACCTGCGGCAGGGACAAGTGGTAGTACGAAACAAGTATGGGGGTTACCGGAACAAGACTCGATCTATGGTCGACTCGGGAGGTTAAAGTATCACCTGCGTGATTAGCATAGTAAATATATCTCACGCCAACAGACAGAATCACCACTTATCATACCTCAACATGCCTTACTGACTATACTCGTCTCAACGAAATATCAGTAGTAAGCTCGTGTCTACCCAAGATAGAGACTTTCCCGGATTCCTTCCAGTAGGCATGAGAGGTAGACGAGGATGAATACTATCACCAGTATATCAATTTCCAACAGCAAGGAATCTTCATCATGCACTCATGAGCATGATCATACCATCACATAAAATAACTAGTACTTCGTGTCAAGGTGGGGTTGTAAACGTGTCAAACAACACACAATAATATTATGCCGGGGTTCAGAATGCTTGCCTCTTAAGTGCATACAAGTGGAGGGTACTCATGAAAGTTTTCTTCTCCCTCCATATCCCTATTTTTAAATGAATTCAAATTAATACATATACTAAAAACAGAACAAAAAGTTGTCCTAATTATTTTTGAAATAAATCTTAAAATAAACTAGGTGAAATTTGAGAGTGGTAGGAAAAAGAATCAACTCATTTGGAGTTTTATTTAAAAAGATATGCCCAGTCAAAGTTTAGTCAAAGTTCTGTTTTATTAAAAACCAGAAAAAGGAAAACGCATCGGTTCGGAATACGCTTTAGAGAGGGAGAGACGTACTTCGAGCTTTACGCTTTCACTTAAGCGCCTCGGTGGGACGACCAGAGCCACTGACGGTGGGCCCGCGGGTCCACCCGTCAGGTTTGACTGGTCCAACCAGTCTTCTCCCTCCTCTGGCCGAAGGGAGGCGGAGCTCCGGCGACCAACGCCGGCGAACGGTGGCGCCCCGAGGGCGTTCGAATGCGGGGATGGATCCAGCAGGTCCTGGCGGTCCTTCCGGTTGTTGCTAGGTCCGCGGGAGTGGAGGGAGTCGCCGGCGGCGAGCGCTGCGGCGGACGGCGTTTCGGGAGGAAAGGGGGAAAATGGCTACGGTGGTGCTGGAGCTCGTTTGAGTGGTTGGGGGGCTTCGTGGTGTCAAGGGGAAACCAATGGAGGCACTGGATGGGTGGGGGAGGGCCTGGTTACGGCGAATGGTGCCGGCGCATGGCGGCGGCCGAGGTTGCCGGAGATGGAGAAGACTGCCTTCTCCAGATAGTTTTGGGCGAGGGGAAGAACTATGCGGCTTGCCTGAGGATCTGGACGAGCTCATGGGCTCCTTTTATAGCGCCAGCAAGTCGGTTTCGCGGCTCCGAGGATAAGAACGGCGGCGGCCGAGGATAAGCTCGACGGACTGTTGCACGGGGCGACGTGGCGATGGCCGCAGCTAGCAGACGAGCTTGAGGATGAGCTCGAGCTATTCCTTGGGCGAGCTGGCGAGCGGAGGACGCTTGGACGGTGCTGTCCATGGCAGGAGCGGACGCGGCCGCAGGCGTGCCGCCAAGGAGCTTGCTGCAGCGACGCTGTAGGGAGCCAGGGGGTCGGTCGAGTGCGGGCGAGACACGGCTGCACCAGTGGATTAGATCGAACTCGAGGGATGCTTATCCAGGGGCGAGTCGGTTCGGGCGCGAGCACGTGCAAAACGCGCGCTCTGCTCGCGCTCCGGGCATGCACGACAGGTGCTCGGCGAAATGCCAAGGCATGCTAGAGGTCTAGGGTGAGGCTGCCAATTAACAGGAGGGTTAGGGTGAAGGCAATAGGTCTAATTGACATGGTTGTAGGGTCAGGGAACCAAGTTCCCAATGTAATCACAAAACTATGCCAATTCTGACCAGACACACAAAGTGCTCGACAGAATGCCATGGGCATCTAGGCATTTCTTCTGGTGGCCAAAAACTCCAGGTTGGGGTCTCTTTAGATGATAAAGAGAGTGGCAAGGTTAGTTTGTGAAAAATAGAAACTTGTTAGTGCAAGTTTCTGAGAAAACCAAATCTGGACAGAAAGTGTATGCCATCATTGCATGGACCAAAAATATACCAATGGGTCCAATCTCCTGGACTTAAGAGTTTGGTAGGGTAGACTATAAGCAGGAGAAAATTTAGAGGCAAAAAGGGCAAGCAAAAATGGAGTTGTAGTACAAACCACTAAACTGGACCAGAACACATATGAGGATGTTTTGCTAAAATTTTCCAAAGAACACCATTTGGTTTTTGCATGGAAATGAATTACATACTCCTACCAACATCTCCAATTTTTGGTGAAATTTTTAAATGCATTTATAAAAGGGTTGTAGTGCAAAAGAGACTTTAAAACTTATGAGAACCCACTTAAAAGCAATAAAGTTTTTAGGGAAATATTTACAGAAATATTTCCACTGATAAAAGAAATGATCTTGAGAAGGTATACAAGTCCAACAATATTCTTGAAGGGTTCCCCTTGAGGGAAAAATTCCACAATTCAAAAGAAAAGAATGGTACTGAGATCAAAAGGAAACCCAGAAAAGAAAATTTTAATTTCCTGGCAAAATTTTAATCAATAAAACATGGTTAAAAATCTTGGGGTGTTACAACACCACCCCCCTTAAGAAGAATCTCGTCCTCGAGATTTGCTAAGGACGATCTCAAAATATCCATCCTATTACCATAAAGCATTAATTCAAAAGAAACGAACGTTCATAAAACACTGAGGTTACTGCGAGGGAGATAATTGGTGTACTGGTGTTATGAGGGAAAAGCCATGGTTGGGGAAACCGAGAAATTACCACTATCGGCTACGGTAAATTTAGAACAACAGTCTAAATTCACAAATTACGCTGGTCGTACCCGAGTGCATAGAGCTCTCTCTGGCTGACAGGTGGACCCGGGGTCCACTGTCAGTCTCTCCTCCTACCTCTGGCTCTCTTCCTCCTCTCTCTCTCGCGTGCGGCTGCGCTTTCTCCACCGGCGACGCCTAGCGCGTAGGGCATCTAGGCCGTACTGCGGTAGTGCGCGGCGTGCTAGCTGCCGGTGCAGCGTGCACTCACCTCGCGGGCCAGTGCGCTGTCGGCACTGCTCGCGGATTCGCCTCCGAACACCGGCGATCGAGCGACGAGCGGCGCTGGTGGACTTCGCCCACCGTACACCGATCTCGAGCTATAAAATGACTGCGGCGCTCCACTCTTCTTCCTCACACCTGGCCTCGTCTCTCTACTCCTTTCTTCTCCTCCATTTCTGTTTGCAGGAGCTCGCGACGAGGCTCTAATGGCGGAGGTGATGCCGGACTGGTACGTGATCCTGATGTGCGGAGGGTTGGCGGCGTTGCTGGGGTTCTCCGTGCTCTTGTGCGCGATGATCCTCAATGATCGTGGTGATGCTGCTGCTCGAGTGTTAGCTCTACGCGGCGGCGGTGACCATGAGGATTAAGTGTGGTAGTTAGGTTCTGACTGCTGTCAGTGTGTTGGAGGCAACCTGCGTTCGAATAATCACCCACTAATTTCTCCTTCAGAGACTGTGGTGTGATAGTGAGGTGATCCGTTAGGTGCAAAATGTGTACGTGGTTATGCAATCAGTGCAAGCTATGGAGTGGTTGTGGAAGTGAGCCTGCTGTCGTGGTGTCGTGTGAATTAAAATGCATGTCACAAAGAATTTATGTGTTGCAACGGCTCAAAGGAAAATCTAACTTCAAGATTTACTGAGAGCGGAAACAGTCAATCAAAATGAACAGCAGTAAAACCACTCATATTAATCAAAAACAAACATTAAATTCATCCCACAAACTTAGAATACACGCATAAGCTGTAATACATAAATAAGTGCTAGGATAACAAACATAGCAGTGATGTCTACGATAAAAACGGAAAACGGACAGGGTCCTGAGGAAACGTTTCCGGCACTGGGGCACATTCCTCTTCTAACGGGGAAAGCGGAAGGCTTCCTGGTGTTGGAACACACTCTTCTTCTTCCGGAGGGAGCGGAGGAAGTTGAGGAAGCAATCGAAGAATGTGTCCTTCCTGAGTTGGTAGAGGGGGTCCGCCAATGGTGATCCGGGGATTTATAACAGCAAGGTTGTGGAGGTACCCCAGTATTTGCTGGGTGAAACGCTCCTGGGCCATCACATACTGAATGAGGTAGACCAGGGCTGGATCGCTCTCCGTACGTCCACAGCGGAACGTAGCTTCTGCTCCAAAAGCAGCGCGGCTTGGGAAATAGCAGTATTCTCTTGTGCTGGCACAAGGTACCGCAAATCGAAGACGGGTGACTGCTTCATACGCCGCAGACTCAATGGCCATGCCTGGTGTTGGCATGGATCTCCCGATGAAGATAACATAGGGAGGGCCTTGGTTTAAATCTGCTGGTGGAATATGTACAGCTGCCCAGTATTTCGAGAGATCAGGAGTGATTCTCGATTTGTACAGCTCATACAGGGGTGGATGGGTAGAGCCAAGAGTATTGCGGGTAAAATCCCATAATATCTTAACAAAACTACCAGGGTTTGCGTCGGGGGTCCTCAGGTAAGCTCCGGGGTGAGACATGGATGGGTGAATGAGGAAGATAGCGCTCGATGCTGATGGTTGCTGGTGTGGAAGAATGAGGGTGGCCTCTTATAGAGAGCCTGGGTCATGAAACATGAAGTGGTGCCGGTACGACTGAGACACCGACTCCGGCGCGGGGCTGTCCGAGTCAAAGTCTCAGGCCTCAATCCCCAAAAGAAAAGTGACATGTTACTATGCATGTCGATTAGGGTCACGTCTATAATTTAACTCTGCAACCCTTCGTCAAACAATATATGTCAGATCACACATACTATGTGATGTTGACACACAAGTGGTTACAAGCTCACTACGTCACACAACGATTACTGCGGAACTAAAGGAAATACTGGTCACTAGGGCTTGACAATAATCCTGGTGGACTCAGTCCACCTGGTTGAGATCTAGCCGGGCGTGTCCTGCGGATGTCGAGTTCTCTCCGGGTGCTTCCGTGTCGGAGCCAGCCGGGGTAGGATGGGGAGCTACAGGGCTGGAGTAGCGGTGGTAGCCTTCGCGGGGTGTCGAGGTCACCGTCCCATTGGAGTAGGCCTCCAAGAGACGACGGAGGTCTCCGGGTGAGGCGGTGGCATTGCCCGGGTGGATGACATGGTCAGAGCTTGGGGGCTCAACCGGCCTTCCAGGCAGCACTATCGGGGTGTCGGTGGCGTGTGCGACCTCGCTCCTTGCCGGGGTCAGGCGAGTGAGCGCCATGCGGGTCTCAATCAGGTCAAGAGTGACCTGATCAAATAGTGCCTCTTGCGCCTTCAGGAAGCGCACCAGATGCACCAGGGCAGGGTCCGACTCATGGTCTCCGTTGGCGACCTGGGTCGGTCTACCATAGCCTTCACGACTAGGGTAGTAGTAGAATGAGCGGCAGTTGACCCTCGGCGACAGGTGCCGAAGATGAACTATAGCTTCTCGGGCTGCAAGTTGGATGGCTTGGGGCTCGTCGGAGGTCGTCCTTCCGGTGAACTGGTAGGGACGCTCCGAGATGATGCCTCTCCCGTAGATGTGCGCCGTGGCCCAAAAGTGATGGATGGAATTACTCGTGTGTTCTTGGTACACGACATATTCCGGCGGCTCGATGGTGCCGAAGGCACGGCGGGTGAGATTGGCGAGGATGGTTACGAAGCCTTCGAGCTCAACTGCGGTGGTCTCGTTGCGGACGCGGGGGCCTGGCATCTTGATGATTGGATATCGAATTGGGAATGTGGCTGTGATGAGCTGAGTTTTTTGGGGCAAGGCTTCCTTTATAAGTCAGCCGGGTCTTCCATCGTACGCTTGTGGATGGGACAACTCAGATGTCGGCACAGGTGCACGGTCTATGGATAGGCCGATAGGTTGGGCACCGACTGCCAAAAGCTGTCGGGGTCACTGTGTGGCTATTCTGCATGAGGGATATGGCTGGGTCTAGAATAAGGTTTGGTGGGTTGGTTAACCTAGGTTTATTGACCTGGCTAAGATAGGATTAGCCAATGGTCAGCCTGGCTCTGATACCAAGGTTGTCAGGACCGGTTTCCCAGGATATTAATTTCCCAGTAAACGGCCCTTGTGCTCACCAGCCCCAGGATTACTGTTAGCTGATGAGACACAAACTTGATACAGAAATTCCAAGCAAAATACAAAATATGTAGTACAAGACCATTCTGGTCCATGAGTACAACAAAAGGGTTCTAGTGGTTGATGGCGGAAGCGGTTTGCGATACATCAGCGTCTATGGGACTCCATTTCCCACAGGAACAGCTGACCTGGATAACTCCTATCTTCGCGAGGCTGCTGTCTCCGTTGCCTAGGTTCCGGGGCTGTCATCGCAGCGCTCCTCTCCAAGCAAGAAATCTGGCCAAGACAATAGCCAGGGACAAGCCAGTGAGTACTTTGAATGTACTCGCAAACATTATGAACACAGGTACAATATAACAAATGACATTCATGCTCTGAAATATTCTATAATCACTTCGTTAGTCGCGGAATAAAAATTCATGATGCAAGCATGTTATTCTTATAAACCATGGATAAGTAATCAAGAACAAAATAAAATGCACCGATCGGGTGTCTGAAGCGACGCCTCGAAAGGATAATAAAATAAAACATGCCTCAGTCGGACATCTGAGCGACGTCTCATAAAGGGCTTATAAAGAGAATAAACACAAACGTGCCACAGTCGGGCGTCTGAGCGACACCACAAAAAGGGCTTATAGGAAAAATAAAACACAAGCATGCCACAGTCGGGCGTCTGAGCGACACCATATAAAGGGCTTATATGAAATATCCAGGAGGTAGAACCATCCCAGGGATACGCAATAATTCAAACAATACAAGTGGTTAGTCCATAATAATAATAATCAAAATCCTCACAAGTCACAGGTTATGATCCATGTTTTGGCTTAGCAGTTTTCCTCCGAAGACCGACACTAAGACCGACACTTGACCCATCCCAGACTGAAATCCTTAACCGCGGACACGGCTATTCGAATAGATATAAACTCTGCAGAGGGTGTACTCTTTACCCACGAGTAATGGTTTCCTTTAGTCCATCGGGACTAATTCCATTTACGGTCTTTTAGTTGAAAACACACCTGACCCGCACACACCAGCTTAACTTACCGGTGTCTGGAATCACCCACGACACCTGTTAAGTAAAACTCTAAGTGGGGAGGCTACAACCTCGAGTAGCATGGGATCACAGAATTTATAATGCGCGCGAACTAGGGGAGCTACCCCCTCGGCTCCAACCGGAAACACCCATGCCCCCGGACCAGGTGGCATGCCCACCGGATGCAGCCGGTCTCTTCCACCATGGCCTCTCTGTACGGTGTGTGCCAAGAAAGGGGTTGACAACTTACTGGACTGTACCCTACCTGCGGCAGGGACAAGTGGTAGTACGAAACAAGAATGGGGGTTACCGGAACAAGACTCGATCTATGGTCGACTCGGGAGGTTAAAGTATCACCTGCGTGATTAGCATAGTAAATATATCTCACACCAACAGACAGAATCACCACTTATCATACCTCAACATGCCTTACTGACTATACTCGTCTCAACGAAATATCAGTAGTAAGCTCGTGTCTACCCAAGACAGAGACTTTCCCGGATTCCTTCCAGTAGGCATGAGAGGTAGACGAGGGTGAATACTATCACCAGTATATCAATTTCCAACAGCAAGGAATCTTCATCATGCACTCATGAGCATGATCATACCATCACATAAAATAACTAGTACTTCGTGTCAAGGTGGGGTTGTAAACGTGTCAAACAACACACAATAATATTATGCCGGGGTTCAGAATGCTTGCCTCTTAAGTGCATACAAGTGGAGGGTACTCATGAAAGTTTTCTTCTCCCTCCATATCCCTATTTTTAAATGAATTCAAATTAATACATATACTAAAAACAGAACAAAAAGTTGTCCTAATTATTTTTGAAATAAATCTTAAAATAAACTAGGTGAAATTTGAGAGTGGTAGGAAAAAGAATCAACTCATTTGGAGTTTTATTTAAAAAGATATGCCCAGTCAAAGTTTAGTCAAAGTTCTGTTTTATTAAAAACCAGAAAAAGGAAAACGCATCGGTTCGGAATACGCTTTAGAGAGGGAGAGACGTACTTCGAGCTTTACGCTTTCACTTAAGCGCCTCGGTGGGACGACCAGAGCCACTGACGGTGGGCCCGCGGGTCCACCCGTCAGGTTTGACTGGTCCAACCAGTCTTCTCCCTCCTCTGGCCGAAGGGAGGCGGAGCTCCGGCGACCAACGCCGGCGAACGGTGGCGCCCCGAGGGCGTTCGAATGCGGGGATGGATCCAGCAGGTCCTGGCGGTCCTTCCGGTTGTTGCTAGGTCCGCGGGAGTGGAGGGAGTCGCCGGCGGCGAGCGCTGCGGCGGACGGCGTTTCGGGAGGAAAGGGGGAAAATGGCTACGGTGGTGCTGGAGCTCGTTTGAGTGGTTGGGGGGCTTCGTGGTGTCAAGGGGAAACCAATGGAGGCACTGGATGGGTGGGGGAGGGCCTGGTTACGGCGAATGGTGCCGGCGCATGGCGGCGGCCGAGGTTGCCGGAGATGGAGAAGACTGCCTTCTCCAGATAGTTTTGGGCGAGGGGAAGAACTATGCGGCTTGCCTGAGGATCTGGACGAGCTCATGGGCTCCTTTTATAGCGCCAGCAAGTCGGTTTCGCGGCTCCGAGGATAAGAACGGCGGCGGCCGAGGATAAGCTCGACGGACTGTTGCACGGGGCGACGTGGCGATGGCCGCAGCTAGCAGACGAGCTTGAGGATGAGCTCGAGCTATTCCTTGGGCGAGCTGGCGAGCGGAGGACGCTTGGACGGTGCTGTCCATGGCAGGAGCGGACGCGGCCGCAGGCGTGCCGCCAAGGAGCTTGCTGCAGCGACGCTGTAGGGAGCCAGGGGGTCGGTCGAGTGCGGGCGAGACACGGCTGCACCAGTGGATTAGATCGAACTCGAGGGATGCTTATCCAGGGGCGAGTCGGTTCGGGCGCGAGCACGTGCAAAACGCGCGCTCTGCTCGCGCTCCGGGCATGCACGACAGGTGCTCGGCGAAATGCCAAGGCATGCTAGAGGTCTAGGGTGAGGCTGCCAATTAACAGGAGGGTTAGGGTGAAGGCAATAGGTCTAATTGACATGGTTGTAGGGTCAGGGAACCAAGTTCCCAATGTAATCACAAAACTATGCCAATTCTGACCAGACACACAAAGTGCTCGACAGAATGCCATGGGCATCTAGGCATTTCTTCTGGTGGCCAAAAACTCCAGGTTGGGGTCTCTTTAGATGATAAAGAGAGTGGCAAGGTTAGTTTGTGAAAAATAGAAACTTGTTAGTGCAAGTTTCTGAGAAAACCAAATCTGGACAGAAAGTGTATGCCATCATTGCATGGACCAAAAATATACCAATGGGTCCAATCTCCTGGACTTAAGAGTTTGGTAGGGTAGACTATAAGCAGGAGAAAATTTAGAGGCAAAAAGGGCAAGCAAAAATGGAGTTGTAGTACAAACCACTAAACTGGACCAGAACACATATGAGGATGTTTTGCTAAAATTTTCCAAAGAACACCATTTGGTTTTTGCATGGAAATGAATTACATACTCCTACCAACATCTCCAATTTTTGGTGAAATTTTTAAATGCATTTATAAAAGGGTTGTAGTGCAAAAGAGACTTTAAAACTTATGAGAACCCACTTAAAAGCAATAAAGTTTTTAGGGAAATATTTACAGAAATATTTCCACTGATAAAAGAAATGATCTTGAGAAGGTATACAAGTCCAACAATATTCTTGAAGGGTTCCCCTTGAGGGAAAAATTCCACAATTCAAAAGAAAAGAATGGTACTGAGATCAAAAGGAAACCCAGAAAAGAAAATTTTAATTTCCTGGCAAAATTTTAATCAATAAAACATGGTTAAAAATCTTGGGGTGTTACAGGAGTGCATGATGTGTTTCACGTTTCGCAGCTTAAGAAGTGCCATGCGGAGATGGCCGATATTTCGCTAAGAGACACAGTACCTCTGGAGGCAATTCAGTTGGATAATGATCTGACCTGCGAGGAGAAACCTGTCAAGATTCTCGAATTTTCGAGTAGAGTCACCCGCAGTAAGGTTATCAAGTTTTGCAAAGTTCAGTGAAGTCACCACACCGAGGAATAAGCCACCTGGGAACGAGAAGAAGATCTACGCACGGACCACCCACACCTGTTCTCTAGCCAAGCCGAATCTCGAGGGCGAGATTCATTCTAAGGGGGTAGGTTTGTAACATCCCAAATTTTCAATTTGCAATGTTATACATAGACCATACTGCATTGCATATTTCTTTGCATTTTGTGTGTGACGATCCTCAAAAATTCTAAGCAACTCAAGGACCTACGGAGAGAGTTGGGAATTCTACCTTTTCTTTTGTATTTGAGTTTACTCGAATACCGGTACGAGGATAGTGTTGATTTTAATTATTTTTCCCTCCCTAAAAATATTTCTAAATAAAATATATGAGCGGAGATAATATGACTTCTCCAAAATAACAGAAATATTGGAGGAAAAATATTAAAATCACTTTTGGTTTTATTCGGATTTTATTTGCGATTTTATTTGCATAGGAAAAATAGCGTTTTCCAAAATTGCATTTAGGTCCGGGAAAAATGTTCACTTTCTCCTAAATATTATTAGAGGACGGCGAAAATTTATTTCGGAATTTTTGGAGTCCGTTTAGTATTTCTTTCTTTAGTTTTCGTGCGTCAGGACTCGTTTAAAAAAATGGCGAACCGACTTTGCGCCGTAACCGGCTAGGACTCCCCTAGCCCGGGGCCTTTACAAGCCGAGGCCCAGCCGCCGCAGCCGCCCCAGCCCACTGCCCCGCCTCGTGCCGGAACCCTAGCCGCAGCCGCCCTGCGCCGCCGCCCGCGCCAGCCGACGCAGCGTCGCCCGCGCCAGCAGCCGCCGCACCGCGCCGCCGGACCCGCCCGCCGAGGTAGCCGCCACCGCCGATCTCGTCGCCGTCGTCATCGTTTTTTTTAAACCAATCGGTTTTTCTTTTGGAACCCTAGATCTATTTTTCTAAATAGATCGGTTCGGTTTTTTTTGGTTTAGCTAGTTTGCGGACGTTCGTCGCCCGTTAGCCGCAGACAGCGAACGTTGGTTCTTTAGCCTGTTCGTCAGTTTTCTTTTTCAGGGTATTTATCCGTGATTATTTATCGCGATTTCTGCCCTAATCTTCTTTTTCGTTTTTCTTTTCGCTCGAGAGTCGGAATCAGGTGATTCAAAATCCCAGATCTTTGTCTCGACGCCCTCTTTCCGTTTAAACAACTTTAACAAGGTTTTGTTACTGTAAAATTTGACCTTAGAACAATCTAGTAAACGGATCTTGTTTCTTTCACAGTTTGAGTTTTGTTGCTCCGTTTGACTTGATTCTTTTTGCAAACCGGAGTTCTTAAGTTGAACTTTCTGGTTAGATCGTCTTATTTGGAGTTCTCTTTGTCCATCGTTGCTTGATTGCTTATGTATGCTATTGTTTGCTTGCGATAGAATACCCGGACTATGAAGCGTGCTACTACGAGTCCCTAGGTTTTGCGAATCATCAGCAAGGCAAGTAACACTTTGATCATACCCCTTTATTACCCAGTTTTTATGCATTAGATCAAACCCTCACGCATTGCATGAGTAGGATCTCTTAACTTGTGGGACTGGGAAGTAGATTGAGGTAGAACCTATTACCTGCATTATTTTCAAACCATTGGGAGTTACTTCTACGTTATGCTTAGGTTGCTATGTTATGCTCGTAGATGTTGTTTGGGTTTGAGTGAAATCCATGACAGATTTGAGTTGTGAATTAACGGTTCAACTTAAGGTGGCTACTTGAATACACATCTGGGTGGATTGGTTGCAGGGCACCTGGAGAATCCAGTGTTGTCCTAGGAAATCCCGGGGTTCCGTGTGATTTTTCCTATGGAATGCCACCCAGGCTCAAAGGGATCATAAAACTATTCATGCTAGAAACTTCCGTGTGCAGCCACAATGCCATTATGGGCTCTGGCATCGTATGAGTAAGTTGTGTGAGCTCTTTCAATGGTGGACTAGCAGATGTAGGGGAAAGTAGGTGTACGGGTCCATCCGGGGTAAAGAGTAAATGCTTCTGAAAGACTGTGTCTCGGTCATCCGTTTCTCAAACACCATGCAGTGCGAGAAATCCAGCAGAGGAGATCGAGTCTTGTGGGGAAAAGTACACAAACCTCTGCAGAGTGTACAAACTGATCATGATTAGCCGTGTCCCCAGTTATGGACAATCTTGAGTATCTGGTACTTGAATTATTGGTTGATCACATCACTATAAAATTAATTTGTTCGGTTAATGATTACTTTAATTGGGATTGAGTTGGAGGTACCTTCTCAATGATGTTTCAACTACCATGATAGTTAAAATAAAATTCCTTTGTTGTAGGGAAAAATTGGCTTTATGCAAACACTTTAACCTTAGAGCCTCCACCAGCCAAATATGCATATAGTGTTAGCCTTTATTCTGTTACTTGCATCTACTGTGTTATCTTGCCAGCATATTCCATGTGCTGACCCGTTTCGGGCTGCAACATGTTACGTTGCAGACTTTTCAGATGAGGAGTAAGACGTTCTAGGTCGTTTGTCATGCACACAGCTATGCCGTTGGAGTTGATGGACTCACTTGTCTTCCCATCCTTCCGTTGTTATTTTGTTAGATGGCCTTAATCCATAGACTTTTGTAATAAGTTCTCTTTTGAGACCTTCGATGTAATAAGTGTGTGATTTCCACTCTGTTATAAATCCTTCAAGTACTGTGTCTGTCAGCCTTACCGATCCAGGGATGACACTGAAACACAGAGACTTAGGTCCATTTGGATCGTGGTCGCTACACCTTTGCTTTTGGCCTAAGTTGGTCTATGGCCAGTGCTGGCCTGACAGATATCCAATGTCGTAGTTGGGGTTGTACTGAGATGCAGAGGCTACCGCTTGATGAGTTGCATCCTGAAGGCGAGTTGCCCTTGTCGTCTCCTGATACTCATTTGCCTCCTCCCTGGTTATAGTATATCTCCCTTTTGCCTGAAAGTCAAAGAAGGTAGGAGCGGGAAGAGCAATATGGACAGTGCGACGCCTGTCAAAGATTAGTCGATACTGGAGGGATTGTTCATCCCTCTCAACGAATTGATGGCGAACCATGGCATTATAATCTAGAAAAGCATGAGGTAACTCCGCATCATTCTCGTGTATGGGCACATGAAGATAATTAGCCAAGTGAGTTGCATAAATTCCACCAAACAGATCGCCATTTAAACCATTATGATGTAACCTACGTGCAACAATGGCTCCCAAATTATATTGTCTATCACCCAATACCGCACTTTTGAGGACACTAAGATCTGGTACACACATGTGGCAAGCCTCATCTTTACCGTTAATGTATCTACCAATGAAGAGAGCAAAATAGTGTATAGCAGGAAAATGAATGCTCCCTATGGTAGCTTGGGTGACTTCGATTCCCCCACAGTGATACTAGCTGGAAAGTCCTTATACCCAGATTAGCGAGGTTCAGCAACACTACCCCACCGTGGAAGTTTACATGCATCATTAAAATCTCCTAAGTCCATAGTATAAGATTTATCATAGAGATCAAACAAAACAGTGGGAGAGTTACACGAAGATGTAAATTTAAACCTTCTCACAAAGGTGTCAGTTAAGTACTGGTATTGGGGGCACTTATCTCACTCGAAGTTCTCAATATCCGCATTACACACATATGTGTAAAATTCTTCCTTGATTCCTGCCCGGACCATAAATTCTTCTGACGGCCATTCACAGGGCCGCGCTTGAGCTTCCCTTGGTAATTCATCGCTCGGCTCACGTATCGCGAGCCTTGGTCCTTGCTTCCTTGAGGAACCACCTTGGTAGATTTTCCTATGCATTAATTTCTGGAATATTTCTGCAAATTTTAGTGACTCGAAATAAAATCAAACCAAACGCAACAAGATTGATAGCAACTACTCCTACAAGTGCCTAGAGACTATATCATGCATTAGAACTACTTGGAACCACATAATTGACATGCAAGCTCAAGAATAGGGTCACCCAAGCAGCAAAAAATTGCAATAAATAAAGCACTAGAACAAAAACTAATTGGACCAATGGAGCAGTCACATACCAAGGAACAATCTCCCCAAACAGTTTTGTGAATGGAGCTATGAGCAAGGAGATCAAAAATGGCAACAAGATGATCTAGAACTCGTGCTTGAGCTGGATAGTGATTTTTTTGGGAGGAAGGAGTGTGTGGGTGCTGGAGTAAGTGGAGGGGGGCCACGTGGGGACCATGAGGCAGGGGGCGCACCCAGGGGGAGGGTGCGCCCTGCACCCTCGTGGCTAGGTGCTGGCTCCCCCTGTCGTGTTCTCAGTGCCAAATATTCTTGAATATTCTGGAAAAAATCTTATTTCATTTTCGGGGCATTTGGAGAACTTTTATTTTTGGGGTATTTTTTATTGCACTGATAACTCTGGAAACAGACAGAAAATACTATTTTTGCTTTATTTAATCCAATTAACAGAAAGTAAAAGGAGGGTACAGAAGGTTGTGCTTTCTAGATTCACCCATCTCATGCTCATCAAAAGGAATCCGTTAACAAGGTTGATCAAGTCTTGTTAACGAACTCTTTCCGAATAATATGAAATCAGAGAATTTTTGAATAGCACTAGGTAACCTCAATGGGGATATGTATGTCCCCAACAATAAGAATATAATATTTCTTCTTGACAGTAGAAAGAGAAAATTCAAAACCTCCAATAGTAATCGTTGAAATTTTTCCAATAGAATTGATACTGTGGACCTGAGGTTGTTTCCTTGGAAATTGCATCGTATGCTCATTACCATTTACATGAAAAGTGACATTGCCTTTGTTGCAATCAATAACAACCCCTGCAATATTTAAAAAGGGTCTACCAAGGATAATAGACATACTATCGTCCTCGGGAATATCAAGGATAACAAAGTCCGTTAGAATAGTAACATTTGCAACCACAGCAGGTACATCCTCGCAAATACCGACGGGTATAGCAGTTGATTTCTCGGCCATTTGCAAAGATATTTCAGTAGGTGTCAACTTATTCAAATCAAGTCTACGATATAAAGAGAGGCATAACACTAACACCGGCCCCAAGATCACATAAAGCAGTTTTAACATAGTTTCTTTTAATGGAGCAATGTATAGTGGGTACTCCTGGATCTCCTAGTTTCTTTGGTATTCCACCCTTAAAAGTGTAATTGGCAAGCATGGTGGAAATTTCAACTTCAGGTATCTTTCTTTTATTGGTAATGATATCTTTCATATACTTAGCATAAGGATTTGTTTTAAGCATATCAGTCAAACGCATACGCAAAAAGATAGGTCTAATCATTTCAGTAAAGCGCTCAAAATCCTCATCATCCTTTTTCTTGGATGGTTTAGGAGGAAAAGGCATGGGTTTCTGAACCAATGGTTCTCTTTCCTTACCGTGCTTCCTAGCAACAAAGTCTCTCTTATCATAACGTTGATTCTTTAATTGTGGGTTATCAAGATCAACAGCAGGTTCAATCTCTACATCATTATCATTGCTAGGTTGAGCATCATCATGAACATCATAATTATCATTATCACTAGGTTGACGTTCATCACCAGATTGTGTCTCAGCATCAGAGATAGAGGTATCATTGAGATTCTCAGGTGTGTCAGCTACAGGTTCACTAGAAGCATGCAAAGTCCTATCATTTTTCTTTTTCTTCTTCTTAGAAGAACTAGGTGCATCTACATTAGCTCTCGGAGAATCTTGCTCAATTCTCTTAGGGTGGCCTTCAGGATACAGAGGTTCCTAAGTCATTTTACCACCTCTAGTCATAACTCTAACATCATTATCATTTTTCTTACTGTTTAATTCATTGAGCAAATCATTATGTGCTTGAAGTACTTGTTCTACTTGAGTGGTAACCATAGAAGCATGTTTACTAATGAGTTTCAATTCACCTTTAACTCTAGACATATAATCACTCAAGCGTTCAATCATATAAGCATTACGTTGCAATTGTCTCCCAACATAAGCGTTAAAGTATTCTTGTTTAACAATGAAGTTGTCAAACTATCTAAGCATTGGCTAGCAGACTTATAACGAGGAATATCACCTTCATCAAATCTATAAAGAGAAATTACCTTTACTACATGTGTTGGGTTTCAAGACCATGTATTTCTTCAATAGGTGGTAAATTCTTAACATCTTCAGCTTTAATACCCTTCTCTTTCATAGATTTCTTTGCCTCTTGCATATCTTCAGGACTGAGAAATAGAACACCCCTTTTCTTCGGAGTTGGCTTAGGGGCTGGTTCAGGAAGTGTCCAATTGTTTTCATTGGTCAACATATTATTCAATAGTAATTCAGCTTGATCAACTGTTCTTTCCCTGAAAACACAACCAGCACAACTATCCAGGTGGTCTCTGGAAGCATCGGTTAGTCCATTATAAAAGACATCAAGTATTTCATTCCTTTGAAGAGGATGATCAGGCAAAGCATTAAGTAATTGGAGAAGCCTCCCCCAAGCTTGTGGGAGACTCTCTTCTTCAATTTGCACAAAATTATATATTTCCCGTAAGGCAACTTGTTTCTTATGAGCGGGAAAATATTTAGTAGAGAAGTAATAAATCATATCCTGGGGACTACGCACACAACCAGGATCAAGAGAATTAAACCATGTCTTAGCATCACCCTTTAACAAGAACGAAAATAACTTAAGGATATAGTAATAACGAATCTTTTCCTCGTTGGTGAACAGGGTGGCTATATCATTCAACTTAGTAAGATGTGCCACAATAGTTTCAGATTCATAACCATGGAAAGGATCAGATTCAACCAAAGTAATTAACTCAGGATCAACAGAGAAATCATAATCCTTATTAGTAACAAAGATAGGTGAAGTAGCAAAAGCAGGGTCATATTTCATTCTAGCATTCAAAGACTTTTCTTTCAGCTTAGCTAATAATTTCTTAAGATCATATCTATCGTTGCAAGCAAGAAAGTCTTTAGCAGCATCTTCATCCATAACATAACCCTCAGGAATAATAGGCAATTCATATCTAGGGGGAGAATCTTCATCATCACTTTCATTAATATTATCAGTTTCAATGTTTGCATTCTCCTTAACCTTAGCAATTTGTTCATCAAGAAATTCACCTAGTGGCACAGTATTATCAAGCATAGAAGTAGTTTCATCATACATAGCAGAAGTGGCATCATCAAGAACATACAACATATCAGATTAAATAGCAGGAGTAGGTGTCACAAGTTTACTCATAACAGAGGGTGAATCAAGTGCAGAGCTAGATGGCAGTTCCTTACCTCCCCTCGTAGTTGAGGGATAGATATTGGTTCTTGAGTCTTTCAAGTTCTTCATAGTGATCAACAGGTATAAATATCAAGTGTCTTAAAGAATATAGCTATGCTCCCCGGCAACGGCGCCAGAAAATAGTCTTGATAACCCGCAAGTGTAAGGGATTGCAACAGTTTTCGAGGGTAAAGTATTCAACCCAAATTTATTGATTCGACACAAGGGGAGCCAAAGAATACTCTCAAGTATTAGCAGTTGAGTTGTCAATTCAACCACACCTGGAAGATTTAGTATCTGCAACAAAGTATTTAGTAGCAAAGTAATATGGAAGTAATGGTAACAGCAATAAAAGTAACGGTAGTGTTTTTGTAGTGATTATAACAGTAGCAGCGGAAAAGTAAATAAGCAACAAGCAATATGTGAAAAAGCTCGTAGGCATTGGGTCGGTGATGGATAATTATGTCGGATGCGATTCCTCACGTAATAGTTATAACATAGGGTGACACAGAACTAGCTCCAGTTCATCAATGTAATGTAGGCATGTATTCCGAGTATAGTCATATGTGCTTATGGGAAAGAACTTGCATGACATCTTTTGTCCTACCCTCCCATGGCAGCGGGGTCCTATTGGAAGCTAAGGGATATTAAGGCCTCCTTTTAATAGAATACTGGACCAAAGCATTAACACATAGTGAATACAAGAACTCCTCAAACTACGGTCATCACCGGGAGTGGTCCCGATTATTGTCACCTCGGGGTTGCTAGATCATAATACATAGTAGGTGACTATTGAGTTGCAAGATAGGATCAAGAACACACATATATTCATGAAAACATAATAGGTTCAGATATGAAATCATGGCACTCAGGCCCTAGTGACAAGCATTAAGCATGGCAAAGTCATAGCAACATCAATCTTAGAACATAGTGGATACTAGGGATCAAACCCTAACAAAACTAACTCGATTACATGGTAAATCTCATCCAACCCATCACCGTCCAGCAAGCCTACGATGGGATTACTCACGCACTGCGGTGAGCATCATGGAATTGGTGATGGAGGAAGGTTGATGACGACGACGGCGACGGTCTCCCCTTTCCAGAGCCCCGAACGGACTCCAGATCAGCCCTCCCGAGAGAGATTAGGGCTTGGTGGCGGATCCGTATCGTAAAACACGATAATTCCTTCTCTCAGATTTTTTTCTCCCCGAAAGTGAATATATGGAGTCGGGGAAAACGTTGGTGGAGCAACAGGGGGCCCACGAGAAAGGGGGGCGTGCCCAGGGGGGCGCCCCCCACCCTCGCGGACAGGGTGTGGGCCCCCTGGTCTAGTTCTTTCCGCAGATATTTTTTATATATTCCAAAATAATTCTCCGTTGAATTTCAGGTCATTCCGAGAACTTTTATTTTTGCACAAAAATAACACCATGACAGTTCTGCTGAAAACAGCATCAGTTCGGGTTAGTTCCATTCAAATCATGCAAGTTAGAGTCCAAAACAAGGGCAAAACTGTTAGGAAAAGTAGATACGTTGGAGACGTATCACTCTCTAGAAGCGAGCCTGGAAGCAACTTTGGCATCTCCAATTGTTCCTCAAGTGAGAGTTGGGGTGCGATAACTTGATCATCATGAGCGTCATCTTGAGCTTGTTCTTGATCTTGAGCTTGCTCTTGATTTTGAAATTGATCGGGAGAAGGAACGTGGCCTTGTGCATCACTTGGTGGATCAACGCCATCTTGTGGTTGATCTTGCACTTGGCCTTGTTCATTGGGTTGAGGGCCTTCACTTTGTTCTCCGGAAGCATGTGGGTCTTGGGTTGGTGATGGTTCCACTTGAGTGGAACATTATCCTTCTCCTTCGGCCATAAGGGGTTCCTCAATGGGTAGGATATGATCAACTCCCATTCTTATTATGGCTTGAGGAGGAATTTCATCACCTACATCGCAAATACCACTTTACTCTACTTGGGAGCTATTATTCTCATCAAACTCCACGTTACACGTCTCCTCAATTAGTCCAGTGTACTTGTTGTGGACACGGTAAGCATGAGAGTTTGTAGCATAACCAACAAATATGCCCTCATGAGCTCTATCCTCAAATTTAGACAAACGAGCACCTTTCTTGAGTATGAAACACTTACAACCGAACACCCGGAAGTACTTGAGGTTGGGCTTGTTACCGGTAAGTATCTCATACAGAGTCTTGTTCAAGCCTTTGCAGAGATAGAGCCGATTGGATGCATGACACGCGGTGTTGATGGCTTCGGCCCAAAAGTTGTATGGAGACTTGAACTCCGCCATCATGGTCCTTGTCGCGTCCATCAATGTCCGATTCTTCCTCTCCGCTACACCATTTTGTTGAGGGGTATAGGGTGCGGCATATTGATGCTTGATCCCCTCATTGCTAAGTAACTCATCCAAGGTGTAGTTCTTGAACTCGATGTTGTTGTCACTTCGAATCATCAAGATCTTTGCATCATGTTGACGTCGAGCTTCATTTGCAAAGTTGATGACAGTTTGTTGGGTCTCACTCTTCCTCTTGAAGGAATATACCCAAGTATATCTTGAATAATCATCCACAATCAGCAAGCAATACTTTCTACCCCCAAGACTATCGAATTATGGAGGCCCAAAGATATCCATGTGAAGGAGCTCCAAAGGCCTCGTTGAGTAGATGATAATCGAGAGAGGGTGAGCCTTCTCATGTAGCTTTCCTTCGATATAAGCATTGCAAGCACGATCTTTGGCAAAACTAACATTTGTTAGTCCACGGACATGGTCCCCCTTGAGAAGACTTTGCAAAGAACTCATATTGATGTGGTCTAAACGACGATGCCAAAGCGATCCCACGTCAACTTTAGCCATTAGCATGTCGCGGTCTTAGTGGGTGATACGTCTCCAACGTATCTATAATTTTTTATTGTTCCATGCTATTATTTATGAAGTCTTGGATGTTTAATGGGCTTTATCATTCACTTTTATATCATTTTTGGGACTAACCTACTAACCCAAAGGCCCATTCCAGATTGCAGTTTTTTTGCCTATTTCAGGGTTTTGCAGAAAAGGAATATCAAACGGAGTCCAAACGGAATGAAACCTTCGCGAGAGATATTTTTGGAGGAAATCCCGCTCGGGAAACGTCGGGACCAAGTCAGGGGGCAAGGGACCATCCCTCGAGGGTGGGGGCGCGCCCCCCTGCCTCGATGTGACACCCCGAGACCGGTGCGCCAGGTGTCAGCCAGTTATTCGTTGTCAGTGCCATGTCATCAGCTTGCGTGTGCATCCTTGCCTTGTCATCTTGTGTGTTACATAGCATGTTTTAAAACTTGCATCCGTCCGAGTCTCCTCGTCCTTTCCGTTGTCCGTTCTGAGCCCAGACACACTTGCACGCGTCCGCGGTGCCTCCGAATTTTTATTTTGTGAGTGGCCGGAAAATGTTCTCGGAATGGGTTGAAACTTGTCATGTGGTCTTATTATAGTGTAGACAGGCCGCCTGCCAAATTTCATCGCATTCTGAGCTCGTTTGATAGCCCAACGGATATATATAGCGGCACTAGTCGCCGGTTATTTCGTCGGATGTTTTCGGTCTCCGAAAACCCCCGCGGGCCTTCCTCCCTCTTCTCTTCTCTCCTCTAAGCCCTTCTAACACAGCCCACTTCCCTCCTCTTGGCCCAACCTAACTCCCCTCGCGATCGGATCCGTCGGATCGCGATCGGATGGCTCTAAAACCACTCCAAACCCCCAAACCCTAGCCCTCCTACTATATATGGACACCCCTTGTCCATTTTGGGCAGCCTAGCCTTCCTCCACATCAAATTTCGTGCCCTACCAACCTCCAGCCGCCACCTAGTCTCCCTGCCCCAAAATCCCCTCCTCCCTCTTAATTTCAGCCCTCAGATCCGAGATCTAGGGCCCAGATTTCGTCGCCTAGCCCCAACGGACATTGTCCGCCGCCACCCGGACATTGTCCGCCGCCGCCGTCCTCCCCGAAGCTCCCTGCCCGCGCCCTCCGCCGCCGTCCAGGCCACGCCTCCGGCCAGATCCGGCGAGGAGCCGCCGGATCCAACCGTTCCCCAGCCTCCCCGGCCCTTCCCTCGCCAGATTCGGCGGGATCCAGCCGCCGCCGCCATGGAGCGGGCGAGCTGGGAGCTCGTCCAGCCCCAGGGACCGCCCCGAGCGCCTCCCTGGGCCTCGCCCCTCGCCCTGCCCGTTCGCCTGGCCCGGGCGCCGCCAGCTCCAGGCGCCAGCCGGCCCAACCGATCCGCCCCCGATCGCCAGGCCGCTCGCCCCGCCTGGGCCTCATCACAGCCGCGCCGGCCCGCTCCATCTCCTCGCCTGCAGCCGTCGCCCCGCCTGGGCCCTGGCCTGCTCGGCCCCTTCCAGCCGCGGCCCGACCGCGTGGGCCTCTGCCTCCCCGCCAGCCAGGCTCCAGCCAGCTCCGCCACCAACCAGGCCCAGCGCGCCTTCCCTCCCCACCGGCCCGACGCCGCCTGCCTCCGCGGGCCTCCCTCAGGCCGAGGCCCAGATCCTCCTCCCTCGGGCCTCCAACACGTCACCAGCCGCGCCAGGCCTGCTACCTCCTCATCCGTTCATGGGCCCAGCAGCTCCCAGGCTGCTGTTACTTCCTCTTCTTGGGCCGAGCCCTGGGTGAGCCATCCCTCTAAGCCTCGCCCCGAGCACCTGATGTCTACTACACGCTTCTATTCCTGTAGACAGTGTTGGGCCTCCAAGAGCAGAGGTTTGTAGGACAGCATCAAATTTCCCTTAAGTGGAGGTTGAACGTACCCCTTTCAAGCAACCCTGCAATCAAGATACAAGAAGTCTCTTGTGTCCCCAACACACCTAATACACTTGTCAGATGTATAGGTGCACTAGTTCGGCGAAGAGATGTTAAATGGCAAGTGATATGGATGGCAAAATAAAGTGATATAAATCTGTAATAAAAAGTGCAGCAAGCAAACAAGTGGTAAACGTGAGCACAAATGGTATTGCAATGGTGGAAACAAGGCCTAGGCTTCATACTTTCACTAGTGGCAACTCCCAACAACATTAACATAGTCTGTCACATGATATTTCCCATAAAACATGCAATGGAGACGCACTCGGAGGTCATTCCTTTGTGGTCAAGAGAGGATGAGAATTATGTAGGGCTACAAAAGCACACCTCAAAGTTCGTAATTCTCAATCGATGGATTTCCCAGTGTCACCGCGGCCATCCAAAGAGAGTACCACAATCACCACAACATATCTCCAGGATAGTCAAAGACAAGCACCAAGAGACTCTCAATCTTCAATCAACACACAAAAGAGGAAATCACTCATGAAAATATTCTTCTAATCCATGTCCAATAGACCGCTGTCACCTTGGTCTCGGGGATTATACTAGATAAAGACAAGTGAGTACATCAATTCAATACATAGAGGAAGGGGAAATATCATGGGATCACCCTAGATTAACATAGCCTATGATCACAACGAAGATCACATCATGGGAGAGAGAATTGACCACATAGCTACTGGTAGAAACCTCAGCCCCGAGGTGGACTACTCACACATGGCCATGGTGAGCAAGAGATTGATGGTGGTGTTGATGGAGAGGTGCAGCCCGGAGAGGAGGAGGCGGCCGGCGGCAGCCACGGCGGCGGCGGCGGCTGCCCTAGGGCGGCGGCGGCCCTAGGGGGCAGCGGCTCCTTGGTCCCCCTTCTTCCTTGTGGATGGTGCTGCAATGGTGCTGGTCCTCCCCTCCAAGACGGCGGCTTGGGAGGAGGAAAATTCGTGGCTCTTGGTGACCAAGGTTTCCTTTCTTTATATAGACTCTCGGATTCCCGTCATCAGATTTTGGGCTTCAGTAAAACGGGCTTTTCTCCGCCGTCCGGACTCCGATTTCGACGAATTTTATATCCAGAAGCATCCTCTCGAAATTCCCCACAACTTTCGCAACTAGGCTTTTTCCGTTTGACGTAGTCTTCGGGCCGGAACGTGACCATCTTCTAAAAACGTTCTCAGACAGATTTCAGGAAAGTCAGAGTCCTACTCCAATACGACTCCTTTTGCGTTTTTTGTCAATTTCCAAGTAATTCCTACACAATAAAGTGTAAAACAAGAATATTGTGCACTTTTGCAACCATTAGTAGGTTAGTCCAATAAATGCCTAAAAAGATAGAAAACTTTGATATAAACATGAGACAATGATGCAAAACAAGCATGTCACAAGCAAAAATTATGGATACGTTTGGGACGTATCAACATCCCCAAGCTTAATTCCTACTCGTTCTCGAGTAGGTAGAATGATAACATAGATAATTTTTGAGGTGACGTGCTACTAACACAATCTTGATCAAGTAATATAGTAAAGCACATGAACTGAAATAAAGTGAACCAAAACAATTGTCTATAGTTGAAAGCAAGTAAACAATGAATAACCAAGTGATCATCTAAGTAAATTCTTTTCATGAATAGTACAATTGAAGACATGAAACTATAAAGTTAAGCACAACTGTTAGCCCCAAAGGAGTTCTCTCATCAAAAGCATTCTAGTTAACACAAAAGGAAGATAAAGTTTCAGCAATGCTTTCCACTTTTCAACATTTTATCTCATGGATAAGTTCAATGCACAAGGATTATATATAACTAAGCAGAAATTTTGAACATAATCAACTTGAACCCAGGGTTAACACTAGATGCTTGCTTATGGTGGAGGAAGAAGATTAGAACATAGGAAAACTGACTCAACATTTAAAAGTAAAAGATAGGCCCTTCGCAGAGGGAAGCGGGGATTACTCATGTGCTAGAGCTTTTTATTTTTGAAAACATAGAGATATAAAAGCAATTTTGAGAGATGTATGCTTATGTCAACGAATGGTAATAAACAATGCACTACTACTCATGCCAAACAGAACTTTAAAGCGGCCCCCATAGAGGAATGATAACACTCCCCTTTATCCTTTGTTTATCACTAGCCAAAGTTTGTCTGATTTCTCAGGTACGATGTGTGAAGGAGGTTTTTGTTATTGATATTGATGACATGTAAAGTGGGCTGGGCATACCCTTTTGCCAGCTCTTTTTGCAAAATTAAGGACATGCACATTATTCATGCACGTCAGGGGTCGTTCTGTCCAACACAAGTAATAATGAACTATCTACCACTTCCTCATGAGCTAAAACAGAGACACAAATAAGGATAAATTTTGAAGGTTTTAAAGGTAGCACATGAGCAATTTACTTGGAATGGCTATTAAATACCATGCATATAGGTAGGTATGGTGGACACATATTGCAGAATTTTGGCTATGGAATTTGGATGCACGAGCAGCATTCCCGCTCAGTACAGAGTTTTTGGTTTAGCAAGTTTTTAGCAAGCACATGTTAACCGGTACAAGAGAATTATAACATCCTTTCAGCATAATTATAAGACTTCTACACTGTCTTCCTTGTCAACCATCTTACTTCTAAAAAGAGAACAAGAACTTTAAACCTACCAATGATGAAAAACTAAACAATTGCAAACTTCAAAGGTATTTCTTCACTAATAAGACTTTATTAAATGATCTACATGTTTAGGCATAACTACTTAATTTCTCAAAACAATTGATAGGGATCAAGTTACTCAATGATCTTCAAAACTATGCAAGCCTTTTATTCTTTGCACCACGGCCACACTTGGCATTTTTCAGATCCAACATATTATTTAGCAATTCAAACCAATCAACTCTCCAAATAGATATAAGTGAAGCAAGAGAGTACTTTCTATAAAAGAACTAATAGCTCTGAACATGATATGAAAGAAAAACAAGAGCTAGAAGCATATAACAAGGTAGCTAAAACACTCAAAAAGATATAAGTGAAGAACATGAGTGTTTCATGAAAAGCGGAGGGTGTCTCTCTCCCAAACAAGAATGATCAGATGCAACTTATTTATGACCAGCAAGCAAAGCTAAAGAAAACTAAAAAGGAAACTAAGAGCAAGACGCTCCAAGCATAGCACATAACACATGAAGTGATAATTATAGTGGAACGAAAGACGAACTGATAATTGTTGATGGAGAAGGGGATGCATGGGGGCATCCCCAAGCTTAGATGCTTGAGTCTTCTTGAATATTTCTTGGGGGTGCACAAGGGCATCCCCAAGCTTGAGCGTTTGACACTCCTGAATCTTCTTTTATCATCTTCCATCGCACACTTGAAAACTCCCTTCATACATAACTCATCATAATCTGATTAGAAAGGTTAGTACCCACAATAAAATAATTTTTTCTCTACTGGAAACAAATATATTCTTGAAGGTCTACTGTTTCTCAAGAATGCCAAAAGGTTTTTGCAAAGAAAAAGCAAGCTCAAGGTTTGCAAAACGAAGAAAAGGCAAAACATGACAGAATCTGTGAAAAACAGTCCAGCAGGTAGTAAATAATTTTTTCGGGGCACTTCTGCAACTCAAATCTAAAAACTCAGAACAGACACCCGAAAGCCAATTGTATAGAGCACGCTGTCAAAAAAATTCAGATCAAAAAGATGATCTGGTGGTTTTATTCGAATTTTTCTGTTCAAGGACAGAATCTGTTTTCTGGACAGCACGTCACAACTTTTGAACTTTCTTGCAATCGGAGGCTAAACTTGGCACAAAGCTGAAAAGAAAAGATACAATGATGATGCTACTGTAGTAACAAACATCAAGACCACTAAAAACTGAAAGAACAAACTGAAAGCAAAGATAGCAAGGGTTGTCTCCCTAGAACTCTTTCTTTATAGCCATAAAGATATGCTTAAGACTTTAATGATGCTCTCGTAGGAATAAGAGTTGAAGAACAAAGGAGAGCATCAAGAAGCAAATACCAAACACATTTAAGCCTAACATGCTTCCTATGCATAGGAATCTTGTAAGAAAACAAATCATTGGAGCATAAAACAGCTAGCATAGAAAGGGAAAACAAGTATAACTTCAAAACTTTCACAATATAGAGGGGAAACTTCTTATTATTAAGATATTTAGAACCATGTCTCCCTCTCTCATTATAAATTTCAGTGGCATCATGGATGAACTCAACAATATAACTATCACATAAGGCATTATTTCCATGATCCAAAAGCATAAAAGTATCATTACTCTTCATATAAGCAAAATCTTTCTTATTAGGAATAGTGAGAGTAAAGCAATCATAACCATCATGGTAATCATCATATTTAGGAGGCATATCATAATCATAATAAA
>LR738710.1:596091424-596261584 GCA_902687465.1 Secale cereale
CCCCCAGGCTGCCCTTCGGACGCAGTGTTGTTTCCGATACGCTGATTTTTTATATATTTTTTCTGGATTTTTCTGGGCAGTTCTCGAAACGTGAAAACCTGAAATACAAAAATAGCCGAAAACAGAAACTGGCACTGGGGTGCACTGGATTAGTAAGTTAGTCCAAATATTATCAAAAGTGTATGGAAGTGTATGAATATCATAGCAATATCACCCAAAAGTGGCATGGAGCAAGCAGAAATTATAGATACGTTTTGGACGTATCAACTGCTAATATCTTTTTGTGTGCTTATCCGTTTTGAGTGAATGACATGCCAGAATGATCGTGGAGTTATGCTCTACACTTTGTTCCTTTGTGCCATGCTTATTTGAAGTCATCTAGATGTTTAAAAATCTGTTACAAGGGTGCTACTTATTATAAACTGCTGCTACTTGTTGTTTTGTTGCTATGTTCGTGATATGATAACTTGGTGCATGTTTATCCAAATGATGCAAATGATATGTCCACATGTTCATCATGATATGCTCTACATGTTGATTGTTTTAGCTTGCATGATAGATATCATCTTGCCATGTTTATCCCCTTTGCAAAAGTGCACGTGGATGTTATGTTGTTAAACTTGTTATGAGATGTTGTTTTCAATTGCTCGTTGCTATTGATGTGGTTGTCCCCTTGATGCATGCTTAGATGTTTTGGACTCCCCATCATGTACTCTTTGATGTGGTGTATTTAACTTTCCATGATATGCCTTGTGTTGACTTAAACTTGCTCACAAACATGCCATGAAAAAACTGATGTTTTAACACTTAGTGAAATTTCACTAAGTCTGGAATCTGTAGTTTCCAGATGCCATGTTTGCTTGTTGTTCTAGGCCAATCCATGATAGTTTTGGGGTGACTATTGATGATTCCTTGTTGTATATATTGTTGGCTATCCATTCATGCTCTCACATGCTCTTTTGGGTGGCTGTAGCATGTTTAACTCTTGCTCCCAAGTTGCTATAAAATGTTGCTGCCAGGATTTTGTTATCAAGTTCCAAATGTCCTAGCTTGTTGCTATTGATCCATGGCTCCTTTGGAGATGCTCCAGTGGAATTGTTTGCTGTAGGATATGTCTAGTTTATGTCCATGCTCCTTGCCATGATGTTTGAGTGCTGTAGACTATTTATTTATTGCTCCCAAGTTGCTATGTGGCTGTTATTTTCAGCTTGTTGTTATATCTTGTTTCATGTGTATCTTTTAGCCCGTTGCTCCGTTTGGGGTGTTCTTTATATGAAACTTGTGTGATTTTGCATGTAGATTCATATTATCCTATTGTTATCATGTTTTGAAGTATTTTTGCTTGATGCAAATTGCCATGCTCCTTGTGCTGTAACACTGTGCTTCCTATGTAGACTTTCTGTGCTTCCTAAGTGCATCTGTTATGCTTCCGTAGTGCATCAACCATGCTTCCTGTATATTTGTCTTGCATCATACCTTGCCATGTTGTGGTTCCTGTGTAGACTTTCTGTGCATCATAAGTAGACTTGTTTTGCATCATACTCGATAGTGCATATTGTCGTGTTTTTGAGTGGTTTGTTTACCGCATTGCTTGCTTCTTCTCGTTAGTGCTTGTTCCGTTGCGTCGTGAGGATTCGTTCGCCTACCCGTGGTTCTTCTTCAAGGCTTCTTCTCCGTCTTCTTCACGGAACCGTTCTTCTTCCTTGCGGGATCTCAGGCAAGATGACCATACCCTTGGATACCTTTACTACCATTGCCATGCTTAGTTGTCTCGATGCTATCGTTACATGTCGCGCTACCCATCTTTTATGTCAGCCTCTCCTTGTTGCCATGAAACCTTTAACCTTTGAAACCTTCCTAGCAAAACCACTGTTTGGCTATGTTACCCGCTTGCTCAGCCCCTCTTATAGCGTTGTTAGTTGCAGGTGAAGATGAAGATCGTTCCAGGAGGGAACTTGTTGTTGTAATATCACAATATCTATTATTATTATTAACACACCTATATACTGGGCATGGGTGGAAGGCTTGGCCTTTTGCTCGGTGTTTTGTTCCACTCATGCCACCTTAGGCGCCGATAAACTGGCATTATGTTCCTTGATTTTGCGTTCCTTACACGATGGGTATATGGGACCCCTTGACAGTTCGTCTTTGAATAAAACTCCTCCAGCAAGGCCCAACATTGGTTTTAATTTGCTCATAATAACAACTTAATTAATTAATTAAATTGCATAGGGAGCTAGCGCTACCCGAGGATTCTTTCTACATAGCAGGGGGGCCAGTGCTGATGGTGTTGGTCCCAAATAGAGTCGTGTGCGGCGCCCCCCCCCCCCTTGGAAACTTGGGGTTTGGCTGTTGTACGCTGTGCTCATCCGGTCGTGGCCTGAGACGAGATACGCGCGGCTACTATCAGGGTGTCGGCACGCCGGGAGGTCTTGCTGGACTTGTTTTACCATTGTCGAAATGTCTTGTGCACCAGGATGCCGAGCCTGATCGGATTTCCCTAAGATAAGGGGTGATGATATTATATTTATCACTTCAGCTAATCGTGAGAGCTTGTGATGGGCTAAGTTGGGACACCCCTGCAGGGTTATGATCTTTCGAAAGCCGTGCCCGTAGTTATGTGGCTGATTGGAATTTGTTAATGTCCGGTTGTAGAAAACTTGACAGAGGATCCAAAGTAAAACACACCACTGTGTGAGTAACCGTGACTGTCTCTTTTCACTTTGAGAAGAGAACACGGTGGGGTTATGTTTGACTCGTATGTAGTTTAGGATCTTTAGCGATCACTACTTTTGCGACCGTTTGCGTAGATGCTCATCTTATTCTTGTACTCGTAAGTTAGCCACCATACTTTTGCTTAGCCGCTGCTGCAACCTCACCACTTTACCTCTTCCTACCTATTAAGCTTTGATAGTCTTGTTACCCATGGTTATAGGATTGCTGAGTCCTCGTGGCTCACAGATACTACACCAACAGTTGCAGGTGCAGTTTCCGATGTCTTGACGTGAGAGCGTTGTTCTTTTGTTGGAGTTCTTCTTCTTCAGTCTTGGGTTAGGTTCCGGGTCGGCAGCCTGGGATAGCAGATGGATGTCTTGTGTTTTCTTGTTTGTATCCGTAGTCGGATACTTGTATTGATGCCGTTGTATTCATGTGACTTGTATGTAATGTTGTATCCCCTATGCATGTATGTAATGGTACGATGTAATGATATCCATCTTGCTAAGCGCACGAAATGCGGTTGTGCCCCAATCACGTAAGTGTCACGTGATCGGGATAGAATCGCATCTTGGGCCTGACACTCGAGGCTGGCCCATACAGCCCCCGGTGCCCTCCTTCTTCCTATCGCTGTAGCTTCTGTTCCCGTGGAGATCCCATCTTGGAGCCTGTTCCGGGAGGGGGATCCATCACGGAGGCCTTCATCATCATCTTCATAGCCCTCACCATGAGTTGTGAGCAGTTTACCACAGACCTTCGGGTCCATAGCTAGTATCTAGATGGCTTCTTCTCTCTCTCTGGATCTCAATACAAAGTTCTCCTAGGTCTTCGAGGATATCTATTCGATGTAATCTCTTTTTGCGGTGTGTTTGTCGAGATCTGATGAATTGTGAGTTTATGATCAAGGTTATCTATGAAAGATATTTGGTTCTTCTCTGAACTTTTTATGTGTGCTCATAATATCCTTGCAAGTCTCTTCGAATTATTGGTTTGGTTTGGCCTACTAGATCTATAGTTCTTGCAATGGGAGAAGTGCTTGGCTTTGGGTTCAAGCTTGCGGTGTCCTTTCCCAGTGATAGTAGGGGCAGCAAGGCACGTATTGTATTGTGGCCATCGAGGATAAAAAGATGGGTTTTTCATCATATTGCTTGAGTTTATCCCTCTACATCATGTCATCTTGCTTAAGGCGTTACTCTGTTCGTATGAACTCAATACACTAGATGCATGCTGGATAGCGGTCGATGTGTGGAGTAATAGTAGTAGATGCTGAATCATTTCGGTCTACTTGTCTCGGACGTGATGCCTATATATAATGATCATGCCTAGATAGTCTCATAATTATTTGCTTTTCTATCAATTGCTCGACAGTAATTTGTTTACCCGCCGTAGAATACCGCTATCATGAGAGAAGCCACTAGAGAAATCTATGGCCCCAGGGTCTATTCTCAACATATCAATCTACATCCACTTTAATTTTCTTGCTTTTATTTGCTGTTTTATTAAACGAAAAATACCAAAAATATAATTATCATCTCTATCAGATCTCACTCTCGTAAGTGACCGTAAAGGGATTGACAACCCCTTATTGCGTTGGCTGCGAAGTTCTTATTTGTTTGTGCAGGTGCGAGGGACTCGCGCGTGGTCTCCTACTGGATTGATACCTTGGTTCTCAAAAACTAAGGGAAATACTTACGCTACTGTGCTGCATATCCCATTCCTCTTCGAGGGAATACAATGCAAGCTCAAGAGGTAGCAAGAAGAATTTATGGCGCCGTTGCCGGGGAGGCTTACGCAAAAGTCATATACCAAGTACCTATCACAAACCCTTATCCTTCGTATTGCAATTTTTTCCTCTCATTTTCCTCTCCCCCACTTCACCCTTGCCGTTCTATTTACCCTTCTTCTGCCGTGTGTTTATCGTTCGCTTGCCTCTTGTTTGCTTGTGTGTGTTGGATTGTTTGCTTGTCACTATGGCTCAGAACAATACCAAATTGTGTGACTTCTCCAATACCAACAATAATGATTTTATCAGCACTCCGATTGCTCCTATTACCGATGCTGAATCTTGTGAGATCAATGCTGCTTTGTTGAATCTTGTCATGAAAGATCAATTCTCCGGCCTTCCTAGTGAAGAAGCCGCTACCCATCTAAACAACTTTGTTGATTTGTGTGATATGCAAAAGAAAAGGGATACGGATAACGATATTGTTAATTTGAAGTTATTTTCGTTTTCACTTAGAGATCATGCTAAAACTTGGTTTTCCTCTTTGCCTAGAAATAGTATTGATTCATGGGATAAGTGCAAAGATGCTTTTATCTCTAAGTATTTCCCTCCTGCTAAGATCATCTCTCTTAGAAATGATATTATGAGTTTTAAGCAACTAGATCATGAGCATGTTGCACAAGCTTGGGAGAGAATGAAATTAATGATACGTAATTGCCCTACACATGGTTTGAATCTATGGATGATTATTCAGAACTTTTACGCTGGCTTGAATTTTGCTTCTAGAAATCTTTTAGATTCGGCCGCCGGAGGCACTTTCATGGAAACTACCTTAGGAGAAGCCACCAAACTTCTAGATAATATTATGGTTAATTATTCTCAATGGCACACCGAAAGATCTACTAGTAAAAAAGTGCATGCTATCGAAGAAATTAGTGTTTTGAGTGGAAAGATGTATGAACTTATGAAATTGTTTGCCGCTAAGAGTGCTTCTTCTGATCCTAATGATATTCCTTTGTCCACTTTGATTGAGAATAACAATGAATCTTTGGATGTGAATTTTGTTGGTAGGAATAATTTGGGCAACAATGCTTATAGAGGTAATTTTAATCCTAGGCCTTTTCCTAGTAATTCCTCTAATAATTATGGTAATTCCTACAACAACTCTTATAGAAAGATGCCTTCTGAATTTGAAACTAGTGTTAAGGAGTTTATGATCTCGCAAAAGAATTCCAATGCTATGCTTGAAGAGAAATTGCTTAAAGTTGATGAATTGCCTAGAAGTGTGGATAGAATTACTCTTGATGTTGATTCTTTGAAACTTATATCTATCCCACCTAAGCATGATATCAATGAGTCTCTCAAAGCCATGAGAATTTACATTGATGAATGCAAAGAAAGAACCGCTAGAATGCGTGCTAAAAGAGAAGATTATATTAAATCATGTTCTTCTAGTTATCGTGAAAATAAAGATGAAGATCTGAAAGTTATTGATGTGTCTCCTATTAGATCCTTGTTTTCTAGTATTAATCTTGATGAGAATAGGATTGGAGATGATTCTGCTTTAAGGTGTCCCAATAATTCGGAGTTTTGAGATCTTGATGCTAAATTTGCTAAAAGTGGGATTGAAGAGATTAAAACTTTGCATAGTGATGAACCCACTACTTTGGATTTCAAGGGATTCAATTATGATAATTGCTCTTTGATTGATTGTATTTCCTTGTTGCAATCCGTGCTAAATTCTCCACATGCTTATAGTCAAAATAAAGCTTTCACTAAACATATAGTTGATGCTTTGATGCAATCTTATGAAGAAAAACTTGAGTTGGAAGTTTCTATACCTAGAAAGCTTTATGATGAATGGGAACCTATTATAAAAATAAAAATAAAATATCATGAATGCTATGCTTTGTGTGATTTGGGTGCAAGTGTCTCCACTATCCCAAAAACTTTGTGTGATTTGCTAGGGTTCCATGAGCTTGATGATTATTCTTTAAATTTGCATCTTGTGGATTCCACTATTAAGAAGTCTATGGGAAGAATTAATGATGTTCTTATTGTTGCCAATAGGAATTATGTGCCCGTTCATTGTTCTTGATATAGATTGCAATCCTTCATGTCCTATTATTCTTGGTAGACCTTTTCTTAGAACGATTGGTGCAATTATTGATATGAAGGAAGGAAATATTAGATTCCAATTTCCGTTAAGGAAAGGCATGGAACACTTTCCTAGAAAGAAAAACAAATTTCCATATGAATCTATCATGATAGCCACTTATGGGTTGCCTTCCAAGGATGGCAATACCTAGATTTATCTTGTATCATGCCTAGCTAGGGGCGTAAAACGATAGCGCTTGTTGGGAGGCAACCCAATTTTATGTTTTTTGCTTTTGTTGCTGTTAGTGAATAAATATTGCATCTAGCCTCTGATTAGATGTGTTTTCTTTTTTTGTTTAGTATTTGTGCCAAGTAGAACCTTTGGTAGGACTAGTGTGAAGTTTATTTGATCTTGCTGTGAAAAACAGAATCGTAAGCGCTCGCTAAAGTAGTCTTCAGATTTTACTGGAGCGTGCCTTTTAGTTCATTCTTTTTGCTTATGATTGGTAAACAAATTGCGCAAATTTACCAATTTAGTTTGAATTTGTTGGAGTTCCAGAAGTAGGCGAACCCAGCATATTACTACAGACTGTTCTGTTTTTGACATATTCTGTTTTTCGTGTGTTGTTTGCTTATTCCGATGCATCTATGAGTAATATTGGAGGATATGAATCATAGAGAACTTGGAGTACAGTAGGTTTAACACCAATATAAACAATGAATGAATTCCTTGATGTAGGTTTGCTTTCTATTACTAACGGAGCTCACGAGAATTTTTGTCTAAGTTTTGTGTTGTGAAGTTTTTAAGTTTTGAGTATTGCTTTGATGGACTATGGAACAAGGAGTGGAAAGGCACAAGCTTGGGGGTGCCCATGGCACCCCAAGTAAAATCAAGATAATCAAAAGCCTAAGCTTGGGGATGCCCCGGGAAGGCATCCCCTCTTTCGTCTTCATCCATCGGTAACTATACTTGGAGCTATATTTTTATTCGCAACATGCTATGTGTTTTGCTTAGAGCGTCTTGTATAATTTGAGTCTTTGCTTGTTAGTTTGCCACAATCATCCTTGCTGGACACACCTATTTGAGAGAGTTAAATATGGCCTAGAAATTATTAGAACACTCTATGTGCTTCACTTATATCTTTTGAGTTGAATAGTTTTTGCTCTAGTGCTTCACTCATATCTTTTAGAGAACGGCGGTTGTTATATTTTGTAGAAATTTTTGAACTCTCATGCTTCACTTATATATATTTGAGAGTCTATTAAAACATCATGGTAATGTGTTTAGGCTAAAGGAACTAGTCTTTACATGATAAACATCCAATGTCAATGTAGTAAAATTTTCACACCAACTGCATTGAATAGAATGAGATGTTGGATGCTTGATAATTGTTTTGAGACATGAGGATAGTGATATTAGAGTCATGCTAGTGGAGTTATTATGAAATTGAAGAATACTTGTGTTAAGGTTAGTGATACATGTATCATGCACGTATGGTGAACCGCTATGTGACGAAGTTAGAGCATGAGGTATTTGTAGAGTGCCAACCTTTGTGTGGAGGTCGGGGGCGCGCGATGGTTAACTCCTACCAACCTCCCCCCTAGGAGCATGCGTTGATTGCTTTATTATTAATGACTCATAGATTTTTGCAATAAGTATATGAGTTCTTATGACTAATGTTGAGTCCATGGATTATACGCACTCTCACCCTTCCATCATTGCTAGCCTCTCTTGTACCGCGCAACTTTCGCCGGTACCATAAACCCACTATATATCCTTCCTCAAAACAACCACCATATTGTTCCTCAAAATAGCCACCATACCTACCTATCATGGCATTTCCATAGCCATTCCGAGATATATTGCCATGCAACTTTCCACCGTTCCGTTCATATGACACGCATCATATTGTCATAGTGCCATGCATGATCATGTAGTTGACATCGTAGTTGTGGCAAAGCCACCATGCATAATTTTTCATATATGTCACTCTTGATTCATTGCTTATGCCGGTACACCGCCGGAGGAATTCATGTAGAGTCATACTTGTTTTAGTATCGAGTTGTAATTTCAAGTTGTAACAAAAAGTGTGATGATCATCATTACTAGAGCATTGTCCCGTGTGAGGAAAGGCCAATAAAAAAAAGAGAAGGTGCAAAAAAAAATATAGAGAGGGGCAAATAAAAAAAGGAGAGAAAAGCCCCTCCAAAAAAATGAGAGAAAAGAGAGAAGGGACAATTGCTACTATCTTTTTCCACACTTGTGCTTCAAAGTAGCACCATGATCTTCATTGTAGAGAGTCTCATGATTAGTCACTTTCATATACTAGTGGGAATTTTCATTATAGAACTTGGCTTGTATATTCCAACAATGGGCTTCCTCAAATGCCCTAGGTCTTCATGAGCAAGCAAGTTGGATGCACACCCACTAGTTTCTCTTGTTGAGCTTTCATTCATATTTAGCTCTAGTGCATCTGTTGCATGGCAATCCCTACTCACTCACATTGATATCTATTGATAGGCATCTCCATAGCCCATTGATACGCCTAGTCGATGTGAGACTAGCTTCCTCTTTTTTGTCTTCTCCACAACCACCTCTATTCCACACATAGTGCTATATCCATGGCTCACGCTCATGTATTGCGTGAAAGTTGAAAGGTTTGAAAAGAATAGAGTATGAAAACAATTGCTTGGCTGAAATCGGGGTTGTGCATGATATGAATATTTTGTGTGATGAAGAGGGAGCATAGCCAGACCATATGATTTTGTAGGGATAACTTCCTTTAGCCATAGTATTTTGAGAAGACATGATTGCTTTGTTAGTATTGCTTGAAGTATTGTTATTTCTTATGTCAATATAGACTTTTATGTTGAATCTTTCAGATCTGAACATTCATGCCACAATTAAGAGAATTACATTGAATAACTATATTGGTTAGCATTCCACATCAAAAATTCTTTCTTTATCATTTACCTACTCGAGGACGAGCAGGAATTAAGCTTGGGGATGCTTGATACGTCTCCAACGTATCTATAATTTTTTATTGTTCCATGTTATTATTTATGAAGTCTTGGATATTTAATGGGCTTTATCATTCACTTTTATATCATTTTTGGGACTAACCTACTAACCCAAAGGCCCAGTCCAGATTGCTGTTTTTTTGCCTATTTGAGGGTTTTGCAGAAAAGGAATATCAAACGGAGTCCAAACGGAATGAAACCTTCGCGAGAGATATTTTTGGAGGAAATCATGCTCGAGAAACGTCAGGACCAAGTCAGGGGGCAAGGGAGCAGCCCTCGAGGGTGGGGGGCGTGCCCCCCTGCCTCGAGGCTAGCCCACATGGCCCCCGGTGCCCTCCTTCTTCCTATATATACCTACGTACCCCAGAAACTCCATACGCAGAGAGAAAATCCTAATTCCACCACCGTAGCTTCTGTTCCCGTAGAGATCCCATCTTGGAGCCTGTTTCGGGAGGGGGATCCATCACGGAGGCCTTCATCATCATCATCATCGCCCTCACCATGAGTTGTGAGTAGTTTACCACAGACCTTCGGGTCCATAGCTAGTATCTAGATGGCTTATTCTCTCTCTCTGGATCTCAATACAAAGTTCTCCTCGGTCTTCGAGGAGATCTATTCGATGTAATCTCTTTTTGCGGTGTGTTTGTCGATATCCGATGAATTGTGAGTTTATGATCAAGGTTATCTATTGAAGATATTTGGTTCTTCTCTAAACTTTTTATGTGTGCTCATAATATCCTTGCAAGTCTCTTCGAATTATTGGTTTGGTTTGGCCTACTAGATATATAGTTCTTACAATGGGAGAAGTGCTTGGCTTTGGGTTCAATCTTGCAGTGTCCTTTCCCAGTGATGGTGGGGGAAGCAAGGCACGTATTGTATTGTTGCCATCGAGGATAAAATGATGGGGTTTTCATCATATTGCTTGAGTTTATCCCTCTACATCATGTCATCTTGCTTAAGGCGTTACTCTGTTCGTATGAACTCAATACACTAGATGCATGCTGGATAGCGGTCGATGTGTGGAGTAATAGTAGTAGATGCAGAATCGTTTCGGTCTACTTGTCTAGGACGTGATGCCTATATATAATGATCATGCCTAGATAGTCTCATAATTATTCGCTTTTCTATCAATTGCTCGATAGTAATTTGTTTACCCGGCGTAGAATACCGCTATCATGAGAGAAGCCACTAGAGAAAACTATGGCCCCCGGGTCTATTCTCAACATATCAATCTACATCCACTTTACTTTCTTGCTTTTATTTGCTGTTTTATTAAACCAAAAATACCAAAAATATAATTATCATCTCTATCAGATATCACTCTCGTAAGTGACCGTAAAGGGATTGACAACCCCTTATCGCGTTGGATGCGAAGTTCTTATTTGTTTGTGCAGGTGCGAGGGACTCGCGCGTGGTCTCCTACTGGATTGATACCTTGGTTCTCAAAAACTGAGGGAGATACTTACGCTACTGTGCTGCATTTCCATTTCCTCTTCGAGGGAATACAACGCAAGCTCAAGCGGTAGCAGTGGGTCGCTCCGAGAAGTTGACCACATAGAGACCGTTCTTGACATGCCCAACAAAGGCTATTTTAAGAGTCTTGCTCCACAAGAGGGCCACGGAATCTATTTCAAAGAAAGTAGCAAAACCCATGAGTGCAAGTTGATGAACGGGTCGTAAATTGTATGCAAGGGACTCAACAAGCATGACTTTCTCGATCGTGAGATCATGAGAAACGACAACCTTGCCGAGACCCAATACTTTAGAAGATGAAGCATCACCCCGTTCGACATTGGTAGGCATAGATGAACCTTTGTGCACGTCCACTAACAAGTCTTTGCTTCCGGTCATATGATTTGTGGCTCCACTATCGAGCAACCATGATCCCCCACCGGAAGCAAACTCCTACAAGAGATCAATGTTTGGTTTTAGGTACCCATTTTGTAATGGGTCCTTTGATGTTCATAACAAGGGCCTTAGGGACCCAAATAGACCATTCAATATACTCATAAAAATAACTGACAAATTTAGCATAAACATGTCCATCACTAGCACGACATAACACATAAGACAGGTTAAAGTCGTCGACTTTGTTGGAAGGAGTGACAATGCCCTTTTTGACTCCACCACCCTTCACAATGTTCTTCTTCTCCTTAGGAGTACCCTCTCCCTCCTTCACAAAGGTTTGCTTGAGAGGAAGAGGTTGCTTGGTCTTTTCATTCTTCTTCTTCTTGGGCTTGGGTGCAAACCCAATCCCCTCCTTGGCAACAACTTCCTTTTGATTACTCAAGAGGTCACTGAGGTTCTTCTCACCTTGTATGCAAGACACAAGGCCATTCTCAAGTTGCTTGTTTAACTTGGCATTCTCCTCAACATGATGCACATGCTCACAACATGGGTCAGTAGCATTTGCATTATCAATTAAAACCATGTGAGGAAAAGTGGCTTTCTCCTTGGTTAGCGAAACTTGAAGTTGATCATGAGACTTTTTGAGGCTAGCATGAACACTCTTCAAGACCTTGTGAGCCTTGACAAGTGTATCAAACTCTTCCTTGAGTCTAGCATGGTCAACCACAAGTTTTGCCTTTTCGGAATTGAGAACACGAGAGACAACTAAAGCATGATCAAGGTCTTCCTTTAATTTAGGATGATCATCGTTGTGTGACTCCTCAAGAACCAAATGAAGACCACGCTCTTCCTCAAGAGCATTAGAGAGATCCGATATCTCATCGGCATAGTCTCGACTATGACCCTCCATCTTAGAGATGGTCTCTTCGTGAGCCTCGATCATGGCATTGGCTTCACCAAGTTGTTCCAAGAGAGCCACGAAGTGCTTCTTGGATTTACCTTTGAGCTTACTCATAAAAAGACTTAAATTCATTTTCCTATTCCTCCGCGCCCTCACTTTCATCAATGCAATCCGTCAATGAAGGATTAGTAGTGATGGTAGACTTGATGTTGGGGGTTATCTTGTTGGTGGCTTTAGCCATGAGGCACTTGGCGGTGAAGTTTTCATTAGGTGAGTCGAAGAGGGATGACCGTGGAGTTGTTGCAATGGCAACGGTAGCCATGGTAACCATCTCATCATATTCTTCATCGTCATCATCCTCATCATATTCTTCTTGTGCCACCAATCCTTTGGGATTCTTGGTGAAGTTGTTCTTGTTGGGAAAAGACTTGGCCTTATCTTTTTGGATAAGCTTGCATCCATTTTCTTCCCTTTTCTCATATGGACAATCCACAACAAAATGACTCACACTGCCACAATTATAGCAAGTCCTCACTCGTTGCTTGCCCTTGACCCCACTTGAGTTATTCTTGGTGAAGTTGGGTCTTGAGTTCTTGTTGCCCCGGAATTGTCGTGAAGCAAGAGCCATGTGCTCATGATATGCATATTTGGTGTCTTCGGAGCAACACTCCTATTCATACTCTTCATCCCCTTCTTCCACACAAGTCTTGGCCTTCAAAGCGAGATTGGGTTTCTTTGATTGTTGAGACCACAACACCGCATTGTCGGCGGTCTCGTCCAAGATCCTCATAGCAATGAACTCATCCAACACTTCACTTGAGGACAAGTTGTGGAAGTCCGGCCTTTGACGGATGACGAAGGACATGGCCTTGTGGTAGGGCATCATGGCCTTGAGAAACTTGCGATGGATCCAATTGTCATCTGTATCCTTGCTCCCATGATCTCGAAGTGAGACCGCGAGAGTGGTTAACCTCCGAGAAAGTTCACGAGGTTCTTCATCTTCAATCGTGGCAAACTCATCGGCCTCATCTTGCACCACTTCATAGTTTGAGCGTTGAATGCTAGCACTTCCCTTGTACAAGGAGACCACATGTTCCCATGCTTCCTTGGCCACGGAGAAGGGTCGGAGGTGAGCAATATCTTCGGGAGGGGTAGCATCTTGGAGAATGCAAAGAACGGACTCGTTGAATTAATGATCCACGGCTTCTCTAGGAGTGAAGTTGTATGGATCGTGCGGGTAGAAATCAATGATTCTCCAAAGATTAATAGAACAATGATTTAAATGACATTTAAAGTGAAAAACCCAAGTAGCAAAATCTGCATTCTTTACATACTTCGGGGGAGGACCAACGGAATTTAAATGCGTTGAGGGAATGGGTCCTCCATATGTAATGGGAGGTTCAACATGGGCAAAGATGCCACTCCCTATTTTAGGCAAATGAGCTTGATCACTACTAGCTTCCCCCTTATCAGGGTGGGCATCCATCACCTTGTCAGTGGGTCTAGCCACTTCCAACGGTGCGGTGGATAATTTAAGCCCATCAAGAAATTCTTTGAACATGCCTTTGACCTCGGTCGTCATAGAGGTTTTCAATGTGTTCAAAGCTGCATTGAATTCCTCTCGAGAGACCGAGGATCCCCCATCGGCCGTAGACAAAGATGGGTTCCCACCGGTGTGCTCCTCCGTCTCGACTACGGTGTCACCCATACTCTTTGGACGGTAAAGTTTTTAATAAATAGACGAGGCTCTGATACCAATTGAAAGGATCGATATTTTTGACTAGAGGGTGGGTGAATAGGCAACTAACAATTTTTAGCTTTTCTTAACCAAATTAAACTTAGCATCAAGATAGGTTGTCTAGATATGCAACTAGGTGGGCAACCTATATGATGCAACAATAACAAGCACACAAGCAAGCAAGCTATACAACACAACAAAAGCTTGCACAAGTAAAGGTAAGAGATAACCACAAGTGGAGCCGGTGAAGACGAGGATGTGTTACCAAAATTCCTTCCCTTTGAGAGGAAGTACGTCTCCGTCACGGTGGTGTGGAGACACAATGCTCCCCAAGATGCCACTAAGGCCATCGTATTCTCCTCACGCCCTCACACAATGCGAGGTGTCGTGATTCCACTAGTGGTTCCCTTGAAGGCGGCGACCAAACCTTTACAAACAAGGTTGGGGCAATCTCCACAGCTTAATTGGAGGCTCCCAACGACACCACGAAGCTTCACCACAATGGACTATGGCTTCGAGGTGACCTCAACCGTCTAGGGTGCTCAAACACCCAAGAGTAACAATATCCGCAAGGGATTAGTGGGGGGAATCAAATTTCTCTTGGTGGAAGTGTAGATCAATGCCTTCTCAACCAATCCCTAGGAAATCAACAAGTTTGATTGGCTAGGGAAATCGGGCGAAAATGGAGCTTTGAGCAATAATGGAGCTTAGGGAAGGAAGAGATGGTCAACTTGGGGAAGAAGACCCCCCTTATATATCATATGGAAAGATCCAACCATTATCCACCAACTAAGCCTGCGACATGCGGTACTACCGCACCAAACTTGCGGTACTACCGCTTGCGCGGCAGGAGCCAGATGCGGCCCTGTTGCGTATAGCGACGAACGGTACTACTGCCGGAGCGGTACTACCGCGCGCCCTTGCGGGCAGGGCATAATCTAGGCTGGGAAAGGCATGGACTAATAATATTACATCCGTGGCTACTTCCGCTGAGTTTTGATTGATGCAAAAACCCGGCACGGTACTATCGCTCACAGGGAGCGGTACTACCGCATAGGGTGCGGAAGTAAAAAATTATTTCCGCTCCTACTGTCGCGCCAGCCACAACCCTGGGCCAGAGGCCATGGTACTACCACGAGCGAGGCGCGGTACTACCGCAATGTGCGGTACTACCGCAGCCACGGGCGGTACTACCATGGGACTCTGTGGTACTACCGCTCCCTTGAGCGGTACTACCGCAAGCCACAGAACAGTAGTACTAGGAAGCCTCTGTCTTTGCAACGACAAGGAAAACCACCGGTGCTCCAAAGAAGCGAAGGAAAGGTGGTGCAAAGAAACAGATGTGTATGTATTGATTCCACCTTAACCTTTCCGAAGCGGACCCCCTCTTAATAGTACGGCTTTCCTATGACTCAATTCCACCGAAAAAAACATAAAGAAACGTCGTCTTCGATAGGCCTTGAGGGGCAATGAACCGTCTTGTGCCTAGACATGAGATATCTGAAATGCTCAATGCACACGATTAGTCCGCAAATGCATTGTCATCAATCACCAAAACCCCTTACGGAGAAATATGCCCTTACAGTTACCATCAACGGCCACAACTACGATAAAGAATACTATCTAGGTGACCGTATCTATCCCCAGTGGACCACTATTGTGAAGACAATCTCCAACCCTGTCGGAGAGAAGAGGAAAAAGATTTTCCAAAGAGCAAGAGAGTGCTAGGAAGGACGTCGAGTGTGCATTTGGTGTTTTGCAATCTTGATGGGGCATCGTTCGGCATCCTACTAGAACTTGGAGCATGCAGAAGTTGTGGGAGGTGGTGACTGCTTATGTGATCATGCACAATATAATCGTAGAAGATGAGCGTTAGGAACGTCTCTACGATTAAGGGTTTCAGTTTCAGGGTGAGAATGTTGTGCCTCGGCATGGAGGAGCGGCAACGTTTGAACAGTTCACCCAATTTCATCATGAAATGCGTAATTGAGAAACTCACATGCAGCTGCAAAATGATTTGGTTGAGCATATGTGAGCTCATGTTGGCAACCAATAAATATATATTTCTTTCACATGTATTTGAGACCAATTTAATTTTTGTTCAGCTTGTAAAACTATGCTAAATTTATTTGGTTGTCAAACTATGCTTTGCTATTTTTGTTTGGTTGAAAATATGAAAAAATGTGTGCATCTTTGTTCAAACAAAAATAGCAAAGCATAGTTTCACAACCAAATAAATTTATTTGGTTGTGAAACAAAAATACGAAGATGTAAAACAGCTACTCCAACAAAAGATGCAAATTAGAGATGTAAAATCGCCCGCCAGCTGCGCGGCTGCTATTCGGCTGTTGTTCAGCCACTGCACATCCGCATTTGCACATTGAACTTCCATAATTTTAGCGACAAAAATGCATCATCAACCATACTTTTAAATCCCACTAGCAAAAATCAATTATCTCAAACGAAGTTGTTGATCCAACAAATGAAAATGTATACTCGTGTGAATAATCATCATTTGTCACGTTTGTCGCCCGCATGAAAGCTTCATCATCGAGACTAAAAATGGACGTACACACAATCAACTTCACATCCTATTGGAATTGACAACTGAAACAACAGAGAAATGCACAAACATTTTTTTTACCTTTGCGACATATCATCGAACACGTTGGATACGATTGTTGTTGGCATGAACACATCTTTCTCCATGGCTGCCGCCGGTGGCGGAGGAGGTGGATGAGGAGCTCCGTGGCCGGAAGAGGACGCCAAGGTCGGCGGCGGCTGCAAATCGCCCGCTGTAGCCGCGTCCGGCTTCAAGATTTTGTTCCGCTGAGGTTGGTTCCCCGACGGGTTGACAAAATTCCTGTTCTAATCTTTGTGGCAAACTTAACCACAAATTGACCCTGTTTCTGAAGTTTTTTAGAATCTGACCTTTTTTGGTCACGCCAACATTCATGGCGTCTCGGTTGTATGGGAGACGCCACGGTGCCCGGCGTTTGGCCCTGACCCACACTCGTCCGGCTGGTGCTGACATGGCAAGGAGGAAACGCCGCTGATCTTGGCGTCTCGCCCAAACGCCGTAGTGCTTGGCGTTTGGTCCTTTGTATTTCTCAGCCCGCATGCATACACCAATTGATCAGTTTATTCATTCTTTATCCTCTCGATGCACCACACCAGTACAACGTCGATTGGAAGTTTAAAACTCAAAAAAACATGTCTATAAATTCTGGCACTCCATCTCCTCACTATGTAATTATGTGCTCGGTCCTTTCCACTTCTCTCCTTTGTCATTCTACCCCAGTGTACGCGCTGTTGATGCGGTAGACTGAAGTGGCAGTGGCGCCGCTCGCCTGGCTGGATGTGTGCTCGTCGCCAACAGAGCCCGAAGCACTAATGGCAACCCTGGGCGCACGCACAAAGTAAAAAGGAGTACCCTACAAAACCTAGCTTAGCTTTTCGATAGTTTTCGCTTTTATCAGGGCATCTTCAAGGCAGACCCGCAAGCAATCCAACGCAGTCCTGTATCGATCCACAGGGCGGTCCAGCCGCAATTTATCCCGCAAACCGGAGACAAACATGGGGCCTTTGCATGATTCCGGACCGCTGCCAAGCCCATTTCTAACCGCCCTGGCCCACCAAAAATCCCCACCCGCCCCTTCCGTGCTTTCCTTTCGACGCGCGTGCCGCTAACCGCGTCGCAAAGCAGGCAAAGACCAACATTGATGTCGCGATGTGATCGGAGGAAGGAAGGGCGGCACTGACCGACGCGACCTCTCGGCAGCCATCGCCTCAATGCGAACGCAGGTTCCTGAGGAACTAACTTCGGCCGTTGTGCCGCATTGAAGCGGACCGACCCTTCGCTTGTGCCTCGCCGTGACTATTGAACCAGATTGGACGCTGCGTGAAGGAGGAGCCGGCCTCGCCCCCGCACCACCGGGGCATCCAGATCAGATGCCACATAAAAGGACGAGCATGCGTCCCCGCCACGATTAAGAAGGCGCGTGGCCGCCTCCTCCATTACCGCGGTGGTCCCTCGGTTTCAAGGGCCGTCGTGTCTGAGCCAGAGCACGCGGCTCGGCAGCAGAAGCGATATGACCAGCGCAATGCTAGTCGCCGCTTCGCGTTTTCCAAGGGTGACGTGGCACCGAACTGGGTCCGCAATGATCGAAACCACGCCGCCGCGTGGGCGTTTGACCGCTACGTGACCACGGTGGAGACGGCCGCCAGGCGTCGCCGCTGCCTTAACGGCGAGTTTGCCAAGATCGGCGAGGAGTGGTGGCTTAGCAACTGTTCCCCAACGCCGGTCGTGGCAAGACCACCGCGAGGGCTCCGAAGGCCACGTCGGTAGTGGTCGCAGTGGCAATCCGCATGACGCAGCAGGAGGCGGAGCAGCTCCTCCGCAAGCGGCAGGCAGCCGCCGGACAAGGCCGTTGCGGCCCTCCGTCGCCGTACCGTCGCTGGAGGGACCACGACGACAACGGCACCGACGGAGACGGTGGTGCGACAGGGTAGGGCGGCCACAAGTACGAGGTGGTCGTCCGATAAAGGTTTTTTTTTTAGTTTTTTAGTTAAACGGTCGAAATATCGACCTTATTACGTAAATTATATCTGAACTTGAATGAAATCCGTCCGCTTTGATCGGATTTCGTGAGGTTAGTTCGAATTATTGGTCGGATCTACGCGACTAGGGTTGCATGTCGTCCTCCCGCATCCATGTCCACGGACTGATCCCCGCGCGTGACCGCAGACAGATACGGAAAAAAATTGCGGATTGGCGTTAAACTTTCCTTAGGTGTTATGAGAGAAGGGAAAGGAAGCACCAGCTTTGCATGTACAGGCATGCACGCATTGCATGCACATGAGAAGCAGATGAACAACCAAGCGAGGAAGCATTCGTGTATACGTATGTGTATAGATGGTGACCAAACGCCAAGATCAATGGCGTTTCCCCTTTGCCATGTCATCGCCATCCGGACAAGTGTGGGTCACGCCCAAACGCCGGGCACCGTGGCGTCTCCCATGCAACGGAGACGCCATGAACGTTGGCGTGACCAAAAAAGGCCAGATTCGAAAAAACTTCAGAAACAGGGTCAATTTGTGCTTAAGTTTGCCACAAAGATCAGAACAGGAATTTTGTCCGGTTGCGGTGCCGCTCTTGTTTTTGCAGTTCATAGTTTACGGAGGAGGCTCTGCTCTTGTTTACAAGAACATGCAACTGCTCCGACCGCCACAGCTACCTCGGACCAAATGGCTGGACAGGACTGGATAGTTCCCATAATGTTGCTACAATCTTCAATTAAGTGAAGTACATCAGACAACTTTGATCCTTTGATCCTAAAGTATACTGCTACCTCCCTTGCAGACACCGACTTGAACTTCTCTAACCTTGACTATGGATTATAAAATAACACTCGAAGATTATTCAAATAAAAATATAAAATTAATGTAAAGTGTTCTTCCATGAAAAATGTTTCATAGGAATACTGACATTGTAACGTACAGTACTAAATACATTCAAAGTTGCATCTTAAAAAGTGCCCATGTCTACAAGGTCATGTATTTCAAGACGGGAAATTTTGATTTTATTATGAACTAGTCTTGAATTATAATCCACACAAAAGAACCTTGCATCAATGTCTGAAAAACATGACCATACTAGAAGTAGTTAGTACACAACAATGGACACAGATAGACCATTAACGTGGCAAAGAACCAGTAAAATGGCAAAGTAGCCAGCACATCTAGACCATTAACATATCCCCAAAGCTCCTGCCTCGAAAACGAAAACAGCCTTTTTTTTCAAAATGGAAGAATACCAGGATATTACATGGATACATGTTCAAAAGGTTTCTACTGTAGTTCTTACTGGTGCAGTTCAAGCTGGAATTACAAATTATAAGTTCACTTGCTTCCACTGCTAGTTTACAGAGCATGTGTACTAACAAATTCACAGTTTTCAGTGGAGACTTGGGAGAAGTGAGAAAAAAAACTGTATATATGGAGCATGTGCGCATGCTTTCGTGATGAAAACAGCCTAACTACTGTAGCTTAGATCTTCTCTTCTCCCTCACACAGAAGACAAGAATAGGGATATCTATTCTGTCAGCTTAGAAACAGGGGCGAAACAAGAATGCTGGGATTTTACAGTGAGAGTAGAAGTTTGATCCAAACATCATATGTTGTTTTCCACTACTGAGTCCAAGGAAGGTTCCCAGAGTATGGCACCATGCCGCAATAGGAGAATAGACCCTTCAATTCAGGGCAGCCATTGGGGTAAGGAATGGTACGGTGAAACGGGTCTCTCTTGAGCCTCTTTACACGAAGAGATCCAGCGCATCCATATGGATCTTCTTGGAACTGAGACCTGACAGAGGCTTCGCCTTTCAGAGCTGCCTCCTTTGCTGTAGCTGTAGCTGGGGTGCCTGAGAAGAAGAACCTTTCTTCTGGGAACCCGAGTGCAGATCTGTGCAGTTGTGCAAATCTTTCCTCCTTAAAATCATAGCTTACGACCTAAGCAAAAAAATGTTCAGAGTCGCAAATTAGCAAACCACCAGACATTCAAGAATTAATTGGAAGTACAGATAAATGCATTACCAACAAGTAATAGGTGAAATAAGGTTTCAGCAGAAAGCCTCGACAAAAAAAGAAAAAAAGAAAAACTTACAGTTATATTCTGTGGGTATGTTCCAGTGAGTTCTCTGAAACGGCAGACGCTAAATAGGAGATTCTCAAAACTATCTCGTGCATGCTCCTCAGTGAGTGCCCGGTTCCTTACACTATCATCATTTCCTGTGCAATTACATGCAAATAATGAGAAGCTTTTGCCAGATGGTTGCCAAAATAACAAAAGAACTCGAACTGGATACATAAACAATGGTGGTAATACTGTGCTGAGATGAGAAGGTAAACATGATAAACTTCAGGAAACATCAACCTCTTCAATCCTACATTCTGACTATCCATGTTTCAGAGATGGATTTATGAGTTGAACTATATGTTTGACACAATTAGATAACTCATCAGCCATTTCCAAATGGCTTCCAAAAAATATGAAGCACTTCCTGTCAATGATGTTTTCTACAGCCATTTTAACTATTTACTTCCACGATACTAGTAATTCCTAAATCTATGATCATGATCATGCATATATATATACAGAACCAAAAACAAGCATGTTGTTTGATTTGCAACTTCATCAGAGCAACTGAGTGTGTATGTAGTAGTCAGAACTCAGAAAGTAATTGTACATCTAGACCTTGTTGTTTCAATTTCAGGATACATTTGACGAGCAATCGCGAAAAAGACTAATCAGCACCACATTTTCGAACCTCATTGTGCCAATAATAATCTTATTACTAAAGCACGAAAGAAGGAATGTTCATGTAACCTGAAACTCACCAAACCAGCCTTCCGACTCTGCAATAGCCCAGTAGCTCTGCGCCTCGCTCCTCGGCCCTGCATCTTTCCTCGTCTCCCCACCGCTGAACAACAGGAGCGCGTCCTGGTCCCTCGCCGCGACCTCCACCCCCTCCTTGATGTGCGCCAAGAAGGTGGCCGCCTGGCCGGGGTGCTTCTGGTACGGCTCCAAGAACCACGAATCCTCGCGGTCGGTCTTCCCGCAGCTCGCGCTGGTGTATATCGAATGGCCGGCCACCATGACGAGGTTGCGGAGGCCCGGAAGCGGGTGCGCCCCGACCTCAAGGTCGCCGCTCCTCATCGTCCTGAACCGGGTCTCGTACACGGACAGGAGGATCAGAACGCTCAGCCCGAAGGACAACAGGATGAGGGCGACCGCGATGGGGTGCGCCTCGTAGAAGAAGCGGATCTTCATCAGCGCCGAGCTGAGGGGGGCGGGGGCGTCGAGATGCGAGGCCTTGGGCTTGCGGCCCTTGCGGGGGATCCCGGACTCGAGATCGTAGTCGGCTCTAGGGTAGCGGAAGGACTTGGGGCTCCCCGGGCCGAACCCCTGGCTGCTCATCGAGCTCTCCGGAACTCCGCCTCCCCCGGGGCGGGCGGATCTTGGTGGTGGTGGAGTGTAGGAGAGAATTTAGAGCGGCATTGGATCGGTCGGATTGGAGCTCGGGGAGGTCGGAGATCAGAGCACCGTGGGAGAAGATAGAAGGGATCGGAGGAGGAAGACGCAAAAGTCACCGTGCAGTGCAGGACGGTGGAGGGGAAAAAGTCTACCCGTCGAACATTCGATGATTCACATAGTTGGCTAGTTCGTGGTAGATGGAGCCATGACGCTGTCCTCAAACCTTTGCTCACCCATCCGCGCGGCTGCCGGTCAATTTTTGTGTTTTGATTATTATTTTTTGGGGGAAGTTTAGACCGATCTGACTAGTTTGAAAAAAAAAATAGAATCCCACCATTTTCCTACCGCCGCAGTTCTTGGCAGTAGGGTTGTGTGTCACTTATTCTTTTTTAGAATTTGATCATTTCAATTTCAAATATAAATGATAGTTCAACGCAGCAGTAATATTGTTTGCGGATAAAAAAAATAATGATCTCATACATCATAACATGCATCACACATCGATGTAAATGATAGTTCAAACATCAAGCATATCAAATAGGTTCACATTTTCAACATAGTTTTTTTAGAGTATGCAAATTGTGTACCATAGCTTTATAGAAGAAGAGAATTGTAAGTACAAGACGATTGCCACTCGCTGCGAACAACGAGCGTAGCACCCACTTCACAACTGGCTAATCCAAAGACAGCCTGCAACGACAACACAACTATGACGCAAAAGACCCTACCCTAATTCGAAAACCTCGTCGCGCTTCGACCGACGTCAGTCACCTCCGAAGAACAGCAGCTCTCGCCAAGCTTCCCTCGTTTACGCACCATCCCCCCTTGATGCCTAAAGGAGGTGGCAAGAGGATGGCAAGACTCGATCCGACCCGACAAAGACACCATCTTGAATTCACCACCGATGACCGTACATTGCGTCGGAGAAGAACGAACTAGGGCGGCGGCGAACACCGGTGCAGCGCAACATAGGACCTTCAAACCATGCCTCCTGGCACGATGCTCACAATAGAGAGACGACATCGAAGACGCCGCCATCATGCCGATCCCACACCAAATCAAGGCTTTCGCCCGGAGACAACGACCAACACCAAGAAGACAAGGGACATGGCGACACACTCGACGACACCTCCAGGGAGGGAACGACACCCGCAGGTGCCATCGTCGCCGGCCCGGCCATAACCGGACATGATTTTCATCTGTAATGTCACTCATCTCCACACCTCAAGGTTTGGGGAAGCACTGTCCATGAATCCTCGCACCACCGTCACCGCAGCAAATTGCCGACGAAGCTGCATAGCCGTGATCCTCCCACACCAGCACAGCCGAGAGAACACGCCACCAATAATCCAGACGAGGAGCCGCCGCTTCCTACCACGCCGTGCAAGGGCCTACTCCACCACGTCGGCCTTCACCCGCACCAGGGGACTGCCAGGCAATGGAGACAGCCCGAAAGACCCAGATTGAATCTGAGACGATTCAGATCCGGCCTGCACCTCCATCCACAATCCAGCGCCCGTGCCTCTGAGAGCACCACCGCAAGTCCCTCACGAGGAGGCAGCCGGCCGCCCACTGCCTACAGGAACTCCTTCCTGGCTGGGCCTCCTCGGCGCTGCCGCCTCCATGGCTGAGCTCGCGCCGCCGCCACCATCAGCGCCCATGCACCACCAACCTCCATCACTCTGCAGCAGCTCGCCTGGATCCGCCACTCCATCGCGGTCTCCACCGTGCGCCGACGACCATCGTCGCGAATCGGTGCGCCGGCCACCCCACCACCATGGCCGCCCCTGATAGAGGCAAAGGTGTCCCGTCTTTCGATGAGATGGTGGCTATCGTTTTGGAGGAAGTCGACTTTGACGATCCGACTACGAACGTGCGAGGACGTCGCGCCTTAGCAATCGCTAAACCAACTCCGAGAGGTTATTGACCACGCCGGAGCACGATCAACCTGACCACGAAGGTTTGTTTCCTGCAGGCAAACGAAGAATAAGCAAGAAACTGAGATTGCAATCGGGATATTGCGAATTCAAGAGGAAAGCTTTATTGATCAAGTGGGGTTCTGTGACGTCTTGGTCTGGTCGTTGAACACAAACGAAGTACGCGAAGTTGCAGCTATGGCGAACTTTAATGTAAACAAAACCCAAAGTCTAAACGACACCCTAAGGGCTGTATATATGGGGGAAAAGGGGGGAATTTCATGGCCCTTGGTGGAGGGGTCCGAAACCAACCCTAACTCTTGTTTCCCCACACATACGGACTCTAAAAACAGCCTAAACTCAAGTATTTCGAAATTACATGGGCCTGGCCCAATAATAAGGTGACGCAGCACCTATAATAGCCTCTGGACGGAATTTATGAAGTGGCATCTTGTATATTTTGTCCAAGGCTTCTCGCACTCATTATGGTGGCTTCAAAGTCCTGAAATCATCAATTGAAACTCCATTCTTGTTCCCCTTGCGCATGCCATCATCTCCATGCTTGATCTTGCTCCAATGTTCATCCTTCTTGTCCAAGCTAGGCCCTTCATTTGTAAGCAAGACAAATGTATCCAATTTAGGCAGCATCATATTCTCATGAACATTAGATTCATTACCAAGAAACGAAAGTACCTGGTAATTTAATTGGCGTGCGCGAGCTCTAGTAATTGGTCCTGTATATGTGTCAGTTGGAGCTGTGGGTGTAACCTTGTTAGTGATGTCCTCATCATCCTCCCCTTCTTGAATTGAAGTCGTCCTCGACGGAAGCTCATCTTCCTCACCCAAGTAAGGCTTCAAATCTGCAATGTTAAATGTGGGACTAACCCTAAAATCTGCAGGCAGCTCAAGTTTATATGCATTATCATTTATTTTCTCTAACACCTTGAAAGGACCATCAACACGTGGCATTAGCTTTGACTTGCGCAAATTAGGAAACCTATCCTTACGCAAATGTAACCAAACAAGATCTCCAGGTGCAAAGACAACACGTTTTCTACCCTTATCTCCAACAAGTTTATATTTAGCATTCATGCGCTCAATATTTTCCTTAGTTAACTCATGCATTTTTAAGATCAATTCAGCACGTTGTTTAGCATCAAAATTAACCTTCTCCGAAGATGGCAGAGGAAACAAATCGATAGGTGCACGAGGTAGGAAACCATAGACAATTTCAAAAGGGCACATCTTAGTAGTAGAATGCAACGAACGATTATAAGCAAATTCAATATGAGGCAAGCATTCTTCCCACATTTTCTTATTATTCTTCAAAACAGCCCTAAGCATAATAGACAAAGTTCTGTTGACTACTTCAGTTTGTCCATCAGTTTGGGGGTGACAAGTAGTACTAAAAAGCAGTTTATTCCCCAACTTAGCCCATAAACATCTCCAAAAGTGGCTAAGAAATTTAGTATCCCGATCTGAAACAATAGTATTTGGCACACCATGCAAGCGAATAATTTCACGAAAGAACAAATCAGCAACATTAGCAGCATCATCGCTTTTATGACATGGTATAAAGTGTGCCATCTTCGAGAACCTATCCACGACAACAAATATGCTATCCCTCCCCTTGTTTGTTTGAGGTAAACCCAAAACAAAGTTCATAGATATATCTTCCCAAGGAACACTAGGGACAGGTAAAGGCATATATAAACCATGAAGATTGAGTCGTGACTTAGCTTTTTGACATGTAGTGCAGCGACCAACAAAACGCTCAACATCCCGTCACATCTTTGGCCAAAAGAAATGTGTAGCAAGTACGTCCTCCGTCTTCTTCACGCCAAAGTGTCCCATTAATCCTCCTCCATGCGCCTCATGCAACAACAAAAGACGAACAGAGCTAGCTGGAATGCATAGCTTGTTAGGACGAAACACAAATCCATCATTAACGACGAACTTGTTCCATGTTCTCCCTTCTTTACAATTCTGCAATACATCTTTAAGTTCAGCATCATGCACATATTGATCTTTGATGGTCTCCAAACCAAATATTTTAAAGTCAAGTTGTGAAATCATAGTATAACGACGAGACAATGCATCAGCAATAACATTTTCTTTTCCCTTATTGTGTTTAATAACATAAGGGAAAGTCTCTATGAATTCAACCCATTTAGCATGTCTACGGTGCAGTTTTGCTTGACTTTTAATGTGCTTCAAAGATTCATGATCAGAATGTATAACAAATTCTTTGGGCCATAAATAATGTTGCCATGTTTCCAAAGTCCGAACAAGAGCATATAATTCCTTATCATAAGTAGATTAATTCAGACTAGGCCCACTCATTTTTCAGAAAAGTATGCAACAAGTTTACCATCTTGTAATAACACACCTCCTAACCCAATTTCACTAGCATCACATTCAAGCTCAAAGTTCTTATTAAAATCAGGAAGTTGGAGTAAAGGAGCATGTGTCAACTTATCTTTCAATACCGTGAATGCTTCTTCCTGTGCAGTACCCCAAACAAAAGGCACATCCTTCTTTGTAAGCTCATTGAGAGGTGCAGCAATGGTGCTGAAATCTCTCACAAAACGCCGATAGAATCCAGCGAGGCCAAGGAAACTTCTCACGTATGTGACCGTTTTGGGCTGCGGCCAACTCTCAATAGCTTCAATTTTGTTTTTATCAACCTCAATTCCCTGTGGAGTAACAACATAGCCAAGAAAAGAGACTCGGTCGGTGCAAAAGGTGCACTTTCCAAGGTTACCAAACAAACGTCAATCACGTATAGCAATAAAAATAGCATGTAAATGTTCCAAATGTTCCTCCAAAGATCTGCTAAAAATCAATATATCATCAAAGTATACTACCACAAATCGTCCAATGAAAGCACGTAAAACTTCATTCATTAATCTCACGAAAGTACTAGGTGCATTAGTTAACCCAAAAGGCATGACTAACCACTCATATAATCCAAACTTAGTTTTAAATGCTGTTTTCCATTCATCTCCCAATTTCATACGAATTTGATGGTATCCACTACGCAAATCAACTTTGGAGAAAATTGTAGAGCCACTCAACTCATCAAGCATATCATCTAGCCTAGGAATAGGATGATGATAACGAATAGTAATATTATTAATGCCTCTACAATCAACACACATACGCAATGTACCATCCTTTTTCGGCACTAGAATAATAGGAACATCACAAGGACTAAGGGATTCACGTATATAACCTTTGTCGAGTAGCTCCTGTACTTGACGCATAATCTCCTTCATCTCTTCTGGATTGGTACGGTATGGTGCGCGGTTGGGTAGTGATGCACCGGGAATTAAGTCAATCTGATGCTCAATCCCTCGAATAGGTGGTAATCCCGGTGGCACGTCTTGTGGAAAGACGTCGGCGAACTCCTGCAAAATGTTAGTGACAGCAGGACGCAAAGAGGAAGGCACGTCCTCGAATGAAAATAATGCCTCTTTGCACACAAAAGCATAGCAAACAGATTTGCTAAAATCTAGCTCATCAATATCAGATTTGGTGGCAAATAAACATGCAGTTTTCAATTTAATTTCAGAAGCAACAGTAGATGGTTTATTATTAGGCTTCATTTTTTGCTCAAATTCTTTTGCCACAATCTGATTTTCACTCTTATTGTTCTCCTGTTTTGCTTTATTAGCTCTATTAATATCATCTTTCAAAATGGAATCAGGAGTCATAGGAAGCAAAGTAATATTTTTATCCTTATGAACAAGAGTATACTGATTGTTTCTACCATGGTGTATAGATTTTTTATCAAATTGCCATGGTCTACCAAGTAATAAGGAACATGCTTGCATAGGTACCACATCACAATCAACATAATCAGCATATGTAGAGATACTAAAATGCACACGAACAGTACGTGTTACCTTAACCTTGCCGCTGTTGTTGAACCATTGGATGTAGTAAGGATGTGGATGTGGTCTTGTGGTGAGAGATAGCTTCTCCACCATCTCCATGCTAGCCAAGTTGTTGCAACTCCCTCCATCTATGATCACGCGAACAGAACGTTCCTTCACAACTTCCTTTGTATGGAACAAATTATGCCTATGATTTTGCTCAGCTTGTGTAACCTGCACACTCAAAACACGTTGAGCAACTAAACATTCATACCTGTCAGCATCTTCAGGAGCCATGTATTGCATCTCATGATCAGAATCGTCTTCGCCGTGTTCTTCACGTGTAATAAGAGCCAAAGTCTCCTCATCATAGTCACTAGCGGACTCATATCCACCATCCTCAGTAGCAATCATCACACGCTGAGATTTGCATTCTCTCACAAAATGTCCTCTTCCCTTACAACGACGACAAATAATATCACTGGTGTGCCCTGTTGATGCCATGGAAGAAGAAGAACTCTGTGCAGGCCCAATAGGTGTGCTCTTGGTAGATAATGGTGGTTGTGCCTGCTTCCTTGTATCACGGCTGGAGGTAACAGCTGATGGAGGTGTCGGTGCAGTATAATGTGTGGAAGTAGAGGATGCACGCGGTGTCCATGATGAAGGTCGACCTGCAGAAAAGTTAGTCCGCGCCAATGCCTGTCGATCCTGCACTTCACGTTCAGCTTTACAAGCAAGATGGAATAAACGAGTGATATTATTATAATCCTTATACTCTAGAATGGTCTGAATCTCTCTATTTAATCCACCCATAAAACGTGCAAGCATAGCTTCATTCTCCTCACAATACCACATCTAATCAGGCCAGTTTGTAATTGCTGATAATATTCTTCTACATATTTTTTTTCCTTGTCTTAAGCGCTGCAGTTTTTGAAGTAATTCACGTTGATAATATGGTGGAACCCAACGAGTACGCATAGCAGTTTTCAAAGCAGCCCAAGTAGCTGGAATAGGATATAATCTACAATGTTCAGACCACCAAACACATGCCAAACTAGGGAAAGCACAAACAGCAGCAGGAACACGTCTCTCCTCGGGATAATGTAAACATGTAAAACGTTGTTTAGTTTCTAACTCCCAAGTAAGATATATATCAGGAACATATCTACCCTCAAATGGTGGAATATTCAATTTCAGTTTACGAAGATGGTCATGTACCTCAGGTGGTGGTGCAGCCCTACCGTTGCGATGATATGCATGAGGACGACCTGGTGGTGGTGGTGCTGGTTGTTGCACATAGTTCTGATTTTGGTCAACCTCATCCTCGTAATGGTCCTCCACCTCTGCAGTAGCAGCAAGAGCTACAGAAACATCAACAACAGCACCAGAAGCTTGACCAGGCTCAAGGGGAACGCGCTGTGCTCGTCCCACTTGATTTGGAAGGCAATGTTGTTGTTGTTGTTGTTGTTGTTGTTGTTGTAGAGGTGGGACAGCTACAGCAGCCGGCGGTGGTGGAAAACGCGAAAGCAATTCAGCAAACTTGTTATCCAGCTTTGTTTCAAACGTCTTCTCCATGCCATCTATCTTCTCCATGGCCTCGTCCAATGTGTTTAGCCCATCTTGCACCTGTACACTCATCATTTGCTGAAACTTATCATGAAGCTCCTTGTTCATCAAGTTATCCCAGTCAGTCTCGTCGACTTGTGATCCTGGCATGGTTAGCAGCAATAGAAACACACAAGAATATGATCCTACAAACTACTAACAAGTGGTGGTGGTGGCGGGTGTCACAAATCCGTCAAGCAAATCTCAAATTCTTACCAGTTCTTACCCAGCAGCAGGCGGTGATCGGCAACCGATGTAGTCAAAACTCTCAAAGCTTGGATAGAGCGATTACCAGGGAGAGTCAAGCGCACGATGTAGATGTATGTGGAGCTGGGAAGGCTTATAATATGGTAGCAAAAAGGGTCAGCAATAATCAATTCAGAGATGCAAAGGTGAATAAACGCTCAACGACGGTACTGTGCTGGTCCTAGGCTAGACCGTACTAGAGACGTGAGCCTAGAACACTAACAAAATCACGGCGCTGCACGTAATCAAGGGGAAAGCACACTCTGATTTTTTTTTCGCCTCTTTTTTTTGCGCTCTTTTTTTTTTGCTGAAAATCACTATAATGGCGAGTGTTTCAAAACACTTCCCAAGTCAAACTAAGATGATAGGCACGAAATTTTTTTGACGATTTTTTTTTTCGGAATCAGGGCAGCGACGACGAAAAAGTGCGGTAAAAAAACAGTATGGTGGCACGTGTCTCAAAAGACTCAGAAAAGCCCAAAAATAGGATAGGGAAAAAATATTTTCACGTGTCGAAATTTTGGCCTAAAAATTGCCCGGGGTCTCCAGACTTTTTTTCGAGACCTACTCAGGCAAGGAAACAAGAAACCAAAACTAGATGGATCTCGAAAGCCAATCTAGAATGAAAAGAACTCGGATTGGTGGTGGATATGTGGTGGTAGAATATGGCAGCGGTGGTGGTATTTGGCAGCGGTGGTGGTATATGGATACGGGTTGGTGGTGGTATATAGATACGGATCGGTGGTGGTATGTGGCAGTAGTGATGAAGATGTTGCGGCGGCGGCGTGACAACTTATGACCAGAACTCGAAACTCTAAAAAGACTAGATGCTAAGACCAGCAACTTGACACGACGATGCAACCGCGAATTCAACTAAGCAAACACGGAAAAGATTATGCAATGGCTCAGACTGGTTCGGATATGATGAACTAACCCTAATTTTTTTTGGCTTTTTCGTGGACTGTAGGTATGAAGAACAGACTCGATCTAATCTACAAAAAATTGTAAAATCTCACCGAGCAACCTGGAAATCTGATACCACTTGATAGAGGCAAAGGTGTCCCGTCTTTCGATGAGATGGTGGCTATCATTTTGGAGGAAGTCGACTTTGACGATCCGACTACGAACGTGCGAGGACGTTGCGCCTTAGCAATCGCTAAACCAACTCCGAGAGGTTATTGACCACGCCGGAGCACGATCAACCTGACCACGAAGGTCTATTTCCTGCAGGCAAACAAAGAACAAGCAAGAAACTGAGATTGCAATCGGGATATTGCGAATTCAAGAGGAAAGCTTTATTGATCAAGTGGGGTTCTATGACGTCTTGGTCTGGTCGTTGAACACAAACGAAGTACGCGAAGTTGCAGCTATGGCGAACTTTAATGTAAACAAAACCCAAAGTCTAAACGACGCCCTAAGAGCTGTATATATGGGGGAAAGAGGGGGGAATTTCGTGGCCCTTGGTGGAGGGGTCCGAAACCAACCCTAACTCTTGTTTCCCCACACATACGGACTCTAAAAACAACCTAAACTCAAGTATTTCGAAATTACATGGGCCTGGCCCAATAATAAGGTGACACAGCACATATAATAGCCTCTGGACGGAATTTATGAAGTGGCATCTTGTATATTTCGTCCAAGGCTTATCGCACTCATTATGGTGGCTTCAAAGTCCTGAAATCATCAATTGAAACTCCATTCTTGTTCCCCTTGCGCATGCCATCATCTCCATGCTTGATCTTGCTCCAATGTTCATCCTTCTTGTCCAAGCTAGGCCCTTCATTTGTAAGCAAGACAAATGTATCCAATTTAGGCAGCATCATATTCTCATGAACATTAGATTCATTACCAAGAAACGAAAGTACCTGGTAATTTAATTGGCGTGCGCGAGCTCTAGTAATTGGTCATGTATATGTGTCAGTTGGAGCTGTGGGTGTAACCTTGTTAGTGATGTCCTCATCAGCCCCAGAGACTTTCCGCTCCGCGCGAAGGGGGTCCGTCGGGGGGCGCCAGCACCCGTCACCTTCGGTGGCCGGGCGTGGCCGCCAGCGCCGGCGGCAGTAGCGGCAGCGGCCGGAGGAGGCGGTCTGAGGGCTTGACTGTTCTAGGGTTGGGGGAGCCTCCAGAGCCACACGAGCGTGCGACCCAGGAGGCGAGTTTCCAACATAGTAAGTAGGAACCAAATCGACAACACCAAGTAGTTCAACATAGCAAGCAAGATCTCGTTCACAGCAGAACACAAATAGCAAATAGTTTAGCTAAGCGAGTTCAACACGACCATATCACTTGTTCCTCCCCCTCTTGGCAGTACGCTCCACGTTTTTTTTCGAGCGGGTTTAATCGGGCTTTTTTGTGCGATGAGGAGGACGATCTTTCTGAAATGGGGATGGATTCTTCCATTGCACTTTGGGCTACTTTCCCCTCTTGTCCTAGGTTGGCTGAGTGGGTGGATGATGGCCCACAAGTATAGGGGATCAATCGTAGTCCTTTTGATAAGTAAAATTGTTGAACCTAACGAGGAGCAGAAGGAAATGACAAGCGATTTTCAGCAAGGTATTCTCTGCAAGTACCGAAAATAGCGGTGATAGATAGTTTTGTAGCATGATAATTCGTAACTGGTAACAAGTAGCAATAGTAACAAAGGTGCAGCGAGGTGGCTCAATCCTTTTTATAGCAATGGACAAGCCAGAAAGTTCTCTTATATAAAGCAAAGTGCTCTTGAGAACACATGTTTAGTCGAGTTATGTTCATCATGTTTAGTCGATTCTCGTTTGCTATTTTGATAATTTGATATGTGGGTGGACCGGTGCTTGGGTGTTGTTCGTACTTGAACAAGCAACCCACTTATGATTACCCACTAATGCAGGATGTTGCTAATGTGACACTACGATCAGAGACTCTTTGACGAAACTGTGTGTGAACCATTAATCGCAAACAGGGATGTAAAAAAATGTCAAAAAATATGCAAAACGTTTGCATGGCGAAGACATCAAACACGGTTAAGATTTTAGTTACGTGTGTGATGATGGGCATACGATTGATCCGGCAGAACTGTTTGCGATGAGGAAGAACAACAGAAACGGGCAACCATATCAATGTGTGTGCGTTATACGGCATACAGTTCGCTCTGATGAACTGTGCGCTATTAGGGAATGCAACAAAAACGGTCAGCCAGATCAAGGTGTGTGTGATATACGGCATACGGTTCACTCGGGCAAATTGTTTTCGATTAGGCAAGAGAACGGAAAAGATTCATCTTAACAAGATGTGTGTGATATGCGGCATTTGCGATGAGCCAAAAGAACACAAACAATTTGTGTAAACCAGATGTGTGTGATACGCAGCAAACAACCCACTCGGATGAACTGTTTGTGATGAGAAATTATAACACATACGGTTACTATAGTAAGTTCGTGTGCGATTATGTTCGTACAAAAAACTTTGAAAAATGCAGCTAGTTGCTTGCGGTGGCTAGGAGTATCGCACACGATGCATCTGCGAGTACTCGTGTGCGATGATTAGTAAGTTACACATAATGAACGGCCGCAAGGGTGATATGCTGATCGTGGAGTCTGAGAAGACCGTCGTCGGAAGGCCGCCAACTCAGCCTTTTAGCCTATATTTTATTATAATTATATGCATAAGTAGGTCGTGAGTGATTTGTGCCTTGCCGCATGTGGCATTTTAAATCATCCCGAATATTTAAGTCAATTATTAACCGTTGCCATTGTAAATTTGCCTCAACGGCGACCAGAGCGCGCGCAGGGACGCCACGGTGAGCAACCACGTGGTCAACCTTCTGGCACCCCATGGGAGACATGACGACACATCCATAGGACACGATGGTGATATCATGACCGTGTGTGATAGTGGGCAGACACGTATACGTACATCCGAGAACAAGGGCCCACGTTTCAAATTTACAATGTGTAGATTTAAGCACGATGGTGAGTAGTTCAAATTTGAATTATGGACTACATTAAATGCGTAGGAAGCTTAATTAGTAATATATACAGTGGTCAAACGAACCCTAAACAGTTCCAAATTTCAGCACGACACTTCTATTATTCTATGTTGCCTGTAGAAAACAAAGTTCAAGACCAGAATAGGTAGTGATTATCGTTTCGCCCACCGAAACCACGAGGGTTGCGAGAAGCTTCGGTTTGTAAGAGGCTTGTAATATAGCTTCGCCCAAATTGGACAATTATATGTACCATGTAGTGACACCCTACCAAGTTTCATGATTTCCTGGTGAGTTTTCGATTTATAGAGATTTAAAAACCGAGATTCGCAATGTTTGTGGCCAATGCAGGATGGCGAGACGGTTGAATTCATTCTCATTCGTTCCATGGGACCTAAACATGCACCCCAAAGACACATGTACATTTTTTTCTAGCCATTTTGGTGCACTGCAGCATGTATTTGTAGTTCGGATTTGACTTATGGACATTAAATGACTAGAAAACTCAATTAATGAATAAAAAGGGTCAAACGAACCTGGATAATTTCAAAGTTCAGCGCGAATCTCCCGTTGTTCCGTGTTGCGTGTAGAAGAAAATACGAGGCTAGAAGAGAGAGCAATTATCGTTTGGCCCGCAAGTGAACACGTTTCCCTATCAAAACCACGAGGGTTCTTGCGACAGGCTCCGGTTTATAAGAGGTTTGTAATAAAGCTTGGCCCAAATTGGCAATGTTTTTACCAAGACATATATGTGCTATGACGTGACACCATGCCACCTTTGATGACTTTCTGGTGAGTTTTGGATTTATGGGGATTTAAAAACCGAGATTCCAAATATTTGAGGACAAGCCAGGACGCCGGTAGGGTTGTAATTTGTTCCCATTCCTGGCATGAGACCTAAACATGCACCTAAGGACACATGTATAATTTTTCTAGCTATTTTGGTGAACTGGAGCATGTATTTGTAGTTCAGATTTGAATTATAGACATTAAATGCCTAGGAAACTCAATTAGTGTATAAAAAGGCCAAACGAACCGTGAATAAGTTTAAATTTCAGCATGGATATCATGTCGTTCCATGTTTCCCGTAGAAGAAAATACAAGGCAAAAAGAGGGAGCGATTGCGTTACACCACAAGGGGAACCCATTTCCCTATCGGAACCATGAGGCTTCTTTGAGAGAAGCTTCGGTTTGTAAGAGGTTTGTAATAAAGCTTGGCCCAAATTGGCAATATTTTTACCACGACATATATGTGCCATGATGTGACACCATGCCACCTTTGATGACTTTCTGGTGAGTTTTGGATTTATGGGGATTTAAAAACCGAGATTCCAAATGTTTGAGGACGAGACAGGACGTCGGTAAGGTTGTAATTCGTTCCCATTCCTGGTATGGGACCTAAACATGCACCCAAGGACACATGTATAATTTTTCTAGCAATTTTGGTGAACTGGAGCATGTATTTGTAGTTCAGATTTGAATTATAGACATTAAATGCCTAGGAAACTCAATTAGTGTATAAAAAGGCCAAACGAACCGTGAATAAGTTTAAATTTCAGCATGGATATCATGTCGTTCCATGTTTCCCGTAGAAGAAAATACAAGGCAAAAAGAGGGAGCGATTGCGTTTCACCACAAGGGGAACACATTTCCCTATCGAAACCACGAGGCTTCTTTGAGAGAAGCTCCGGTTTGTAAGAGGTTTGTAATAAAGCTTGGCCCAAATTGGCAATGTTTTTACCACGACATATATGTGCCATGACGTGACACCATGCCACCTTTGATGACTTTCTGGTGAGTTTTGGATTTATGGGGATTTAAAAACCGAGATTCCAAATGTTTGAGGATGAGGCAAGACGCCGGTACGGTTGTAATTCGTTCCCATTCCTGGCATGGGACCTAAACATGCACCCAAGGACACATGTACAATTTTTCTAGTTATTTGGGTGAACTTGAGCATGTATATGTAGTTCAGATTTGAATTATGGACATTAAATGCCTAGGAAACTCAATTAGTGTATAAAAAGGCCAAACGAACCCTAAATAAGTTTAAATTTCAGCATCGATATCATGTCGTTCCATGTTGCCCGTAGAAGAAAATACAAGGCCAAAAGAGGCAGTGATTACGTTTTGCCACGAGGGGAACACGTTTCCCTATCGGAACCATGAGGCTTCTTTGAGAGAAGCTCCGGTTTCTAAGAGGTTTGTAATAAAGCTTGGCCCAAATTGGATGATGTTTTTACCACGATATATGCGCCATGACGTGACACCATGCCAAATTTCATGACTTTCTGGTGAGTTTAGGATTTATGGGGATTTAAAAACCGAGATTCTAAACGTTTGAGGACGAGCCAGGACGCCGGTACAGTTGTAATTCATTTCCATTCCTGGCATGGGACCTAAACATGCACCTAAGGACACATGTATAATTTTTCTAGCCATTTTGGTGAACTGGAGCATGTATTTGAAGTTCAGATTTGAATTATGGACATTAAATGCCTAGGAAACTCAATTAGTGTATAAAAAGGCCAAACAAACCCTGAATAAGTTTAAATTTCAGCATGGATATCATGTCGTTCAATGTTGCCCGTAGAAGAAAATACAAGTTGAAAATAGGCAGTGATTATGTTTCGACAACAAGGGGAACACGTTTCCCTATCAGAACCACGAGGCTTCTTTGAGAGAAGCTCCGGTTTGTAAGAGGTTTGTAATAAAGCTTGGCCCAAATTGGACAATGTTTTTACCACGACATATATGTTCCATGACGTGACACCATGCCTACTTTCACAACTTTCTGGTGAGTTTAGGATTTACGAGGATTTAAAAACCGAGATTCCAAATGTTTGAGGACGAGCCAGGACATCGGTACGGTTGTAATTCGTTCTCATTCCTGGCATGGGACCTAAACATGCACCCAAGGACACATGTATAATTTTTCTATCCATTTTGGTGAACTGGAGCACGTATTTGTAGTTCAGATTTGAATTATGGACATTAAATGCCTAGGAAACTCAATTAGTGTATAAAAAGGCCAAATGAACCCTGAATAAGTTTAAATTTTAGCACGGATATCTTGTCGTTCCATGTTGCCGGTAGAAGAAAATACAAGGCGAAAAGAGGTAGTGATTATCGTTTCCCCCACAAGGGGGACACATTTCCCTATCGGAACCACGAGGCTTCTTTGAGAGAAGCTCCGGTTTGTAAGAGGCTTGTAATAAAACTGCGCCAAAATGGACGAAAAAAGTTCCTCGACATATATGTGCCATGTCGTGACACCATGCCAAGTTTCGCGATTTTCAGGTGAGTTTTAAATTTACTGGGATTTAAAAACCGAGATTCTTCTCACGAAATGTTTTCAAATAGCACACGATTCACTCATGAAAGTCGTGTGCCTACCAAACCATGGCCGATGACCCCCCCCTGCTGCATGCGCGATCTGAGTCGTGCGTTCTGATTGGCCAGAACCCAAACCCCACGGATCATACATCTGCACCGTTGGATGCTTCCAGATCGAACGGCAACCCTCAGCCCTTTCGACAACACATGCAGTACATGGGTAAGCACTGTGCGCATGCGTCATGCTAGCTCACACTTGCTTCTCTACTATGTTTTCTAAACAGGCTACCGTTTGCCGCCACTCCTCTCATCGGTTTCCCGCCTCTTCTCCCGGTTTCCCACTACTAGTGTCAGTGCTCATTGAAGGCTAGGCAACGACACGCCAGCCATGTACATATCGCACATAGTTTCTAAAAGCACAAATGCGCATAATAGGAGGGAGTAGGTCCCATAAGGTGACCAGCGTGAAATGCCTTAAAGGCAAGGAGGCAATTCCTATCAGCAAGGTGGCGCTTCCCATCCGCTAGCCTAGTCGAATAGAACAAAGAAGTTAAGCGTGCTCGGGCTAGAGTAGATAAATATCTCTAGAGTGACCTTATCTCTATAATGACCTTACATGATGATTATATAAAACCTTGGGATCCTTGTTTTGCTAATTTTTAGATTATGTTTTTATAGGTTATTTTTTTCTGTAAAATCACCACGACTGCGCAAGCGCGAGCAAATGTTGGAGGTACTGGCTTAACCGTGTGCGATGAAAGTGCCATGTAAAATCACCACGACTGCGCAAGCTAAAGGCGGGTAAGTTTATTTAGAAATTAGGACGAACCGTGCGCGATAGACCAGCTAGCTAGAAATATAAAAACAAACTATCCGCCTTGAGCGTTGCAAAAATCGGCGATTCTGCCACTTTTCCTTATTGTCATACACACATATTCTTATTGGATCGTGCACGATCTTGGGCACTCTCGCCCCGCATCAATTCCTTTACCCAAATTTTAGTAGCTGTTGTACTTCAATAGTCGTCCACACTGCTCCAGCACCGACCTTATAGTAAAATTGCAGTAGCCGAGGCATTTGAACCGTTGGTGGAAATATGCCCTAGAGGAAATAATAAAATGGTTATTATTATATTTCCTTATTCATGATAAATGTTTATTATTCATGCTAGAATTGTATTGATCAGAAACTTTAATACATGTGTGAATACATAGACAAACAATGTGTCCCTACTGAGCCTCTACTTGAGTAGCTCGTTGATCAAAGATGGTTAAGGTTTCCTAACCATAGACATGAGTTGTCATTTCATAACGGGATCACATCATTAGCATAATGATGTGATGGACAAGACCCATCCGTTAGCTTAGCATAATGATCATTCAGTTTTATTGCTATTGCTTTCTTCATGTTAAGTACATATTCCTTCGACTATGAGATTATGCAACTCCCGAATACCGAAGGAATGCCTTGTGTGCTATCAAACGTCACAACGTAACTGGGTGATTATAAAGATGCTCTACAGGTATCTCCAAAGGTGTTAGTTGAGTTGGCATATATCAAGATTAGGATTTGTCACTCCGAGTATCAGAGAGGTATCTCTGGGCCCTCTCGGTAATACACATCATAATAAGCCTTGCAAGCAAATGACTAATAAGTTAGTCTCAGGATGATGTATTACGGAACGAGTAAAGAGACTTGCTGGTAACGAGATTGAACTAGGTATGAAGATATCGACGATCAAATCTCGGGCAAGTAACATACCGATGGACGAAGGGAATTACGTATGTTGTCATAACGGTTCGACTGATAAAGATCTTCGTAGAATATGTAGGAGTCAATATGAGCATCCAAGTTCCGCTATTGGTTATTGACCGGAGAGGTGTCTCGGTCATGTCTACATAGTTCTCGAACTAGTAGGGTTCACACGCTTAATGTTCGAATGATATTGTATTAGAGATTTGGTGACCAAATGTTGTTCGGAGTCCCGGATAAGATCACAGACATGACCAGGAGTCTCTAAATGGTCGAGAGGTAAATATTGATATATAGGAGGATGGTATTCGGACACCGGAAGTGTTTCGGGGGTACCGGGTACTTATTGGGTCACCGAAAGGGGTTTCGGGCACCCCTGGCAAAAGATATGGGCCTTATGGGCCAAGAGGGGAAACGCATTAGCCACAAAGGGGCTGGTGCCCCCCCCCCCCCCGATATGGGCTGGCCAAATTGGAGAAGGAAAGGGGAAGGAGGAAATGAAAAAGGGAATATGATTCCCCCTCCCCCTCTTCCCTTCCTACTCCGAATAGGAATAGGAGAGGGGGTTTGGCAGAATTGGAGAGGACCCCAAGTAGGATTCCTCCTTCTTGGGGCGCCCCCTTGGCTGCCTCTCCTCCCCTCCAACCTATATATACATGGGGAGGGGGCGCCTAAAACACACACCAACAGTTGTTAGTTGTGTGCGGCGCCCTCCTCCACAGTTTACGCCTCCGGTCATATTCTCATAGTGCTTAGGCAAAGCCCTGTGCGGATCACTTCACCATCACCGTCACCACGCCGTCGTGCTGACGGAACTTATCTACTTGCTCGACACTTTGCTGGGTCAAGAGTTTGAGGGACGTTATCAAGCTGAACATGTGCAGAACTCGGAGGTGTCGTACGTTTGGTGCTTGATCGGTCAGAACGAGAAGAAGTTCGACTACATTAACCGTGTTGTCAAATGCTTCCGCTTTCGGTCTACAAGGGTACGTAGACACACTCTGCCCCTCTCGTTGTTATGCATCTCCTAGATAGATATTGCACGAGTGTAGGAAATTTTTGTAATTGCATCCTACGTTCCCCTACAGTGGCATCATGAACCAGGTCTATGCGTAGATGATATGCACGAGTAGAACACAAAGAGTTGTGGGCGGTGATAGTCATAGTTCTTACCACCAACGTCTTATTTTGATTCGGCGGTATTGTGGGATGAAGCGGACCGGACCAACCTTACATGACCACGTTCATGAGACTGGTTCTACCGATAGACATGCAACTAGTTTTGCATAAAGGTGGCTGACGGGTGTCTGTTTCTCCTACTTTAGTTGAATTGAATTTGACTGCGGCCGGTCCTTGAAGAAGGTTAAAATAGCAAACTTGACAAAACACCATTGTGGTTTTGTGCCATAGGTAAGAATGGTTCTTGCTGGAAGCCAGTAGCAGCCACATAAAACTTGCAACAACAATGTAAAGGACGTCTAACTTTTTTGCAGGGCATATTGTGATGTGATATGGTCAAGACGTGATGAGTTATACGTTATGGTATGAGATGATCATGTTTTGTAAGATATCTGACAACCGGTAGGATCCTTATGGTTGTCTCTTTATTGTATGAAATGCATACCCCATATAATTTCTTTACTTTATCACTATGAGTTAGCGATAGTCGTAGAAGCAATAGTTGGCGAGACGACCACGATGCTACGAAGGAGATCAAGGTGTCAAGCCGATGACGATGGAGATCATGATGATGCTTTGAGGATGGAGATCAAAAGCACAAGATGATGATGGCCATATCATATCACATATTTTGATTGCATGTGATTTTTATCTCTTATGCATCTTATTTTGTTTAGTACATCGGTAGCATTATAAGATGATCCCTTAACTAAATTTCAAGGTAAAAGTGTTCTCCCTGAGTATGCATCATTGCTACAGTTCATCATGTTGATACACCACGTGATGATCGGGTGTGATAGACTCTAAGTTCACATACAACGGGTGCAAGACAGTTTTGCACATGCGGAATGTTGGGGATCGTTGCAGAAATTCGAAAAAAATCTACGCGTCACCAAGATCTATCTATGGAGTTACTAGCAACAAGAGGGGAGTGCATCTTCATACCTTTGAAGATCGCGATGCGGAAGCGTTGCAAGAACGCGGTTGGTGGAGTCGTACATGAAGCGATTCAGATCGCAGCCAAATCTGATCTAAGCACCGAACAACGGTGCCTCCGCGTTCAACACACGTGCAGCCTGGTGACGTCTCCCATGCCTTTGATCCAGCAAGGAGAGAGGGAGAGGTTGGGGAAGACTCCTTCCGGCAGCAGCACGACGGCGTGGTGGTGGTGGAGGAGCGTGGTACTCCGGCAGGGCTTCGCCAAGTGCTACGGAAGTAGGAGGAGGAGTTGGAGAGGGGGAGGGCTGCGCCAGGGTTCAGGTGCGGCTGCCTTCCCACCCCCTCTCTTTATATAGGGGCAAGGGAGAGGGGGGCCGGCCCCCTCAGATCTAATCTGAGGAGGGGGCAACGGCCAGAGGGAGGTGGCTTGCCCCCCAAGCCAAGGGGGGCGCCCCCCCCTTAGGGTTTCCCCCAACCTTAGGCGCATGGGCCCTAAGGGGGGAAGGCGCCCAGCCCACTTAGGGGCTGGTCCCTCTCCATATACAGCCCATAGGGCCTTCCGGGGCAGGTGGACCCTCCCGGTGGACCCCCAGAACCCCTTCGGTGCTCCCGTTACAATACCGGTACCCCCAACCTTTCCGGTGACCGTATAGTGACTTCCCATATATAAATTTTTACATCCGGACCATTCCAGAACTCCTCGCGACGTCCGGGATCTCATCCAGGTTTCCAAACAACATTCGGTAACCACGTACACACATTCCCTATAACCCTAGCGTCATCGAACCTTAAGTGTGTAGACCCTACGGGTTCGGGAATCGTGCAGACATGACCGAGACATATCTCCGGCCAATAACCAACAGCGGGATCTGGATACCCATGTTGGCTCCCACATGTTCCACGATGATCTCATCGGATGAACCACGATGTCAAGGATTCAATCAATCCCGTATACGATTCCCTTTGTCTACCGGTATAGTACTTGCCCGAGATTCGATCATCGGTATACCGATACCTTGTTCAATCTCGTTACCGGCAAGAATATTTACTAATTCTGTAACACATCATCCTGTGACCAACTCCTTAGTCCCATAGAGCTCATTACGATGATGTCTTACCGAGTGGGCCCAGAGATACCTCTTTGTCTCACGGAGTGACAAATCCCAGTCTCGATTCATGCCAACCCAACAGATGCTTTCGGGGATACCCGTAGTGTACCTTTATAGCCACCCAGTTACATTGTGATGTTTGGCACACCCAAAGTACTCCTACGGCATCCGGGAGTTGTACAATCTCATGGTCTAAGGAAAGGATACTTGACATTGGAAAATCTTTAGCATAGGAACTACACGATCTTGTGCTATGCTTAGGGTTGGGTCTTGTCCATCACATCATTCTCCTAATGATGTGATCCCGTTATCAATTACATCCAATGTCCATGGTCAGGAAACGTAACCATCTATTGATCAATGAGCTAGTCAACTAGAGGCTCACTAGGGACCTGTTGTGGTCTATGTATTCACACATGCATTACGCTTTCCGGATAATACAATTATAGCATGAATACTAGACAATTATCATGAACAAGGAAATATAATAATAACCATTTTATTATTGCCTCTAGGGCATATTTCCAACAGTCTCCCACTTGCACTAGAGTCAATAATGTAGTTACATTGTGATGAATTGAACACCCATAGAGTTCTGGTGTTGATCATGTTTTGCTCGTGGAAGAGGTTTAGTCAACGGATCTGCGACATTCAGATCCGTATGCACTTTACAAATATCTACGTCTCCATCTTGTATATAACTACGAATGGAGTTGAAGCGGCGCTTGATGTGCTTGGTCTTCTTGTGAAACCTGGGCTCCTTGGCAATGGCAATAGCTCCAGTGTTGTCACAAAAGAGAGTCATCGGGTCCGACACGCTTGGAATAACTCCTAGACCGGTGATGAACTCCTTCATCCAAACTCCTTCCTGTGCTGCTTCGGAAGCAGCTATGTACGCCGCTTCACATGTAGATCCCGCCACGACGCTCACTACCCCACCATTCAAAATATACACGTATCTGGTTTGTGACTTGGAGTCATCCTGATCTGTGTTGAAGCTAGCATCAACGTAACCCTTTACGACGAGTTCTTCGTCACCTCCATAAATGAGAAACATATCCTTAGTCCTTTTCAGTTACTTTAGGATGTTCTTGACCGCCGTCCAGTGTTCCATTTCGGGATCACTTTGGTACCTCCCCACCAAACTTATGGCAAGGTTCACATCAGGTCTGTTACACAGCATGGCATACATAATAGAACCCATGGCCGAGGCATAGGGGATGACACTCATCTTTTCTCTATCTTCTGCCGACGTCGGGCATTGAGCTGTGCTCAATCTCATACCTTGCAATACAGGCAAGAACCCTTTCTTGGACTGATCCATATTGAACTTCTTCAATATCTTGTCAAGGTATGTGCTTTGTGAAAGACCAATGAGGCATCTTGATCCATCTCTATAGATCTTGATGCCTAATATGTAAGAAGCTTCTCCAAGGTCCTTCATTGCAAAACACTTATTCAGGTAGGCCTTTATGCTTTCCAAGTGTTCTACATCATTTCCCGTCAGCAATATGTCATCCACATATAATATGAGAAATACTACAGAGCTCCCACTCACTTTCTTGTAAATACAGGCTTCTCCGTAAGTCTGTATGAACCCAAACACTTTGATCACTTCATCAAAGCGAATGTTCCAACTCCGAGATGCTTGCACTAGCCCATAGATGGAGCGCTGGAGCTTGCATACCTTGTTAGCATTCTTAGGATCGACAAAACCTTCCGGCTGTATCATATACAATTCTTCCTTAAGGAAGTCGTTAAGGAATGCCGTTTTGACGTCCATTTACCATATCTCATAATCATAGAATGTGGCAATTGCTAACATGATTCGGACGGACTTCAGCATCGCTACGGGAGAGAAAGTCTCATGGTAGTCAATCCCTTGAACTTGTCTATAACCCTTAGCGACAAGCCGAGCCTTATAGATGGTCACATTTCCATCCACGTCAGTCTTCTTCTTAAAGATCCATTTATTTTCTATGGCTCACCGATCATTGGGCAAGTCAACCAACGTCCATACTTTTTTTATCATACATGGATCCTATCTTGGATTTCACGGCTTCAAGCCATTTGTTGGAATCCGGGCCCGCCATCGCTTCTTCATAGTTCGAAGGTTCACCGTTGTCTAACAACATGATTTCCAGGACAGGGTTGCCGTACCACTCTGGTGCAGAACGTGTCCTTGTGGACCTACGAAGTTCAGTAGTAACTTGATCCGAAGCTTCATGATCATCATCATTAACTTCCTCTCTAGTCGGTGTAGGCACCACAGAAACATTTTCTTGCGCTGCGCTACTTTACGGTTCAAGAGGGTTACAATAACCTCATCAAGTTCTACTTTCCTCCCACTTACTTCTTTCGAGAGAAACTCTTTCTCCAGAAAGGACCCAATCTTGGCAACAAAGACCTTGCCTTCAGATCTGAAGTAGAAGGTATACCATATAGTTTCCTTAGGGTATCCTATGAAGACGCATTTTTCCGATTTGGGTTTGAGCTTTTCAGGTTGAAGTTTCTTGACATAAGCATCGCATCCCCAAACTTTTAGAAATGACAACTTAGGTTTCTTCCCAAACCATAGTTCATACGGTGTCATCTCAACGGATTTAGACGGTGCCCTATTTAAAGTGAATGCGGCAGTCTCTAAAGCATAACCCCAAAATGATAGCGGTAAGTTGGTAAGAGACATCATAGATCGCACCATGTCCAACAGAGTACGATTATGATGTTCGGACACACCGTTACGTTGAGGTGTTCCAGGCGGCATCAGTTGTGAAACAGTTCCACATTTCCTTAGGTGTGTGCCAAATTCGTGACTTAAATATTCTCCTCCACGATCTGATCGTAAGAACTTTATTTTTCTGTCACATTGATTCTCAACCTCATTCTGAAATTCCTTGAACTTTTCAAAGGTATTAGACTTGTGTTTCATCAAGTAGACATACCCATATCTACTTAAGTCATCGGTGAGGGTGAGAACATAACGGTAGCCACCGCGAGCTTCAACACTCATTGGACCGCACACATCAGTATGTATTATTTCCAACAAGTTGGTTGCTCGCTCCATTGTTTCAGAGAACATAGTCTTGGCCATGTTGTCCAAAAGGCATGGTTCGCATGTGTCAAATGATTCATAATAAAGAGACTCTAAAAGTCCATCTGCATGGAGCTTCTTCATATGTTTGACACCAATATGACCAAGGCGGCAGTGCCACAAGTATGTGGGACTATCATTATAAACCTTACATCTTTTGGCATTCACACTATGAATATGTGTAACATCATGTTCGAGATTCAATAAGAATAAACCATTGACCAGCGGGGCATGACCATAAAACATTTCTCTCATATAAATAGAACAACCATTATTCTCAGATTTAAATGAGTAGCCATCTCGCATTAAACGAGATCCAGATACAATGTTCATGCTCAAAGCTGGTACTAAATAATAATTATTGAGGTTTAAAACTAATCCCAAAGGTAGATGTAGAGGCAGCGACGGCGATCACATCGACCTTGGAACCATTCCCGACGTGCATCGTCACCTCGTCCTTCGCAAGTCTCCGCTTATTCCGCAGCTCCTGCTTTGAGTTACAAATGTGAGCAACTGCACCGGGATCAAATACCCAGGAGCTACTATGAGCGCTGGTAAGGTACATCAAGAACATGTATATCACATATACCTTTGAAGTTGTCGGCCTTCTTATCTGCTAAGTATTTGGGGCAGTTCCGCTTCCAGTGACCCGTTCCCTTGCAATAAAAGCACTCAGTCTCAGGCTTGGGTCCATTCTTTGGCTTCTTCCCGGCAACTGGCTTCCCGGGCGCGGCAACTCATTTGTCATCCTTCTTGAAGTTCTTCTTACCCTTGCCTTTCTTGAACTTAGTGGTTTTATTCACCATCAACACTTGATGTTCCTTTTTTATCTCCACCTGCACTGATTTCAGCATTGAATATACCTCGGGAATGGACTTCTCCATCCCTTGCATATTGAAATTCATCACAAAGCTCTTGTAGCTAGGTGGGAGCGACTGGAGGATTCTGTCGACGACCGCGTCATCTGGGAGATTAACTCCCAACTGACACAAGCGATTGTGCAACCCAGACATTTTGAGTATATGCTCGCTGACAGAACTATTCTCCTCCGTCTTACAACTTTAGAACTTGTCGGAGACTTCATATATCTAGACTTGGACATGAACTTGGAAAACCATTTTCAGCTCTTGGAACATCTCATATGCTCCGTGTTGCTCAAAATGCTTATCGAGCCCCGATTCTAAGCTGTAAAGCATGCCGCACTGAACCAGGGAGTAATCATCACTACGCGACTGCCAGGCGTTCATAACGTCTTGAGTTGCTGGGAAAACGGGTGCATCACCTAGCGGTGGACATATGCTTTCTTGGCAGCTATGAGGATGATCCTCAAGTTACGGACCCAATCCGTATATTTGCTACCATCGTCTTTCAGTTTGGTTTTCTCTAGGAACGCATTGAAGTTGAGGGCAACATTAGCGTGGGTCATTTGATCTACAAGACATATTGTAAAGATTTTAGACTATGTTCATAACAATTAAGTTCATCTAAACAAATTTAATGAACTCCCACTCAAATGGACATATCTCTAGTCATCTAAGTGATACATGATCCGAATCGACAAGGCCGTGTCCAATCATCACGTGAGACGGACTAGTCATCAACGGTGAACATCTTCATGTTGATCGTATCTTCTATACGACTCATGTTCGACCTTTCGGTCTTCCGTGTTCCGAGGCCATGTTTGTACATGATAGGCTCATCAAGTCAACCCTAAGTGTATTGCGTGTGTAAATCTGGCTTACACCCGTTGTATGTGAACGTTAGAGCCTATCACACCCGATCATCACGTGGTGCTTCGGAACAATGAACCTTAGCAACGGTGCATAGTTAGGAGGAACACAATTCTTGAAATTTTAGTGAGAGATCATCTTATTTATGCTACCGTCGTTCTAAGCAAAATGTAAAACATGATAAACATCACATGCAAACAAATAGTGCCATGATATGGCAATATCATTTTGCTCCTTTTGATCTCCATCTTCGGGGCTCCATGATCATCATCGTCACCAGCATGACACCATGATCTCCATCATCGTGTCTTCATGAAGTTGTCTCGCCAAACATTACTTCTACTACTATGGCTAACGGTTAGCAATAAAGTAAAGTAATTACATGGCGTTTTCAATGACACGCATGTCATACAATAAAATAAGTCAACTCATATGGCTCCTGTCGTTTGTCATACTCATCGACATGCAAGTCATGATTCCTATTACAAGAACATGATCAATCTCATACATCACATATATCATTTATCACATCCTTTTGGCCATATCACATCACACAGCACATGCTGCAAGAACAAGTTAGATGTCCTCTAATTGTTGTTGCAAGTTTTTACGTGGATGCTATAGGTTTCTAGCAAGAACATTTCTTACCTATGCCAAAACCACAACGTGATATGCCAATTACTATTTACCCTTCATAAGGACCCTTTTCATCGAATCCGATCCGACTAAAGTGGGAGAGACATACACCTGCTAGCTACCTTATGCAACTAGTCATGTCAGTCGGTGGAACCTGTCTCACGTAAGCGTACGTGTAAGGTCGGTCCGGGCCGCTTCATCCACGATGCCGCCGAATCAAGATAAGACTTGTAGTGGCAAGTAAATTGACAAAATCTACGCCCACAACATCTTGTGTTCTACTCGTGCATAGGAACTACACATAGACCTAGCTCTGATACCACTGTTGGGGATCGTTGCCAAAATTCAAAATATTTCTATGCATCACCAAGATCTATCTATGGAGTTACTAGCAACGAGAGGGGAGTGCATCTTCATACCTTTGAAGATCACGATATGGAAGCATTGCAAGAACGTGGTTGGTGGAGTCGTACACGAAGCGATTCAGATCGCGGCCGAATCCGATCTAAGCACCGAACAATGGTGCCTCCGCGTTCAACACACGTGCAGCCCGGTGACATCTCCCGCGCCTTGATCCAGCAAGGAGAGAGGGAGAGGTTGGGGAAGACTCCGTCCAGCAGTAGCACGATGGCGTGGTGGTGGTGGAGGAGTGTGGTACTTCGGCAGGGCTTCACCAAGCGCTACAGAAGTAGGAGGAGGAGTTGGAGAGGGGGAGGGTTGTGCCAGGGTTCAGGTGCGGCTGCCCTCCCACCCCCTCTCTTTATATAGGGGCAAGGGAGAGGGGGGCCGGGCCCCTCAGATCTAATCTGAGGAGGGGGCGGCGGCCATAGGGAGGTGGCTTGCTGATGACCCACAAGTGTAGGGGATCTATCGTAGTCCTTTCAATAAGTAAGAGTGTCGAACCCAACGAGGAGCAGAAGGAAATGATAGGCAGTTTTCAGTAAGGTATTTTCTGCAAGCACTGAACTTATAGATAACAGATAGTTTTGTGATAAGGTAATTGGTAGCAAGTAACAAAAGGTAAAAGTAAGTAAGGTGCAGCAAGATGGCTCAATCCTTTTGGTAGCAAAGGACAAGCCTGGACAAACTCTTATATGAAGGAAAGCGCTCCCGAGGACACATGGGAATTATCGTCAAGCTAGTTTTCATCACGATCATCTGATTCGCGTTCGGTACTTTGATAATTTGGTATGTGGGTGGACCAGTGCTTGGGTTCTGTCATTACTTGGACAAGCCTGCCACTTATGATTAACCTCTAATGCAAGCATCCGCAACTACAAAAGAAGTATTAAGATAAACCTAACCATAGCATGAAACAAGTGGATCCAAATCAGCCCCTTACGAAGCAACACATAAACTAGGGTTTAAGCTTCTGTCACTCTAGCAACCCATCATCTACTTATTACTTCCCAATGCCTTCCTCTAGGCCCAAATAATGGTGAAGTGTCATGTAGGCGACGTTCACATGACACCACTAGAGGAGAGACAACATACATCTCATCAAAATAGCGAACGAATACCAAATTCACATGACTACTTATAGCTAGACTTCTCCCATGTCCTCAGGAACAAAAGTAACTACTCACAAGACATAATATTGTTCATGATCAGAGGGGTATTAATATGCACAATGGATCTGAACATATGATCTTCCACCAAATAAACCAACTAGCATCAACTACAAGGTGTAATCAACACTACTAGCAACCCACAGGTACCAATCTGAAGTTTGGGTACAAAGATTGGATACAAGAGATGAACTAGGTCTTGAGAGGAGATGGTGTTGGTGAAGATGTTGATGAAGATAACCCTCCCCAAGATGGGAGAGTTGTTGGTGATGACGGCGGTGACGCTCTCCCCCTCCCGGAGGGAAGTATCCCCGGCAGAACAGCTCTGCTGGAGCCCTAGATTGGTTTTTGCCAAGGTTCCGCCTTGAGACGGCGGCGTCTGGTCCCGAAATCCTCCTTATGATTTTTTCCAGGTCAAAACACCTCATATAGGAGAAGATGGGCATCGGGGGGGCCACGAGGAAGGGGGCGCGCCCAGAGAGGGGGGGGGGGCGCCCCCACCCTCGTGGACAGGTGGTGCCCCCCTGGTGATCCTCTTTCGCCAGATATTTTTTATATTTTCTGAAACGGTGTCCTGTGCAGTATCGGAGCTTTTTGAGTTGTGCAGAATAGGTTTCCAGAGTTTGCTTATTTTCTAGTCCAGAATTCCAGCTGCCGGCATTCTCCTTCTTCATGTAAACCTTGTAAAATAAGAGAGAATAGGTATAAGTATTGTGATATAATGTGTAATAACAGCCCATAGTGCAATAAATATCAACATAAAAGCATGATGCAAAATGGACGTATCACTTGCCCCCCAAGCCAAGGGGGGCGCCCCCCCCTTAGGGTTTCCCCCAACCCTAGGCGCATGGGCCTGATAACCCACAAGTTTAGGGGATCGCAACAGTTTTCGAGGGTAAAGTATTCAACCCAAATTTATTGATTCGACACGAGGGGAGCCAAAGAATACTCTTAAGTATTAGCAGCTGAGTTGTCAATTCAACCACACTTGGAAACTTAGTATCTGCAGCAAGGTAATTTAGTATCAAAGTAATATGGAAATAGTGGTAACAGCAATAAAAGTAACGGTAGTGTTTTTGTAGTGTTTGTAACAGTAGCAGTGGAAAAGTAAATAAGCAACAAGCAATATGTGAAAAGCTCGTAGGCATTGGATCGGTGATGGAGAATTATGTCGGATGTGATTCCTCAGGTAAAAGTTATAACCTAGGGTGAGACAGAACCAGCTCCAGTTCATCAATGTAATGTAGGCATGTATTCCGAATATAGTCATGCATGCTTATGGAAAAGAACTTGCATGACATCTTTTGTCCTACCCTCCCGTGGCAGCGGGGTCCTAATGGAAACTAAGGGATATCAAGGCCTCCTTTTAATAGAGTACCGGACCAAAGCATTAACACATAGTGAATACATGAACTCCTCAAACTACGTTCATCACCGAGAGTGGTCCCGACTATTGTCACTTCGCGCTTGCCGGATCATAACACATAGTAGGTGACTATTGACTTGCAAGATAGGATCAAGAACACACATATATTCATGAAAACATAATAGGTTCAGATCTGAAATCATGGCACTCGGGCCTTAGTGACAAGCATTAAGCATGGCAAAGTCATAGCAACAACAATCTTAGAACATAGTGGATACTAGGGATCAAACCCTAACAAAACTAATTCGATTACATGGTAAATCTCATCCAACCCATCACCGTCCAGCAAGCCTACGATGGGATTACTCACGCACGGCGGTGAGCATCATGGAATTCGTGATGGAGGAAGGTTGATGATGACGATGGCAACGATCTCCCCTCTCCGGAGCCCCGAACGGACTCCAGATCAACCATCCCGAGATAGATTAGGGCTTGGCAGCGACTCCGTATCATAAAACGTGATAATTCTTCCTTTGTGATTTTTTCTCCCCGAAAGCGAATATATGGAGTCTGGGGGTACGTCGGTGGAGCAACAGGGGGCCCACGAGGCAAGGGGGCGCGCCCAGGGGGAGGGGCGCGCCCCCACCCTCGTGGACAGGGTGTGGGCCCCCTGGCTTGGTTCTTTCCGTGGATATTTTTTATATATTCCAAAATAATTCTCCGTTGAATTTCAGGTCATTCTGAGAACTTTTATTTCTGCACAAAAATAACACCATGGCAGTTCTGCTAAAAACAGGGTCAGTCCGGGTTAGTTCCATTCAAATCATGCAAGTTAGATTCCAAAACAAGGGCAAAAGTGTTTGGAAAAGTAGATACGTTGGAGACGTATCAACTCCCCCAAGCTTAAACCTTTGCTTGTCCTCAAGCAATTCAGTTGATAAACTGAAAGTGATAAAGAAAAACTTTGACAAACTCTGTTTTCTCTTGTTGTTGCAAATATGTAAGGCCAACATTCAAGTTTTTAGCAAAGATTATGAACTAACCACATTCACAATAACTTTCAGGTCTCATGTATACTTATATCAATGGCATAATCAACTAACGAGCAATAATAATAAACCTCGGATGACAGCACTTCTCAAAACAATCATAATATGATATAACAAGATGGTATCTCGCTTGCCCTTTCTGAGACCGCAAAACATAAATGCAGAGCACCTTTAAAGATCAAGGGTTGACTAGACATTGTAATTCATGGTAAAAGAGATCCAGTCACAATCATACTGTAATGCCCAGGATGGGACTATATCTCCTACGTGTGGAGGCACGACTTAGAGACATAACCCCATGCTGGAATGATCGCAAGTTTGGTATCTTTGCACAACTCATGTAAAAATGGGGATGGAAAACATAAAATAGTTGGCTTACACTCGCCACGTCACACAAATTCATTACATGTTTCAATCATCATACAAATGAACATCACAGCCCATCTAAGGGTAAAATCCAAATGACAAGATACCAAACATAATTTAAATCCACAGGTCTAGATCGAATCCTAGTAGAAGAACCACTACTGATCATCAGGATAACAAACATAGTAACGGCTACACTCCTCGTCGTACTCCTAGTCTAGCTCGGTGCCATCACTTGGATAGCTCACCATCGGACCTGCATCTGGTGTGGTGAAGCAATCTGTGAGCCACAGAGGACTCAGCAATCCCGTTCCCGGGTAACATGACTATTTAAGCCTTGGGTGTGGAACAAGGCTGAAGAAAGAATAAGAAAGTGGTTGCAGCAGCACTAGCACTAGCTTACGTGAATGAGAGCGAGAAGAGAAGGCGCCTCGGTCAAGAGATGATCACTAAGTGATCCTAAACTAATCAAGTCAAACATAACCCCACCGTGTTCATCTCCCGAAACCCCCTTCGGAAAATGACAGTCACGGTACTCACGCTGGTAGTGTATTGGAACATGGTGTCAAGTTTTCTACAACCGGATATTAACAAGCTCCCATCTGCCACATAACCGCGGGCACGGCTTTCGAAAGTTCAAACCCTGCAGGGGTGTTCCAACTTGGCCCATGACAAGCCCACGATCCGCGGAGTCGCAACTCCAAGGTGGGAAGGCCCGAGTATCCTCGGAATCCCGTGCTCAAGATACTCCGAACTAAGGTAAGGCTAATCCAGCAAATCCTCCCGGCGTGCCGACACCCTGACAATAGCCGCGCGTATCTAGTCTCAGGCCATGACCGGATGGGTGAAGCTACGGGTTTTTACCAAACCTCGAGTTCCCTCGTGGTGGCCCCGCAGGCTCCCCGTTTCGGACCAACACTCATGTGGAGCACTGGCCCGGGGGTTGTTGATTAAGAAAGAGGGTTAATTACTCCCTATGCAAGTTTATTTAGTTATTAGGCAAATAGTACCAATGTTGGGACTTGCTGGAAAAGACTTAGCACTTAGCGGTTTATCGAGGGGGTCCCATAACCCCAACCGTGTGAGGAACGCATAATTAAGGAACATAACACCGGTTTATACGGTTCCTAGCGGCATGAGTGGAACAAATCACCAAGCAAAAGGCTTAGCCTTCCACCCATTGCCAATATATAGATGATTTCATTTTTAAGCATTTATATAGTGTGATATAACCCAACAAAACTTCAACATGAAGCAAGCATCTTCAAATTCTCCCCGTAAGGCTTGTAAACGTCTACATGCCCACCATAGTATGCGCCCCTAATGAATTCGTCTTCTTCCTTAGTTGGAATGTACAACTTCCACCTCTGATCGTCATGATATCGCATTCGCCATATGGTAAAGGCTATAGCCGCAATAGTAGTTTTATCAACTATGTCAACATTGTAGAGAGCAAAAAAGATCTTTTGCGCCCTGAATCTTCACCTGCAACTAACAATGCTATAAGAGGGGCTGAGCGAAGCGTACTTAGCCATTCAACGGTTTGCTTAGGTAGGGTGGTTAAACATGAACATGGTTACAATAGGAGGCTGACAGGAAAGACATGGGCATCAAGGCAAAACTATAGAGCGATACTCTAGCAATAGGCAAAGATAGTAATGTTATCGGGGTTCGGTCATCTTGCCTGAAGAGTTGTCAAAATGATCGTAAGAGGGGTCCTCGTGCTCAACCTCGGTAGTAACCTCGTGCTCGTACTCGTACTCGGTCTCAGCTTTCAGCTCTAATCAACACAACCACACAAGGCACGAATCAACAAGATGCAATGCGCACACAAAAATGATGGATGCATGACTTATGCACTATGGGAGCACAAGGAGCATGGAAAATTGCACTCAAGAAAAATAGTTCAAAACATGATAACAATAGGATATTATGAATCTACATGAAAAATCAATCATGTTTCATATAAGTCTTGCTGAAAACGGAGCTGCAGGCTAAAAGTTATGCCCGAAACAAGAAATATGCACAAGCTGAAAATTACAGCCACATAGCAACTTCGGAGCACTAGATAAATAAGCTACAGCACTCAAACATCATGGCAAAGAGTATGAACATAAACTAGACATATCCTACAGCAAATAAGTCCATTGGTGCACCCCCAAAGGAGCCACGGATCAATAGCAACAAGCTATGACATATTGAACTTGACAACAAAATCCTGAGAGTAGTATTTTATTGCAACTTTGGAGCAAAAGTTAAATATGCTACAGCCACTCAAATAAGCATGTGAGAGCATGAATGGATAGCCAACAATATATACTACAAGGAATCGTCAAGAGTCACCCCAAAACTATCATGGATTGGCCTAGAACAACAAGCAAACATGGCATCTAGAAATTACAGATTCCAGACTTAGTGAAATTTCACTAAGTGTTAAAATAGCAGTTTCATCATGGCATCTTTGAGAGCAAGTTTAAGTCACCTCAAAACTAAACATGGCAAGTGGTAAGCACCACATCAAAGTACATATGATGGTGATTCCAAAACACCTAAGCATGCATCATGGAGATAAACACAATGATAGCAATGAGCTCCTCAAGTTGGCATCTCATAACAAGTTTAACAACATAACAGCCACATAGCAACTTCGCAACGGAGATAAACATGGCAAGGGTAAACCTATCATGCAAACTTAAGCATTTTACATGTAGATCATGACAAGACGAACACGTGGACATGTCATTTGCATCATTCGGATAAACGAGCACCAAGTTATCACTATGCAAAGATGGCATGAAAATAACTACAAACAGCAGTTTTTATCATGAAGCACTCTTGCAACAGATATTTAAGCATCTAGATGATCTCAAACATGCATGGCACAATGGAATGAAATGTAGCACATGTCTCCACGAACGTGTGGACATCTCATTCACTCAAATCGGAGCAACACACACAAAGTTATCACTATTTGAAAATAGCATCAGACACTAAAATTCACAGGGACTTAGAAGAAAAATCCACCACCTCGGGCAAACGGGTCTGGTCAACGGTCAACGGTCGGTGGCGGCGGTCAAACGGGCTGGCGGGCGGCGGAGCGGATCCACCCGGCCGGCGGATCGGGCACGGGTCCTCGGTGCGGGCCGGATCTGGCGCCTAACGGGGCCGGAGGTGGAGCGGATCTGGAGGCCCGGCCCGTTAGGCCTCCAGATCGGATCGGGAGGCTGGGGAGCCTCGAGCAGCGGCGGCGGCCCTCGATGGAGGCTCGGGCGCGGCGGCCTGAGCGCCCGGCGGCGGGAGGCGCGGCCCCGGCGGGTGGCTGGCCGGCGGGAGGTGGCGGCCCGACGGCGGTCCGGCCCGAGGGCGAGGCGGCGGAGGGATTCGGGGCGGCGCGCCGGAGTTGGAAGGAGGGCGGCGAGGTGCGGTCGGGGGCCGCGGCGGCGGTGTGGCCCGGCGGCGCCGGCGGTGAGGAGGAGCGGGACCGCGACGGGAGGAAGGTGGCACGACGAGGGGAGCTCGCCTGAGGCCGGCGGGAGGCGAGGTGGTGGCCGGCGGCGGCTCCTCCGGCGAGAATTCCGGCGGCAGCGAGGAACTCCGGCGAGCTAGAGGTAGGAGATGGCTGGAGGTTGAAGAAGAAGAGGCTAGGGTTTTCTATTAGGGCAAAAATTGGGGAAGTGGACAAATATATAGGCACAAGGAGCTAGGGTTGTCCAAATGGGGTGTGGTTTTTGGCCACATGATTAGAATTGGATGGCCTAGATGAAGGGAGTGGTTTGGATTGGTTTGGTGGGCTGTTGGAGGGGTGTCTTGGGCCTCAAAGTGGAGGTACTTTCAGCCCACGGGAATAACTGTTGGAGCACCAAACGAACTCCAAACGCGACGAGATTTGATAGGCGGGTTACGCACAACAAAACAAAAACACACGACAAGTCTCGCACCAAACCAGTAACGTTACATGGCCAAACACCAAAGTAGGCCTACGGGACGCCACGGACATGTGAGGGAGTTCCGGAACGCGAAACGAACAACGGGAAGGAACGCGTGGAACCGGATGCAAACGACAACACAATGCAATGTGATGCACATGACTACATGCTATGAATGAATGCCACACACGCACACAACAAAACGATGAAAACCCGAAAGACAAAGAACCCGAAATGGAATTGATGAAGCCGGAGATATATTATATGCCCAAAAGGGAAAGTATTACATCCGGGGCATTACAAACTCTCCTCTACTACAAAAAGATCTCGTCCCGAGATCTAGGACTGGAAAAAGGAAGGGTACTCGGAGCGCAGATGATCTTCTCGTTCCCACGTAGCTTCTCGGTCGGTATGGTGTGACCACTTGACTTTCAAGAATTTGATGGACTTGTTGCGGGTCTTGCGCTCGGTTTCTTCGAGAATAGCAACTGGATGCTCTCGGTAAGACAAGTCTTGTTGAAGATCAATCTCTTCAAACGGAATCATGCGTTCAGGAGTCTTGAAGCACTTGCGGAGTTGAGACACATGGAACACATCATGAACATTGGCGAAGTTGGAAGGGAGCTCAAGTTGATAGGATAGATCACCTCTTTTGCCAAGGATCTTGAAAGGCCCGACGTATCTAGGAGCAAGCTTTCCTTTGATACCGAATCTTTGGGTTCCTTTCATCGGAGAAACACGGAGATAGACATGATCACCAATGTTGAAAGCCAAATCACGATGCTTGTCATCATAGTAGCTCTTCTGACGCGACTGAGCGGCTTTGAGATTCTCACGTATGACTTTGCACATTTCTTCGGCTTCTGAGATCAAGTCATTGCCAAGAAGTTGACGTTCACCTGTCTCAGACCAGTTGAGAGGGGTACGACACTTTTTGCCATAGAGGATTTCAAACGGAGCTTTGCCTGCACTTGCTTGAAAGCTGTTGTTGTAAGAGAACTCGGCAAATGGAAGGCAATCTTCCCATTTCATGCCAAAAGATATGACACATGCTCTGAGCATGTCTTCTAGAATATGATTCACTCGCTCGACTTGACCACTAGTCTGAGGGTGAAAAGCAGTGCTGAACCTGATCTTAGTGCCCATGGCAGACTGAAAGGAGTCCCAGAACTTTGAAGTGAACAAACTTCCACGGTCTGAGGAGATAACTTGAGGAATGCCATGTAAGGACACAATTCTGGAAGTGTACAATTCTGCCAGTTGAGCTGCATTGATGGATTCTTTGACTGGAAGGAAGTGAGCGACTTTGGTAAGCTTGTCAATCACCACGAAGATAGAATCATTCCCTCTCTTGGACTTAGGAAAGCCAGTGACGATATCCATTTCAATGTGGTCGAATTTCCACTCGGGAATAGGAAGAGGTTGGAGAAGACCGGCTGGACGTTGATGCTCTGCCTTCACTCTTCTGCAGACACAACATTCATTCACGAATTGGGCAATCTCCCTTTTCATGCGTGTCCACCAGTAAGACTGCTTGAGGTCTTGGTACATCTTGGAACTGCCAGGATGAATGGAAAGGAGAGAATCATGTGGTTCTTCCATTATGAGCTTCCTGAGATCACCTTTGGGAACGATGAGTCTGTCCTCAAAGAACAATGTATCTCTCTCATCAACGCGATAGCACTTGTATTTAGGAGTGCCCTTGGCAATACCATGTTTCACCTTCTGCACCATGGCATCACTAAGTTGGGCCTCACGGACCTGATCTTCCAAGGTAGGAGCAACTTGAAGATTTGCAAGAAAACCCTGCGGAACAACTTGGAGGTTGAGTTTCCTGAATGCTTCACAAAGCTCAGGCTGGAACGGCTTGATAAGAAGGTTGTTGCAATATGCCTTTCTGCTCAAAGCATCTGCAATCACATTCGCCTTGCCAGGAGTGTATTCGATGCTGGGATCATACTCTTGGATCATTTTAACCCAACGAGTCTGGCGGAGGTTCAGATTCGGCTGTGTGAAGATGTACTTCAAGCTCTTGTGATCGGTGAAGATGTCGACTTTTCTGCCCAACAACAGATGTCTCCACGTAATCAAAGCATGTACCACAGCTGCTAGTTCAAGATCATGTGTGGGGTAGTTCTTCTCACTTGGCTTCAGCTGACGAGAAGTGTATGCCACAATTCTCTTGTCCTGCATAAGCACACCACCAAGACCTTGAAGAGAAGCATCACCAAATACTTCGTAGGGCTTGGACTCATCTGGAGGAGTAAGAACTGGAGCAGAGACGAGCTTTTCTTTGAGAGTTTTGAATGCCACTTCACAATCTGGAGACCAAAAGTATTTGACATTCTTCCGCAGCAAGTTTGAAAGAGGCTTGGCAATCTTGGAGAAGTTCTCAACGAACCTTCTGCAATAGCTGGCAAGACCAAGAAAACTTCGGAGTTGCTTGACGTTCTGAGGAGCTTCCCAGTTGACAATTGCTTCAACTTTCTCGAGGTTTACCGCAATACCGTCAGCGGAGATAATATGGCCCAAATACAAGACCTTATCGAGCCAAAATTCGCACTTGGAGAACTTGGCATAGAACTTATGTTCACGGAGTCGGTCAAGAACCAGGCGTAAGTGCTTTTCGTGATCTTCTTCATTCTTGGAAAATACCAGAATATCATCCAGATACACAAGCACAAACTCGCCGGTGTAGGGGTTGAAAATGTAGTGCATCATTCTCGAGAAGGTAGGTGGAGCATTAGCGAGACCAAAGGACATGACTGTATACTCATATGAGCCGTAGCTCGTTCTGAAGGCAGTCTTGGGGATGTCTTCCTCGCGAATGCGAATTTGGTGATAGCCCATTCGGAGATCGAGCTTAGAGAACACTTTAGCTCCTTTGAGCTGCTCGAACAATTCGTTGATGTTGGGGAGCGGATACTTGTTCTTAATTGTCTTCTTGTTCAATGGCCGGTAATCGACGCAGAGGCGCTCCGTGCCATCCTTCTTCTTGACAAATAAGACACCACAGCCCCAAGGAGACGTACTAGGCCTGATGAGACCCATACGCTCCTGTTCATCAAGCTGTTTCTTCAACTCCTTCAACTCTTCAGGAGAGAGCTTGTACGGACGCCGGCATGCTGGCTCAGTACCCGGCTCGAGTTCAGTGACGAATTCCACCTTACGGTGTGGAGGCATGCCTGGAAGTTCTTTAGGAAATACGTCTTGGTATTCGTTTACCACCGGAATTTGAGATATGGCATTAATCTCGCCCTTATCATTGAGAGAGAAAAGCCTGATAGTGTTATCCCTGGAGGCGAAGATAATCACATCTTCATCAGGATGAGTAATCTTGACTTCCTTCTGTGCACAGTCAATTTGAGCATCATGCTGAGAAAGCCAATCCATCCCGAGGATGAGGTCAATGTCGGAATTGCCGAGAACCACCGGTTTAGCCAGAAAGCGATAATCACCCATGCGAATAGAAACATCCGGAGCAAATATATTAGAAGTCATACGTCTCCCCGGAGAAATGACTTGTAACTTCTGAGGCAGACTTTGGACGTCAACATTATACTTGGATGCAAATGGTTGAGACATGAAAGAACATGAAGCACCCGAATCAAACAACACTTTAGCTGGAAAAGAGTTAACTGAAAGGTTACCCAAAATCACATCAGAAGAATTCTCCGCTTGCGCTGCATTCATCAGATTGACCCTTGCTTGCTTGGGAATATGCTTGACAATAGCTGTACTGACAGGTGGAGGAGGTGGAAGGCGCTTCGGGTTGGGGCACTTGTTAGCATAGTGACCTTTCTGAGTGCACTTGTTGCAGACCACCTCTGAGAGAGGACGGAAATGAGAACCACTTGACTTGGAACCTTGAGACTGAAACTGATTCTTTGACTGGTTGCTCGGGTTGGGTGGGTGGGAGAAACCACGACCACCTGAGTTCTTGTTGTTGTTGGAGTTATTGGAGTTGTTGTAAGGAGCTCGAATCACTGGAGGAGGAGGAAGCCAAAATTTCTGTTGTTTCGAGACCATCTGAGACGATGAGGAGGAGTGAACGGCATCTCGAATCCTCTTTTTAGAAGCCTCCATCTTGAGCTGGGCTGCCTCTTGCTTGAGCGCCATGTTATAGAATTTGTCGAATTCATCGGGCTCGAACAAGGTGAGAGCAAGTTGAAGTTCATCTTTGAGACCTCCTCGGAATTGATAGATCTTGCTCTTGGCATCCGGAATGTCTTGCTTATCATAGCGGGCGAGGTTTTGGAACTTGACATTATACTGGTAGACAGTCATAGAGCCCTGCTTCAGGTTGCGGAATTGCTCACGCATACCCTCGATGACACTTGTTGGAATGTGGTGAGAGCGAAAATCCTTGCAGAAATCCTCCCAAGAGATCACACGACCTGGCCTGGAGTCTTTGTACTGCTGCCACCAGTCAGCTGCTTGGTCTTTGAGTTGGAAGGCTGCAAACTTCACATAATCCTCTTCCCTTACGTTACTGCACTCAAAATGTTTCTTGATATCGGTTAACCAATCTTCAGCATCAAGAGGGTCGACACAGTAACTGAAAGCTTTTGGATTATTGGCCAAGAACTGGTTGAGAGTAGCATGGTGCTGCTCGTTGAAGAAGTTGCCTTGATTCCCTGGAACACCCTGATTAGCTTGCATCTGCTACATCATCTGCATCAACATCTGGGTGTTCTGATTTATAGTTTGCATGATCGCTCTCCAAGCCTCAGACGGAGGAGGAGGGGAAGGAGGACGATCTGGGACCTCTTCACCCTCTGGGTTAGCGTTGGGAACTCGTTTCGGAGCCATCCTGAAAGAGATGACCACGAATCAGCAATTGATTGAAAGAAGGTATAAGCTGAAACAACGGAATGAATTGCAACAAGTCTTCACAAGAATCATTCGAACAAGAGGAACGAATGAAATTCTCAGTTTAATGATAACAACAATCTTCACGAGAAGCCACATAGGGGACAAAAGGTAATAAGAAAAAAACACAAGGTACAGATGGAAACAAACACAAGATAGGAGCTTCGTTCTAACATCTTCGTGCTGAAAGCATATGAACGCGTTACGAAAGGGTTTTGCAATCCCCGGATCAGCATAGCCAAGGACCCTTTAAGATGCAACTCCCGTTCGGAACATCGGTCATAAAACCACTTCACTCAATGTAGAACCCCGAACTCGCTAACCTGCATTCGTTGGAAGAATGCCTACGATCTACTGGATAAACCCACCTATGAATTTCCGAAAGTTTCCAGTTATGCAATCATGTGTTGGGGATACAGGGGAAGCACCGTGCAATCAACTCTAAACCTACATCCAGCTGTATCCATCCTTCAACACATAACCAGTATTTCTCGGAAACCGTCTACCTCGGACCTTCGAAAAGCATCCACTATACCAAGCTCTGGCAATACTCCCGAACTACCTCCCCAGTACTGGGTGATGTCGGGGTTATCTTGCCACTAACCGTATAGGAGAGATTTTCGATGTCGGCCGTCTTAAGTATTTAGTACTGCCGCGATATGCTTGTGACGACAATACCCCGAAGCTCAACTCCCCGGGACACTGCCACAACCCCTAATGTCAGGAGGCATCGAGAACAATATTCTCGTCACAAGAACATCAAAACAATCCCACAATACTCGCGAGATTCCTAAAAAAAATTGGTGCAATTTTTCCAAAGTAGAAGAGGCAAGAGTAGTCGTCAGGAGTCCTCACCAGAGTGAAAGGGGATGAGAAGCAAAGAAATCCTACTCTCCGATATAAATATAGGACTCAAAACATTTTCAGTGTGTGCCTAGACTCGACCGTCAACGATTCGATCAATCAGTGGGGGCTTCTAGGTCGCAGAAGGCTCTGAATACCAACTTGTAATGCCCAGGATGGGACTATATCTCCTACGTGTCGAGGCACGACTTAGAGACATAACCCCATGCTGGAATGATCGCATGTTTGGTATCTTTGCACAACTCATGTAAAAATGGGGATGGAAAACATAAAATAGTTGGCTTACACTCGCCAGCTCCGGTGCCTTGAAGCATTTGCAAAGTTGAGACACATGGAAGACATCATGAACATTTGCAAAGTTGGGAGGGAGCTCCAGTTGATAGGCTAGATCGCCTCTTTTGCCAAGAATCTTGAAAGGCCCGACGTATCTAGGAGCAAGTTTTCCTTTGATACCGAATCTTTGGGTGCCTTTCATCGGAGAAACTCGGAGATAGACATGATCACCGATGTTGAATGCCAAATCACGATGCTTGCCGTCATAGTAGCTCTTCTGACACGACTGAGCGGCCTTGAGATTCTCACGTATGACTTTGCACATTTCTTCGGCTTCTGAGATCAAGTCAATGCCAAGAAGTTGGCGTTCGCCTGTTTCAGACCAGTTGAGAGGGGTACGGCACTTTCTGCCATAGAGAATTTCAAACGGTGCTTTGCCTGCACTTGCTTGAAAGCTGTTATTGTAAGAGAACTCGGCAAATGGAAGGCAGTCTTCCCATTTCATGCCGAAGGAGATGACACAGGCTCTGAGCATATCTTCTAGAATCTGATTCACGCGCTCGACTTGACCACTAGTCTGAGGGTGAAAAGCAGTGCTGAACCTGATCTTAGTGCCCATGGCGGACTGAAAGGAGTCCCAGAACCTTGATGTGAACAAGCTTCCACGGTCTGAGGATATCACTTGAGGAATGCCATGTAGGGACACAATTCTGGAAGTGTACAGCTCTGCAAGTGGAGCTGCATTGATGGATTCTTTGACTGGAAGAAAGTGAGCGACTTTGGTAAGCTTGTCAATCACCACAAAGATAGCATCATTTCCTCGCTTGGATTTAGGAAAACCAGTGACGAAGTCCATTTCAATGTGGTCGAACTTCCACTCGGGAATAGGAAGAGGTTGAAGAAGACCGGCTGGACGTTGATGTTCTGCTTTCACTCTTCTGCATACATCACATTCATTCACGAATTGGGCAATCTCCCTTTTCATGCGTGTCCACCAGTAGGATTGCTTGAGATCTTGATACATCTTGGAACTGCCAGGATGAATGGAAAGGAGAGAATCATGAGCTTCTTCCATTATGAGCTTCCTGAGATCACCTTTGGGAACAACGAGTCTGTCCTCGAAGAATAAGGTATCTCTCTCATCAACACGGAAGCACTTGTATTTTGGAGTGCCCTTAGCAATCCCATGTTTCACTTTCTTCACCATGGTATCACTGAGCTGGGCCTCACGAACTTGATCTTCCAAGGTAGGAGCAATTTGGAGATTTGCAAGAAAACCCTACGGAACAACTTGGAGGTTGAGTTTTCTGAAAGCTTCACAAAGCTCAGGCTGGTATGGCTTGATAAGAAGGCTGTTGCAATATGCCTTTCTGCTCAAAGCATCTGCAATCACATTCGCCTTGCCAGGAGTGTATTCAATGCTGGGATTGTACTCTTGGATCATTTCAACCCAACGAGTCTGGCGGAGGTTCAGATGCGGCTGTGTGAAGATGTACTTCAAGCTCTTGTGATCAGTGAAGATGTCGACCTTTCTGCCCAACAACAGATGTCTCCACGTAATCAGAGCATGTACCACAGCTGCTAGCTCGAGATCATGTGTGGGATAGTTCTTCTCACTTGGCTTTAGCTGACGAGAAGTGTATGCCACAATTCTCTTATCTTGCATAAGCACACCACCAAGACCTTGAAGAGAAGCAACACAGAATACTTCATAGGGCTTGGATTCATCCGGAGGAGTCAGAACTGGAGCGGAGACTAGCTTATCTTTGAGGGTTTTGAATGCCACTTCACATTCGGGAGACCAAAAGTATTTGACATTCTTCTGAAGCAGGTTGGAAAGAGGCTTGGCAATCTTGGAGAAGTTCTCAACAAACCTTCTGCAATAGCTGGCAAGACCCAGAAAACTGCGGAGCTGCTTGACGTTCTGAGGAGCTTCCCAGTTGACAATTGCTTCAACTTTCTCGGGATTAACCGCAATACCGTCAGCTGAGATGATGTGGCCCAGGTACAAAACCTTATCGAGCCAAAACTCGCACTTGGAGAACTTGGCATAGAATTTATGTTCTCGGAGTCGATCAAGAACCAGACGCAAGTGCTTTTCGTGATCTTCTTCATTCTTGGAAAACACCAGAATATCATCCAGATACACAAGCACAAACTCGCCAGTATAGGGGTTGAAGATGTAATGCATCATCCTTGAAAAGGTAGGAGGAGCATTGGCGAGACCGAAGGACATGACGGTATACTCGTATGAACCGTAGCTCGTTCTGAAGGCCGTCTTGGGAATGTCTTCCTCGCGAATGCGAATTTGATGATAGACCATTCGGAGGTCAAGCTTAGAGAACACTTTAGCTCCTTTGAGCTGCTCAAAGAGTTCGTTGATGTTGGGGAGCGGATACTTGTTCTTAATCGTCTTCTTGTTCAATGGCCGGTAGTCAACACAGAGACGCTCCGTGCCATCTTTCTTCTTGACAAACAAGACACCACAGCCCCACGGAGACGTACTAGGTCTGATGAGACCCATACTCTCCTGCTTATCAAGCTGCTTCTTCAATTCCTTCAATTCATCCGGAGAGAGCTTGTACGGACGCCGGCATGCTGGCTCAGTACCCGGCTCGAGTTCAATGACAAATTCCACCTGACGGTGTGGAGGCATGCCTGGAAGTTCTTCAGGAAAGACGTCTTGATATTCGTTCACCACCGGAATTTGAGATATGGCATTAATTTCGCCCTTATCATTGAGAGAGAAAAGCCTGATAGTGTTATCCCTGGAGGCGAAGATAATCACATCTTCATCAGAATGAGTCATCTTGACTTCTTTCTAAGCACAATCAATGTGAGCATCGTGCTGAGAAAGCCAATCCATTCCGAGGATGAGGTCGATGTCAGAATTGCCGAGAATCACCGGAGAAGCCAAAAATCGATAATCACCCATGCGAATAGAAACATTCGGAGCCACCATACTAGAACTAATCTCTTGCCAGGTGATATGACACTCAAAGGTCTTGGCAAAGCTTCAGAGTGAACATTATTCTTGGATGCAAATGGATATGACATAAAAGAGCAAGAAGCACCCGAATCAAACAAAACTTTAGCAGGGATAGAGTTCACTGGAAGGTTACCCAAAATGACATCAGAAGAATTCTCCGCTTGCGCTGCATTCATCAGATTGACCCTTGCTGCCTTTGGATCATGCCTGACAATAGCTGAACTCACAGGTGGAGGAGGAGGAAGACGCTTCGGATTCGGACATCTGTTGGCATAGTGACCTTTCTGAGTGCATTTGTTGCAAGTCACTTCTGAGAGAGGACGGAAATGAGAACCACTTGACTTGGAGCCTTGAGACTGAAACTGCTTCTTCGACTGGTTGCTCGGGTTGGGTGGGTGGGAGAAACCACGACCACTAGAGTTATTGTTGTTGGAGTTGTTGGAGTTGTTGTATGGAGCTCGAATCACTGGAGGAGGAGGAAGCCAGAATTTCTGATGCTTCGAGACCAACTGAGACGATGAGGAAGAGTGAACAGCATCTCGAATTCTCTTCTTAGAAGCCTCCATCTTAAGCTGAGCTGCTTCTTGTTTCAAAGCCATGTTATAGAACTTGTTGAATTCATCCGGCTCGAACAAGGTGAGAGCAAGCTGAAGTTCATCTTTGAGACCTCCACGGAACTGATAGATTTTACTCTTGGCATCAGGAATGTCTTGCTTAGCATAATGAGCGAGGTTTTGGAACTTGACATTATACTAATAGACTGACATGGAGCCCTGCTTCAGGTTGCGGAATTGCTCACGCATACCCTCGATGACACTTGTAGGAATGTGGTGCGAACGGAAATCCTTGCAGAAATTCTCCCAAGAGATCACTTGACCTGGCCTGGAGTCTTTGTACTGCTGCCACCAGTCAGCTGCTTGATCTTTCAGTTGGACGGCTGCAAACTTCACATAATCATCTTCCTTCACGTTACTGCACTCAAAATGCTTCTTTATGTCGGTTAACCAATCTTCAGCATCAAGAGGGTCGACACAGTAACTGAAAGCTTTAGGATTGTTGGCCAAGAACTGGTTAAGAGTAGCATGGTGCTGCTGGAAGAAGTTGCCTTGGTTCCCTGGAACACCCTGATTAGCTTGCATAGCTTGCATCTGCTGCATCATCTGCATCATCAAATGAGTGTTCTGAGCTGTAGTCTGCATAATTGCTCTCCAAGCCTCAGGCGGAGGAGGAGGTGAAGGAGGATGATCTGGGACCTCTTCCACCTCTGGGTTAGCGTTGGGAACTTTTTTCGGAGCCATCCTGTAAGAGATGACCACGAATCAGCAATTGATTGACAAAAGGTATAAGCTGAATCAATGGAATGAATTGCAACAAGTCTTCACAATAATCATTCGAACAATAAGAACGAATGAAATCATCCGAACAAGAGGAATGAATGATATTCTCAGTTAAATGATAACATCAGTCTTCACGAGAAGTCACATAGGGAACAAAAGGATAAAATAAGAAAACAACAAGGTACGGATGGGAACAAACACAAGAGAGGAGTTTCGTTCTAACATCTTTGTGCTGAAAGCATATGAACGCGTTACGAAAAGGTTTTGCAATCCCCGGATCAGCATAGCCAAGGACCCTTTAAGATGCAACTCCTGATAGTAACATCGGTCATATAACCCCTTCACTCAATGTAGAACCCCGAACTCACTAACCTGCATTCGTTGGAAGAATGCCTACGATCTACTGGATAAAACCCACCTATAGATTTCCGAAAGATTCCAGTTATGCAATCAGGTGTTGGGGATACACGGGAAGCACCGCGCAATCAACTCCAAACCTACATCCAGGTGTATCCATCCTTCAACACATAACCAGTCTTTCTCGGAAACTGTGTACCTCGGACCTTCGGAAAGCATCCACTATAACAAGCTATGGCAATACTCCCGAACTACCTCCCCAGTACTGGGTGATGTCGGGGTTATCTTGCCACTGACCGTATAGGGGAGATTTTCGATGTCGGCCGTCTTAAGTATTTAGTACTGCCGCGATATGCTTGTGACAACAATACCCCGAAGCTCAACTCCTCGGTAACAGGAGGCATCGAGAACAATATTCTTGTCACAAGAACATCGAAACAATCCCAGAATACTCGCGGGATTCCTAAAAAAAAAATTGTGCAATTTTTGAAGATAGGAGAGACAAGAGTAGTCGTCAGGAGTCCTCACCAGAGAGAAAAGGGATGAGAAGCAAAGAAATCCTACTCTCCGATATAATATAGGACTCAAAAAGTTTTCAGTGTGTGCCTAGACTCGACCGTCAACGATTCGATCAAACAGTGGGGGCTCCTAGGTCGGAGAAGGCTCTCAATACCAACTTGTAATGCCCAGGATGGAGTTATACCTCCTACGTGTCGAGGCACGACTTAAAGGCATAAATCCATCCTAGAATGATCTCAAGTTTGGTAATCTTTGCACAACTCATGTAAAAGAGGGGATTGTAAACAGAAATAGTTGGCTTACACTCGCCACGTCACAGAATTACAATTCAAATCTCAATCATCATACATTAAGAACATCACAACCCTCTAAGGGCAAAACCAAATGTCAAAGTACCAAACTTAGATAAATAAACCACAGGCGGATCGAATCCTAGTAAGAGTCTCCACTACTGATCATCCGGGTATCGCACATAGTACCGACTACGCTCCTCGTCGTACTCCCAATCCAGCTCGGTGCCATCACCTGGATAGCTCACAGCTGGACCTGCATCTGGTATGTGAAGTAACTGTGAGCCACAGAGGACTCAGCAATCCCGTCTCCGGGTAACAAGACTATTTAAGCCTTTGGGTGAGGATAAGGCTGAAGAAAAGAATAAGTGTCTGCAGCAGCAACTAGCAACTAGCTTACGTGAGTGAGAGCGAGAAGAGAAGGCCTCGGCGAGAAGTGATCACGAAGTGATCCTAGCTACAAGCTCAACAAGCATAACCCCTCCGTGTTCAACTCCCGAATCCCTATTCGGAAATTGACAGTCACGGAACTCACGCTGGTAGTGTATTAGAAACATTGTGTCAAGTTATCTACAACCGGAATTAACAAGCTCCCATCTGCCACATAACCGCGGGCACGGCTTTCGAAAGTTCAAACCCTGCAGGGGTGTTCCAACTTGACCCATTACAAGCCCACGATCCGCGGAGTCGCAACTCCAAAGTGGGAAGACCCGAGTATTCTCGGAATCCCGTGCTCAAGATATACCGAACTAAGGTAAGACTAATCCAGCAAATCCTCCTGGTGTGCCGACACCCTGATAGTAGCCGCGCGTATCTCATCTCAGGCCACGACCGGATGGGACAAGCTACAAGTTTTTACCAGACCTTGAGTTTCCTCGAGGTGGCCCCGCAGGTTGCCCGTTTCAGACCAACACTCATGTGGAGCACTGGCCCGGGGTTGTTGATTAATAAAGAGGGTTAATTACTCCCTATGCAAGTTTAGTTTGTTATTAGGCAAATAGAACCAATGTTGGGACTTGCTGGAAAAGACTTAGCACTTAGCGGTTTATCGAGGTGGTCCCATACACCCCAACCGTGTTAGGAACGCATAATCAAGGAACATAACACCGGTTTATACGGTTCCTAACGGCATGAGTGGAACAAAACACCAAGCAAAAGGCTTAGCCTTCCACCCTTGCCAATATATAGATGATTTCATTTAAGCATTTATATAGTGTGATATAACCCAACCAAACTTCATCAAGAAGCAAGCATCTTCGATCTTCACCTGCAACTAGCAACGCTATAAGAAGGGCTGAGCGAAGCGTACTTAGCCAAGCAACGGTTTGCGTAGGTAGGTTGGTTAAACATGGCAATGGTTTACAAGTAGGAGGCTGACAAGAAGATCATGGGCATCGAGGCAAAACTATAGATCGAGACTACTAGCAATAGGCAAAGATAGTAATGTTATCGGGGTTCGGTCATCTTGCCTGAAGAGAAGTCGTTCGGATCGTAAGAAGGGTCCTCGTGCTCAACCTCGTTGGAAACCTCGTGCTCGTACTCGAACTCAGACTCTGCTTCCGGCTCTAAACAAAACAATCACACCAAGCACCAATCAACAAGATGCAATGCGCACTCGAAAAAGATGAATGCATGATGGATGCACTAAGGATGCACACGGAGCACGGAAAATATCACTCAAGCAAAACACCTCAAAACATGATAACAATCTGATATTATTAATCTACACAGAAAATCAATCAAGTTTGATATAAGATTTGCTGAAATCGGAGTTACGGGCTAAAAGTTATGCCCGAAACAAGAATTGAGCGAAAGCTGAAAATTACAGCAACATAGCAACTTCGGAGCACAAAATAATTAAGCTACATCACTCAAATATCATGGCAAAGGACATGAACACAAACTAGACATATACTACAACAACTAAGTCCAAAGGTGCACCCCCAACGGAGCCACGGATCAATAGCAATGATCTTGGACATATTGAACTTGACAATAAAAATCTGGCAGCAGAATTTTATTGAAACTTTGGAGCAAAAGATAAACATGCTACAGCCACTCAAATAGACATGTGAGGACATGAATGGAAAGACAACAATATATACTACAAGGAACAATCGAAATCCACTCCAAAACTATCATGCTTTGTCCTAGAACATCACACGAACATGGCATCGGAACGCTACAGATTTCAGACTTAGTGAAAAACCACTAAGTTCTAAAACAGCAATATCATCATGGCATATAAAAGAGCATGTCTAAGTCACCTCGAAACTAAACATGGCAAGAGTTAAGCACCTCATCAAAGTGCACATGAAGGTGATCCCGAAACACACAAGCATGCATCATTGAGGTGAACACAACGATAGCAACGAGCTCAACAAGATGGCATTTCATAACAAGTGAAAACACATCACATCCACATGGCAGTTCGCAACGATGATAACAAGGCAATAATAAATCTATCATGCAACCTATCACATACAACATGTAGAGCATGACAAGACGAACACGTGGACATGTCATTTGCATCATTCAGACAAACGAGCTAAAAGATATCACATGGCAAAGTTGCATAAAAACATCACATAACAGCAGTTTATATCATGATGCACTCTTGCAACAGCAAAACGAGCACCTAAATGATCTCTAACATGCATGACAACAACAGGTAAAACGTAGAGCAAGTCTCCACGAACGTCTGGACATATTATATGCGCGAATCGGACACACAAGGAGATCTAGCAGTTTGAAAATAGCATCAGCAACAATATCACAGGGACTTAGAGAGGGAAGAGGGGGAAACAACCTCAATAGATCTGAAAAAAAGGCTACGGGCCGGATCTGGAGCGTCCCGCGCGAAGGCGGCTGGAGCGGATCTGGCGGCCCGGCGGACTGGGCCCTGGCGCGGAGAGGGAGCCCGGCGGCTGGCCCGCGGCAGCGCTCGGACTGGCCTCGCAGAGGGGAGCGGCTGGCTCGGAGGGGCTCGGCCCACGGTGAAGTGGTCCCAGCCGGGGCGAGGCGCGGAGGTGGGCCAAGGCGGAGGCGAAGCCCGCGAAGGCAGCGGCCTGGTCGGGGCGAGGCTGGGAGGCGGCCTGCTGCGCGAGCGGAGGGACGGACCGAGCGGAAGGCTCGATGCGGCGGAGGCGACCGGGCTGGACCCCGAACTGGCGCGGCGGCCCGTCTGGAGGAGACGATGAAGGAGGGCCTGCGGTGCGGGATCTGGCCTGCGACGAAGTGGTCCAGGACCGTTGTCCTGGGTCGATCGAGGGGAGGGCCAGCGAGGCCGTTGACCAGGCGCTCGGCTGGCGATCGGGATCTGATCCCCCCGATCGACCAGTCCGGCGGCGCTGGCTCGGCTGGGATCGACGGAAACGGCGGCTGGGTTCTGCCAAGTGGCCTAGGGTGGTTGGTGGATCTGAGAATAAAAGAGGGGGAGAGGGTGGAGAAGAAGCTAGGAATGCAAAATAGACTAGGGTCTATAAATAGCAGATTTTTCTAGGGTTAGGGGGATTTAGGGGTGTTAGGAGTCCTCCGATCGCGATCCGACGGATCCGATCGCGGGGGTAGTTTAGAAAGGCCTAGGAGAAGATAGAAGACTGCAGTAGGGGTGTTTCTGGGACACGAAGTGAAGGCACTTTGGACCCACACGAACAACGGATGGAAAAACCAACGGAGTCCAAACGAGACGAGATTTGAGAGGCGGGTTGCACACAACAAAACAACAACACACACAACAACCTCGCGGCACACCGGTAACGTTACTCGCCCAAACAACAAAGTGGGCCTACGGGACGTCACGGACGCGTGAGGGAGCTCCGGAACGCGAAACGGACAACGGGAAGGAACGCGTGGAACCGGATGCAACCGACAACACAAATGCAATGCAATGCACATGTCTACATGATATGAATGAATGCCACACACTCACGCAACAAAACGACGAAAACCCGAAAGACAAAGAACCCGGAATGGAAATAGATGAAGCCGGAGATATATTATATACCCAAAAGGGAAAGTATTACATCCGGGGCATTACACATTCGCACGCCCCCCCCCACTCGACATTTTTACAATCGATAAACCGCTCCTAGTCGCCCCGTCCTTTCACATTACAGCAGTTCCACTAATCCTAACCCTCCTCCCAAATCCATGGTATCCCAAATCTCCATGATTTGTGGTGAGTACAAGGTTAGAACCATCACCGGCGATGAGTTCGACGTCATCGACACCCGTTCTTCCGCAACGGTGAAAGAATGCCTTGCTCGCTTCAAATGCATGTACGAAAACTCAAATGATGAGTGGGTCGCTGGGCTAGATGTTGAGTACACCACAGTCCTGGGAAGCGAGAAGAAACTAAAGGAGGCAGAGAAGAAGAAGCCGGCCGTGATCAAGGTTTGCGTGCATGACTTATGCTTGGTCTACCACATATGCCATGCCGACGTTGAGTGCGAGGAATTTAAGAACTTCCTCAAGGGCGGCCGAGTCAAATTTGTTACTGTAGACTTTAGGAACGACAAGGAAATCATGGGTCGGATAGGCCTCGTTGTAGGCCAGCCCTTCGATCTCCAGAAGGAGTGCCTGGTGTCCTCCTCTCAGCCTTCAATGCTGACCCTGGCAGGAGCCATGGTTCATCCTATGTACGGTGAACTGAAGAAACCTCCGCACACGTTTCATCGTGCATGGCAGTGGACTATACTAGATATAGACCACATCCACTATGCTGCAATGTATGGCTACCTTTGTTTGAATATCTACAAGGGTTGGATGAAGAGCAAGAGCCAAGTATGCGGTTCAAGCAAAGAAGTATCACCCAAGAGGAAGAGGGACAAGGACGAAGTCGAGGATGTGGATGAGGACTCTGAGTAAGGTGGCAGTGTCGTTGCTCATGGTGGTTCTAATGCAATGTCTACCGGATTAGTTGCTTAGTTTAATTTCTGGTGTGCTTAGTTTTATTTGAGGGGTGTGTTCTGCTGAGCCCCCAGCAGAACTATATTATGTTTCTTCTCATTATATTTCGTACATTATATCTTTTAGTTGGTATAGTACTACCACTCGTTTCTTGACATTATATACGTACAATATATATATGGCCAACATCATATAGCCAGCAATTTAGTTGTCAAAGAATTTCAGGGTGCTTAGTTTTTTCAAAGAATTTCAGGGTCCTTAGATTTATTTGAGGGATGTATTGTGCTGGACACCATTAACTTATCATTGTGAGAATCTGCTTATTTTTGTCATGTAACATGGTCAACGGGTTTGACGTGAAAATAACAATGTCTAATGGCATTTCTGAGCAAATATCTAACTTAACGATGGCATTTTCTAGATATCTAATTGCATTTTTGAGCAGGCATCTCACGGATCGATGGCATTTTTTGAGTAGTTATAACTTCTAATGGCAAAACTGAGTAGTGAGAGCATCTCCAGCCGCGCCCCCAACAGGCCCCCCAAGGCCACTCTTTATGCGCCGGCACCGAGAAAATGGCCCAGTCGCGCCCCCAGGACTCCGAAAATCGCCGGATTGGGCCGAAACTGGCGCCGGCGGACCCAACCCGAACCGGGGCGCTGGGGGTCGCCTGGGGGCGCCGGGCGAGGCGTTTTTTTGGAGCGAATGTGATGGGCCCGCCCTGTCAGCGACGTGCTGCTTCGTCGTCCTCATCGCCTCGGTTTTCGTGGGAATCAATGCCAAAGCTGCCGCACTGCCGAGCGTCGCCTGCCATTGATGCCACCCAGCGACCCGTCGCGTCGCCCGACACCATGGGCGACCGCCACCCGTCGCCTGGCATGCGCCTCTAGACGCGCAAGCTCCGGCTATAAAAGCATCCTACCTCGCCGGTGAACGCCCACACCGCAGCCCCATCGCCCACCGCACTCTCCTCCGCACTACCACGCACTGCGCCCCTCCGGCCACTGGCTGCTTCGTCACCGACACGCACTGCGCCCCCATGCTGCCTCGCCGCCGGGGAGGTGTGGGCTACCGCGGCGTCCGGGTTCGTCCGTCCGGCACCTACTCCGCCGAGATTCAGTCGGGCGACGTGCGCCTCCGCCTCGGAACCTTCGACACCGCTCAGGAGGGTGCCCGCGCGTACGATGTTGTGACGTGGCGCCTCCGGAGTTCTCGTTCGGACATGAACTTCACGGACGTGCCGACTCTGGAGCGGGCATAGGAGTTGGCGCCTCCCCCGTGGCTTAGAACCGACGAAGATCATCGGAAGAACCGTAGGCAGGTGCACCGCCTCCACTTGGCCGAGATGGATGAGGAAGCCATGGCGACGTGGCGCCAAAACTTCCCGCAAGACTTCATCGACGTGCACTGGTTCTTGGCCGAGAGGAGGGCGGAGAGGAAGAAGAGGAGGAAGGAGCGAGTGGCTTATCGCGAGGACAAGCGAGCGCGGAGCGCGGTCGCTAAGTCCAACGTCGAGCTAGGAGATGCGTCCTCCTGGGACTTCACCGACAAGCGGTTCCTTGACGCCTACGCTGAGACGTCGGAGGAGGACATCACCAAGGAAGAGTCCGAGTCGGAGAATGACTAGTAGTAGTAGGTCGTAGGAGAATACTATGTGAACTATCTATTTATCTATCTATCGTAGGGTTAATAATATTATGTGACCTATCTATCTATATATGTGAACTATCTATCTATCTATGTGAACTATCTACGACAACGTCGAGCCTGGGCCATTTTGCGCCGGAAATGGGCTGAAAAGCGCCAAAAATGGGCTTAAAGCATCGAAAATGGGCCGATATCAGCGCCTGAGGTGACCTGGGGGGCCGGCGACTGGGAACGAACTGGCACCCAAGCCGAAACTAGCGCCGGCTCTACCCCAGGCGGCGGTTTTCGGCGCGTCCTGGAGGGCCAACGGCTGGAGATGCTCTGATACACAACTAGTGGCATAAATAATAAGAACCCAAGAATTAAGTAGGGCTAATTTCTTTATTTCTTTATTTCTTTATACCTTTGTGTGCGAAACAATATACGCTGCCTCCCGCCGGATTTTCTTTACAGAGGCAACATAGAACTATATGAGTGACCTGTTAAATTTTGGAATTATTCCGGGTTCGTTTGGCCTTTTTTATACATTAATTGAGTTTTTGGTCGTTTAATGTCCATAATTCAAATTGGAACTACAAGCACATGCTCCCGTGCACCAAAGTTGACTGAAAAATCACATGTGTGTCCTCGGGTGAATTTCTAGGTCCCATGCAAGAAATGGGAATGAAATTCAAACATCTGGGCATCGTGGTTCGACCGAGAACATTGAGAAGCTTGGTTTTAAAATTCTTGTAAATCCAAAACACGCCTGAAAATCACGAAACTTGGCATGGTGTCATGTCATGGTACTACCATGCTGTGGTAAAAAAATTGCTGAGTAGGAACAAGTTTTGGTATAAGTTTCTTGCAAACCGGAGCTTCTCTCAAGAAGGCTCATGGTTGTGAGAGGGAACGTGTCACCTTTGTGTGCATAATTCAAATTTTAAATACAAGCACATGCTCCAGTGCACCAAAGCTGGTTGAAAAATCACATGTGTGTCCTTGGGTAAATTTCTAGGTCCCATGCCAAAAATGGGAATGAAATTCAAACATCTGGGCGTCATGGCTCGGCTGGAAACATTGAGAAACTTGGTTTTTTAATTCATGTAAATCCGAAACACGCATGAAAATCATGAAACTTGGCTTGGTGCGATGACATGGCACCAACATCTTGTCGTAATTTTGCTGTCAGATTTGCGAAGGCGCACACATTAACAATCAACAAAGTCATTTTGGAACAAGTGATCACGTTACAATCGGAAACACAAGTATTATTGAAGCCGTGGGCGTTCTATTACCATTTACGTGCCGCCACACGTACCCTTTTTTTATTAGCTAGGAGGCGCCGTGCAGGGTAGCTATTTGAGTACGGGAGGCATGCGATTAGACCCCTGTGCGTGCTTATCGGGAGGAGAGCCCTTTGACCTCCATCTGCCGTCCACCTCTCTCCCAAGGTCTCCATTAATGGCGCCTGTCAGGGATATTACTAGCAGGTAAACCGGCTAGGAGGATCCGGATTACACTTACATAGTTGTATTATCATAAGCCCAGTAGAATATGAACCAGAGGTTACGGCCCATGGAGGCTTAGGGCCCATATGTAAAGCTTACGGTTTGTAAACCGTCATACCATGTAACTTGAGGTGTAAGATAGAAAGATCAGAGACCGAGGCGGACACGATTATGAGCCGGCCTCGGGACTCTGTAAACCGGACCGGGCGTTGCCTCCTATATAAAGGGACGACCCGGCAACGGTTCAAGGACAGGCAACAACCCGCCGAGACACAGGCAAGCAATCCGCTCCCTGTTCATCGACGCCCAAGCAATACCAAACCAAACTAGATGTAGGCTTTTACCTTCATCGAAGGGGCCGAACTAGTATAAACCCTCTGTGTTCTTTGTGTGCTTTAACCTCTTCAAGCTAACCCGCGCGATGGCTCCACACCGAAGTCCTCTAAACCGGACATCTGTCGTGCTAATTCCATGACAGTTGGCGCCCACCGTGGGGCTATCGCATGATGGTTTCGATTTCTTGAAGGGCAGCTTTGAAGGACTCAAGGGTTACGCAGTTGGCTGGATGACCAAGAGTCGCCGCGGCCGGATCTACATCGACGACGCAGGCTGGGGCCCCGAGGCCGATTCAATCAAATACGGGTACCAGGTCCCCTTCGGTGGCATCCACGTCTTCATCGGCAAGATTGGTGAAACGGGACCTGAGCCGGACATGTTCCCCAACAACGTCGAGCCGGCTCAGCGTGCGAGATCAGCCCGGATTCAGCCCGCCATGAAGCATGTTTTCGTTGGAGCAGTACATGGAGTCCAAGCCGAGGACGGATCGGATTCTGGTGGCGAGACAGTTGTCTATTCTGACGATGAATCTTCACCCGGGGAGACCGAATCTTTGTATCTGTTGCAGGACGGCCGATCCGGGGGTGTATCCGATGGTGACAGTATTCCGGACCCCTTTGATCCGCCAAACCGGGTGGCTGTCTTTATGGCCGGATCACAGTCTATGCAGCAGCCCACGGTGACTGGGGCGTTCACAGCAGAGGTAGCTCGTGCAGGGGCGAGCAGCCAAGCCCTCTCACCCTCTGACGCTTTATCCACCTTGGTCGAGGAGTTGACAGCACGCGCAATAGTAGAAGTAGCGCCTGCCAACAAGGCGCAGCATGATGCGGAGATTCTTCAGTTGAAAGGCCGGATTGAGCAAGCTAAACGAGATCTGGACGCAGAGAAAGCCATGATGGTTACAAGGCAGGCAGAGCTGGATTCCCAAGCTTTCCGGCTCAGGATTGATCAGGCTTCTGCGCAGGAGGTAAGGAACAGAAGGCAGCAAACTCGTCTACCGCCGGTCTATGAGGCGATGAATCTCTTTGTCACACCAGGTGCGGGAGCCAGCAATAACCTAGAAGTAAACCGGGGTGGAGCGCAAAGAAGCAGTCAAGGAATATCCGGTTCAGCGCCCGGTTTATTACATCAGCGAGGTTCTAATTGAATCGAAGCAAAGGTACCCACACTGGCAGAAACTAGTGTATGGCGTGTTCATGGCAAACCGGAAGCTGAAGCACTACTTCCAGGGCCACCCAATCACTGTTGTTAGCTCAGCTCCATTGGGGGATATAATCCAGAACAGAGAAGCCACTGGCAGAGTAGAAAAGTGGGCCATTGAGCTTAGCCCACACGGATTGAAGTATGTACCACGTACTGCTATCAAATCCAAGCATTGGTAGATTTCATCAATGATTGGACAGAATTGCAAGCACCAGAGGAGAAGCCGGATCATACATACTGGACTATTCACTTTGATGGTTCAAGGCAATTAGAAGGCTCGGGGGCTGGAGTTGTGTTAACTTCCCCACGAGCTGACAAGTTTTGTTATGTCCTCCGACTAATGTTCCCTTGCACTAACAATGCGGCTGAATATGAAGCACTACTTCACGGGCTGCGGATGGCTAAGGAGATGAATTTAAGCCGAGTCAAGTGCTTTGGTGATTCAGATCTAGTGGCACAACAAGTGTTGGGCAAGTGGGATTCCAAAGATCCTCTTATGGCAGCTTATAGGCGAGAAGTTGAAGCAGTTGCGGGATGTTTCAAAGGATATCAGGTGGATCACATAGACCAGCGAAAAAATGAAGCAGCCGATGCTCTAAGCCGGCTAGGTTCTCAGCATAAACCGGTGCCACCAAACACTTTCTTGGATGAGTTACACAGTCCGTCAGTTCAGGTACCAATGGAGGAGGATCTGGCTGTTCCTGATCCGGAAGCACAGCTAGTGGCAGCACTTCATGTTATTCCGGATTGGACACTCCCGTACTTGGCGTACCTAAGCTGAGGAGAATTGCCAGATGATGAGGTTGAAGCTAGGCAGATAATCCGGCGATCCAAGTCTATGACCATTGTTAACGGAGAACTTCATCACCGCAACGTTTCTGGAGCGTTTCAGCGCTGTGTATCATCGGAAGAAGGCAATGATATTCTTCGAGAGATACACGAAGGGGATTGTGGTCATCACGCCGGTTCAAAATCGCTGGTAGCCAATGCTTTTCGTCACTGGTTCTACTGGTTAACAGCCTATGCTGATGCGGAGGATCTAGTCCGGAAATGCGACGCTTGTCAGAAATTTTCACGTCGTGCTCTTGTTCCAGCACAGGAGCTACGGATGATTCCAATTACTTGGCCGTTTGCGACTTGGGGGCTTGATATGGTTGGGCCTTTTAAACGATCCCAAGATAAAAAAACTCACCTGTTGGTGGCAGTGGACAAATTTACAAAGTGGATTGAGGCAGAGCCTGTCAGTAAGTGTGATGCGGCAACAACGGTTAAATTCATCAAGAAGGTAATTTTCCGGTTTGGCTTTCCACACAGTATTATTAAGGATAGTGGCACCAATCTATCCAAGGGAGAGATGGAAGAATTTTGCCAAAGGGAACATATTCGCCTGGATGTATCTTCGGTAGCTCACCCTCAATCCAATGGTCAAGCTGAAAGGGCCAACCAATAAATCTTGCGAGGCATTAAGCCCCGGCTTATGACTCCCTTACAGAGAACACCAGGGTGCTGGGTTGAGGAGTTACCTTCTGTCCTCTGGAGCATCAACACTACGCCTAACAGGTCTACAGGCTACACGCCCTTCTTCATGGTGTACGGTGCTGAAGCGGTTCTTCCAAGTGATATCCGACACGACTCACCACGGGTGGCAGCTTATGTTGAAGCGGCCAATGAGCAAGCAAGACAGGACAACTTAGACCGGCTGGATGAAGAGCGTGACATAGCAGCAGCACGATCTGCAATTTATCAGCAGGACTTGCGCAGATATCACAGTCGCCGGGTTAAGACGAGGACGTTCCAGGAGGGGGACCTGGTACTCCGGCTCATCCAGGACCAGACGGATATGCACAAGTTATCCCCACCTTGGGAAGGACCCTTTGTGGTCAGCAAGAACCTACACAATGGTTCGTACTATCTGGTGGACGTTCGAGAACATAAAGACTCACAGACAACAGAGGAAGAGACGAAGAGGCCGTGGAACATTGCTCTTCTGCGGCCTTACTACACTTGAGCCATGAGCTCCGCTTCATGTATCCTGTATATATTATGATTAATAAATAAACCGGCACCCCTGGTAAACCGGGGGATCAGCCTTTTTCTTCTAAATAAATGTCTTATGGGAATTCATTCAGGTGATATCCATCTAAAGTTTACTTCTCTTGATATATATCATCTTCATCAAGAAGAACACAATGCTTTGATCAATCTATTTTTGCTATGCAGGACAATTCTATAAGGGACCAAACAGGACTTGTCATACAAGCACAACTCTCTTATAGGTACCCTGCCTCCACGGTCATTAGGGGGCTACGGATTGTATTCGACTCCGAGCTTAATCCCCTTTTTGGTCCAGTTTCGATCATTGCTCCTTGGACCACGTCCATTGATTGGCAAAATACATCATTGCTCCTTGGACCACGTCCATTGATTGGCAAAATACATCATTGCTCCTTGGATTACATCCATTGATTGGCAAAATACATCATTGCTCCTTGGATTACATCCATTGATTGGCAAAATAAAACATTGCTCCTTGGATTACATCCATCGATTGGCAAAATAAATCATTGCTCCTTGGATTACATCCATTGATTGGCAAAATGAATCATTGCTCCTTGGATTACATCCATTGATTGGCAAATATGGAGCCTGGCAGCTCGCAAAAAGCCTCGACTACATGGTCTTATTTGCAACGGTGTTTTGCGTTTTGTGATTTTTCAAAGCTTTTCTGTGGTTTAACCAAATTTTTGATCCGGAACTGGGAAACTTCAAAGTTGACTACATATCTACAAAAGTCTGGGTCATAGAACACCAGCATGATTTAAAACCGGCATTTATCATAGCCCGGAACAATCATTGGGCAAAAGCCAAAGTGGGCCAAGAGCCTCATCGAAATTTAATCGTTCAATGATGCCTACCGGATTAAGGAGGTCAAGCACACTTAATCAAAGGTATGAAATATTTTTTGGATATAAAACAGATACTCGTTCAATATATGCCTATAAGAGCAATGTAATAGGTCCAGTGGTAAACCACCAGGACATCTTTTTAGCATTTTCTTTGCAGATACAGATAACATTAACGGATCAACCATAGCAGACAATGGATTAAAATTTGCAGACGCCAAGTCAAGCTGTGACATCCGAACTGAGACAGACAATGTTTCGAACTATCCTATTACAAGGCACTTGTAGGCCTGAACGGATTAAAGTTTTTTGGCAACAGATTTCAGCAGCTAAGAGTTAAACTGAGCGGTTTATGATTCTTCTTCCTGCTGCGAAGGCTGAGGATCGGCTTGTTCCGGAACTTCTTCATCTTCATGAAGCGGCTGGCAGTCGGGAACGCGCCAGTCAATCTTGGATAGTGCACGGAAGTACATTTCCTCAGTAATAAGATCGGACGGATCAATATCAGGAGCGAAAGTATGGGCACGCACTGGCGGGATCAGATTCTCGGTATCATAAACCGGCCGGTCCACACGTTCGTTTTCTAAGTCATATGCCGGATGATACCTGGTCAGGTCCGCTTCATCGGCAAGCTTGCTAGCAAGAGGGCGCATCTCCTTGGTTAAAGCACGGAGATCCTGGCCAGAGAAGGCAGATCCATCTTCCTTGTTACTGGGATACCCGTTCATAGCTTCCTCCGGATCAAAATCCGGAACCCATGCCTTGGCCCGAGTCAGTGCTACAAGTGAACCAGCCAGTGCAGCAGATTTCTTCACCTCTACCAAGCGCACAGGCAGGATGGATAACTTCTCTAAAGTACCTTGGATAGTAGTTGGGGCCGCCTTCTGATGGGACATTGCACTTATAATCCGTTGAGCGCCGGAATACAACTGCTCCACCAAGGTATAAGAGGCCTTGAGCTTCTTTCGGATGTCATCTCCAAGGTGAGTTATGTGTTGCCCTAAAGTTGATTGCTAAAGTTAAACCGGAGCGGAACAAAGATTGCAGAGATGAAACACATGCAAATTGAGTGCTTACCAAAGATAGCAGAGGTCATAAGTTCTATTTGCTATCTTAAGCCGGTTAGCTCTTGCGTCACCGGATTAAGGACAGCTTCAACATCTTTTGCTCTTTTATCAAGAGCATTCCTCTGCACCTCCCAAGCGGACCGCTCCGCTTCACAGTCCTTTTTTCAACTTTTCGGCACTGGTTAAGTTCAGAGCAAGTTCTTCCTTAGCTTTGGCAGCGGTAGTTTGAGTAGCAACCAGTCTATTCCGGAGCTCAGTTACCTCTGCAGCCCTCCGGGTCAAGTCAACCTACAAGGAAATCAAATGGAGTAAAAGACAATTCAGACAAGTCTCAAGCATATAAACAAGTTATCCACTTGACACTTAGGGGGCTAATGTACGGTTGAAGTATTAAAAGAGAAATTCAGACAAGTCCCAGGCACATAAAACAAGTTATGCACCTGGCACTTGGGGGCTAATGTAAGTTCATTTTGCATACATTGGAAGTGCCGGTTCACCAACAACGAAGCTAAACCGACACTTGGGGGCTACTATGGCATAAATACAGGAGTACAAAGAATACAAAACAAAGACAAGTGAAGGAAGTTACCTCGTACTTATCCTTCATCATATTAACCAAGCTCAATTCATAATCACTGCTGGTATGAAGCCGATTCAAATACCCGGAATAAAGTTCCTGGGCACTCAATTGGGCATAGCTGGAAAAATCCGTGCTCCACTTGCCCTTTTCTTGTTGAAGCTTCTCCTCTTTGGCAGTATGTTTGGCCAAGATGATAGGCTCAGCAGGAGCGGTAAAACCTAACCCGGTTATCTGAACATCCGGGGAAGAAGCAGTAGTTGGTTGAGAAGGGGCAACAGTAGGTGCCGGGCTAACAGCAGCCGGGTTAGTCCGAGGAGGGCTAACCCGGACAGGACTCGCCGGTTCAACTACATTTTCCATATTAGCATCTTCCGGGGAAACAATGTCATCGTGATCCATGGGAATAGGGTCGTCAAATTGAGCTGCAGGATCATTCTCTGGAGGGATGATTTCGTCCGGATCAGCTGCCGGCTCAGCGGTAGTAGTCTCGGCAGCCGCTTTGGTGGCTTTCGCCTTCTTGCTAGGCTTGGGCTTGCTGGAGAAAATTGAAGGAACAATGAGAATCATCAAGGTACAAATACAAAGATAAACTGAATGTAGAAAAGGACTTACCCAGGCACGGTCTTCAGCACAGGGACCTGTGTGGCAGTCGACCCGCCAGAAGAGGACAAAGGAGTCTCCTGATAGTTAGGATCAGACGGTTTAAGCGGTTTACGTATAAGTCCGGCCTTTGGATGAAGAAGATTTGGAAAAAGTAAAACCTTAGAGCGGTGCCTGCAAGCCGGAGTAAGAGATATTCCGGAGGATTCTACTATGTGGCCACTATGGCGCGTAGTCCGGCGTGCTTCATGCTGCTGCTTCTTCAAAAGAAATTTGGGGTCCAATTGAGCGTAAGGATGAGAAAAAGGGTATTTTCGGGACGCCCGACGGATTTTGGGCGCCGGCGGTTCTGAGTCTAAAGAAAGAGAGATTACCTCAACTTCTGCCGCTTTACTTCCTTCAGCCAAATCCTGTGGAAAGACACTGTTAACATAAATTTGGATAAAAGGAGATTAAAGCACATCAGGATCAATTCATACCTCGGAATCCGGATCTTTTTCCTCAGGAAGTGAACCGGAGGCAGCGGCCGCCTTTTTATTCTTGATAACATATGTCTTCTGGCGTGGCTGTTTGCCTGACTTATCTTGAGGTTTTCTCTTCCGGAAGGGGTCGTTGGCCTGTGCAGAAGGTGAAAAATAAATAGAAGACAATTGATATGGATGGATCAGAAAAAGCAGAAGAGGTCAGAAAGAACTTACCGCTGGCGGTTTGTTGTTTTCATAGAATGGAGCCAATCCGGTCTGGCTGCACTCTTCCAGAGAGATGTTGAACATTTTCTTTGCGGATTCGGTGACTTCTTTCTCAGGAAGTATTATGTCAATGTGGCGTTGAGGGTCATCCGTTTTTCCGGTATATTGGCACATCAGGCTGGAGCGCCGGCTCAGTGGAAGGATGCTCCAGGTGAGCCAACAGCGAACAAAGTCCACTCTGGTTAAACTGTTGGCCATAAAGGCCCTAAGCTTAGCAAGCTGAGGGGCAAACCGGGCCCGCTCTGGAGCACTAAGGCGCTGCGGCAGGGGATGATCCTCAGGTAGACGATGGGCACGATAACCCGACAGTGGGTTTTCTCCTTCAGGCGAGGTATCTTTACAATAGAACCATGATTGGTTCCATTCCTTGGGGTGTGTATGGAGAGCAGCGTGAGGGAAGGTCACATCTCTTCTCTTTTGAATGCTAACACCGCCCAACTCTTGATGCGGTCCGGCAGTAAACTTTGTCCGCCGGTTTAAGTGGAAAAAGTCTCGGAACAGATCCACTGATGGTTCTTCTTGAAGGTATGCTTCCGAGAAGACTTGAAAATTGCAGACATTTGATATAGAGTTCGGACCTATATCTTGAGGGTGAAGCTGAAAAGCGGCTAGCACATCCCGGAAGAATTTTGAACCGGGAGGGCTAAAACCCCGGGCCATGTGATCAAAGAAAACAATGATCTCTCCTTCCTTAGGGGTAGGGGGGCATTCATCTCCTGGGGCCCGCTAGTGCAGAACATTTTTAGGACCCAGAAGACCAATTGAAGCGGCGTTTGTTAAATCTTCTTCCGTAATGCGGGAAGGAGCCCAGTTGCAACAAACGAACTGTTTGGCAGTCATCTCGACTAAAGGAAACGCTGAAAGATACAGTGCAAAATCCGGATTACTAAGTACTGAAGCATAAACCAGAGCGTAACATCAATTTATATCGACGGTTTAGACAAGGGACTAATGGCATTGACAACCCGGAAGCAGATGTGAAGCGAACTGCTACCGGTTTATGATAACAGAAAAAGAGGAGGCTAAACCGTCGGGCTTATGACTAAATTCTTTACAAGAAGAGCATGCAATTGGTTAAACCGGTGAGTAGCTTACAGATCTACAAGACGAAGAAACATGTTTCTACAGAAGGCTAAAGTAAAAATGGATCTGAGATGGAAGAAAAAGATGAAATATATGCAAGTCTTATACAGGAAGAACCACGAAGGGTTTCTAAAGACCAAATGAATCTAAGATTTGAATCTAAGATTTGAATCGAAGGTTTGAACTGCGGAGCAAGAGCGCACTCAAAACGAATCTAATCTACGGCAAGCGTAACCCACAGGGGTGAACAACAAAGCTTCAAGGTGTCATGGTGGAAGCTATGGAGGAACCCTAGATTAAGATCTATAGTAAGAAAGAAAGAGTACCCGAGGAAGAAAAAGACGGCGGCGGAGTGCTCTGGACACGGTTCAGGGTGATGCAGCGGCCTGGCTTGATGACGGCGACGGGCTCGAAGAACGGCGGCGGAGCTTCGGGCGACGGAGGAAGACGAAGGCAGAAGGAAGAGAAGAAACAGGCCGACGCGGTATTTATAAGCTGATGAGGTGAAATGGCAAGCGCGGGAATCAAGGAGGTCGGAGATTGATAAAGATTCCGTTGTCGCCTCGATCTTCGGGATAGCATTTAACAAAGGTAACAAACAGAGGTGAGCAATAAATGCGGAGGTGATGTCACGACAGATTGAGATGATTTCTGGAGATGATGTCATAGCCGGTTTACAAAGCAGAGAAGTTACAGAGAGGAAATTTATGCAAAGACTTAGAAGACTGACATGAACAAGTTCAAATCAATCTAGGGCCTAATGTCAGGGATATTACTAGCAGGTATAAACCGGCTAGGAGGATCCGGATTACACTTACATAGTTGTATTATCATAAGCCTAGTAGAATATGAACCGGAGGTTACGGCCCATGGAGGCTTAGGGCCCATATGTTAAGCTTACGGTTTGTAAACCGTCATACCATGTAACTTGAGGTGTAAGATAGAAAGAGCAGAGACTGAGGCGGACACGATTATGAGCCGGCCTCGGAACTCTGTAAACCAAACCGGGCGTTGCCTCCTATATAAAGGGACGACCCGGCGACGGTTCAAGGACAGGCAATCACCCGTCGAGACACAGGCAAGCAATCTGCTCCCTGTTCATCGACGCCCAAGCAATACCAAACCAAACTAGACGTAGGCTTTTACCTTCATCGAAGGGGCCGAACTAGTATAAACCCTCTGTGTTTTTTGTGTGCTTTAACCTCTTCAAGCTAACCCGCGCGATGGCTCCACACCTAAGTCCTCTAAACCGGACATCTGCCATGCTAATTCCACGACAGCGCCCGAGCCTCTGTTTAATGACGTGGCAATGTCTCACTCGACTGAGAATTAAGAGAGAAAAGGAAAATCTGAAAAGAAAATTTTGCACGGATCTTTATGTAAGATCCGACGGACCTATATAGCATCTACTGCGACTTATAGCAAGACTGATGAATATATATAAGGACGACGAGAGTGGATAATAATTATCTTACATAATTAGGAAGATAATTAGAAAAGCCACATGCGGCTATGCCCGAAATACACAAGGGCAAAAGAAGAAGGAAGACGCATACAACGATCTGGCTCACTGATTTCTACTTTCTTCATGCGCTGCAGGTCGCAGAGACTAGTTCTCGCGGCGGGCGATGATCTCTTTCATGAGTTTCATGTACTTAATACGCTGCTTGGCAGCATCCATGGATTCCTCCACCAGCCCGTTGCGCTCGATGTGGAGCATGGCATTCTCGTCCATAAGTTTCTTGATGGTGACGCCCGTCCTCTGCAACATGGCAGCAGTCTCCTCCTCCTGCTTCGCCCTTCCGGCGATCTTTGCCCTTAGCAGGTCGCGCTCGCCCCGAAGCTTCGCATTGCTCTCCCCCAGTTGCCAGATGACACCGGTAGCCTCGTCCTGCATCCTAGCCCAGCTGGAGATCTGATCCATCTGGCTATGGACTATCGCATGCATGCGCTTGTAAGAGTCCTCGCCTGCCTGCGAGAAATTTTCCTAGGCCGCCGCGGCACGGCGGGACGTCCCTGCTGCTTTGGCGGCGCGGCGGGACATCTCTGCTGCTTCCGTGGCGTGGCCAGACCAGTCTGCTACATCGACGGCGCGGCGGGACCTCCACGCTGCTTCGGCGGCGTGACGGGACCTCTGTGCTGCTACTGCTGCACGGCTGGACATGTCGGCTGCTTTCGCGATGAGGCGGGACATCTCTCGTGCTTCCTCTTCCATGCTCACCTCTTCCTGGTGGAAATCTCTCGACCCAGAACTCACGCTGGCTATGGCTTGTTTGACTTGATTGTTTTTTGTGGATGAGGAGTTGAGGAGGAATGTGCAGTCATCTTAAAACCGAGTACTACTAATACGCTCCAAAGTGGGAAACCGTTTAGGTTGTGATCGGTGTGAACATGTTTGCAATTAAATATAGCGTGGTAGTAGCAGTAATTTGGAATGTGACGAGACGCGCTCAAAATTTATTAAAAGGCTAGAGGGCGGGGCAGTCTAGCTTGGTCCTTTTCACGAGAGGCGAGGGGCCTTTGTGATTTGACGGCTCATTACTGCTGGAAAGCGGGGCCTTGTGATTTGACTGCTCGTATAAATGTGCCGACGACCTGAGGAGGAGCAAAGAACAGTGCGGTATACTTAAGTTTTCTAGTGGAGTACGACGGAGGAGCACGAAACACGGTAGCCCAGTGCCATATCCTCTACTCTCTACTCTTATTATATATTACTAGCAAGAGGCATTGTTCTATTGGCGATAAAGAATGATCTAATTTGCTAGTCATCTCATTTTTAGCATTGTTCTATTCATGCCGCGCAGAGAAGGTGACAGGTGCGGCAAAACACCCGAAGCAAAATAAGAAACACGGGAGCAAAAGAACAAGGAGGATTATAACCCCCAAATAAGAAGGAAGACGCACACACAAGTCTGGGGTGCTACTCTCACTTCATGAAGGGTTGCTAGCTGCGGAGTCGTAACTGCTTCTTCATCGCCTCCACGACCTCCATCTCCTTGTGTGTCTCCTCCGCCATCTTCATCATTGTGTCCATGACGCAGGATTTCTCGACGCGAGCCTTCATCATCTGTTCCACGGCCGCATTACGTACCTTGACAGGAGCCGGGTGCTTGATGCGTAGCTTCGCCAAGTCCTCCTTCTGTTCCATGACGAGGGCCTACAACATCTTCATCGAGGAAATACTATTATCATGTAGCTTCTTCCAGCCGGCGTTCTCCTCCTTCTGCAGGTCGAGCTTATGGCAGAGCTTCACCTTGTCCTCCTGAAGTTGCAGGATTTCGCCGGTCGCCTTCTTCTTCGAGGAAATGCTCTTCTTCAGCAGCATCACCAAGCCGACGGTCAACTCCCCCTGCTCATTGAGCTCAGCGGGCATGTCATCGAGGCTCTCCTTCAGCAGCTCCACCAAGCCGTGCATGAACTCCTTCTGCTTATTGAGGTGCTTACTGAGCTGATCGGGCATGCCGTCGAGGGAGAAAGACTCCAGCGCCGCCAGCTCGGCATGTTTGCCTCCGCGTCTAGGGCACTCCTGGGAGCCATCGCCTGCCCATGAGAGATCTTTCGAGGTCTCTGCGTGGCAGCGAGCCCTCTCTTTTTTTCCCGCAGCCATGGTTGCCGCTCACTTGTTACGAGTAGTTCTCGACCTAGAGCTCTGCACACTGGCCATGGCAAGGACGAACGAAGAAGGAGGACTTATGAGGAGTAACGTAGGGTAATTTTTGGTTAGGTAGTTCCTCTTTTTATAACCTAAGTACTAGCACTAGTACTAAAACCTGAATGGAACACGTTCAGGTTTGGTACGTACTGGTAGGTGTGAGTAGGCTTGCACTTAATTGTAGCACTAGTACTTTCGAATGTGATGGGTGATATGTCCATTTTGCATCATGCTTATATGTTGATATTTATTGCATTATGGGCTGTTATTACATGTTTTGTCACAATACTTATGCCTTTTATCTCTTATTTTACAAGGTTTACATGAAGAGGGAGAATGCCGGCAGCTGGAATTCTGGGCTCGAAAAGGAGCAAACTCTGGAAACCTATTCTCCACAACTCCGAAAGCCCCGAAACTTCACAGAACCCCGTTTCAGAAAATATAAAAAATATCTAGCGAAAGAAGATCACGAGGGGGCCACCTGCTGTCCACGAGGGTGGGGGGCACGCCCCCCTCTCTGGGCGCGCCCCCTATCTCGTGGGCCCCCTCGAAGGCCCCCCGATGCCCATCTTCTCCTATATGATGTGTTTTGACCTGAAAAAAATCATAGGGAGGCTTTCGGGACCAGATGCCGTCGTCTCGAGGCGGAACCTTGGCGGAAACCAATCTAGGGCTCCGGCAGAGCTGTTCTGCCGGGGATACTTCCCTCCGGTAATCGTCACCTCCGTCATCACCGACAACTCTCCCATTTTGGGGAGGGCTATCTTCATCAACATCTTCACCAGCACCATCTCCTCTCAAACCCTAGTTCATCTCTTGTATCCAATCTTTGTACCCAAACCTCGGATTGGTACCTGCGGGTTGTTAGTAGTGTTGATTACTCCTTGTAGTTGATGCTAGTTGGTTTATTTGGTGGAAGATCATATGTTCAGATCCATTATGCATAATAATACCCCTCTGATCATGAACAATATTATGTCTTGTGAGTAGTTACTTTTGTTCCTGAGGACATGGGAGAAGTCTCGCTATTAGTAGTCATGTGAATTTGGTATTCGTTCGATATTTTGATGAGATGTATGTTGTCTCTCCTTTAGTGGTGTCATGTGAACGTTGACTACATGACACTTCACCATTATTTGGGCCTATAGGAAGGCATTGGGAAGTAATAAGTAGATGATGGGTTGCTAGAGTGATAGAAGCTTAAACCCTAGTTTATGCGTTGCTTCGTAAGGGGCTGATTTGGATCCACTTGTTTCATGCTATGGTTAGGTTTACCTTAATACTTCTTTTGTAGTTGCGGATTCTTGCATTAGAGGTTAATCATAAGTGGGAGGCTTGTCCAAGTAAGTACAACACCCAAGCACCGGTCCACCCACATACCAAATTATCAAAGTACCGAACACGAATCAGATGATCGTGATGAAAACTAGCTTGACGATAATTCCCATGTATCCTCGAGAGCGCTTTCCTTTATATAAGAGTTTATCCAGGCTTGTCCTTTGCTACAAAAAGGATTGGGCCACCTTGCTGCACCTTATTTACTTATACCTTTTGTCACTTGCTACCAATTACCTTACCACAAAACTATCTGTTACCTATAATTTCAGTGCTTGCAGAAAATACCTTACTAAAAACTGCCTATCATTTCCTTCTGCTCCTCGTTGGGTTTGACACTCTTACTTATCGAAAGGACTACGATAGATCCCCTACACTTGTGGGTCTTCAAGACTCTTTTCTGGCGCCGTTGCCGGGGAGTGAAGCGCCTTTGGTAAGCGGAATTTGGTAAGGAAAAATTTATATAGTGTGCTGAAATTTATTGTCACTTGTTACTATGGCTCATAATCCTTTGAGGGGTTTGTTCGGGGTATCTTCACCCCGACTAGAAGATCAAAGAGTTGCTCCTCAACCTACTGCACCTACTGAAATTTTTTGCTTTGAAATTCCTTCGGGTATGATAGAGAAACTGCTAGATAATCCTTTTACAGGAGACGGAACACTGCATCCCATTTACACCTAATCTATGTGGATGAAGTTTGTGGATTATTTAAGCTTGCAGGTATGCCCGAGGATGTTATCAAGAAGAAGGTCTTCCCTTTATCTTTGAAGGGAGATGCATTGACATGGTTTAGGCTATGTGATGATATTGGATCGTGAAACTATAATTGTCTAAGTTGGAATTTCATCAGAAGTTCTATCCTATGCACCAGGTTCATCGTGATCGTAATTATATTTATAATTTTTGGCCCCGCGAAGGAGAAAGCATCGCTCAAGCTTGGGGGGGGCTTAAGTCAATGTTATATTCGTGCCCCAATCATGAGCTCTCAAGAGAAATGATTATTCATAATTTTTATGCTCGGCTTTCTCTCAATAATCGCTCCATGCTCGATACTTCTTGTTCTGGCTCTTTTATGATGAAGACTATTGAATTCAAATGGGATTTATTGGAAATAATTAAACGCAACTCTAAAGATTGCAATCTCGAAAAAGCTAAGGAGTCATGTATGACCCCTAAGTTTGATTGTGTTAAAGCTTTTATGGATACCGATGTTTTTCGTGAGTTTAGCACTAAGTATGGACTTGACTCTGAGATAGTAGCTTCTTTTTGTGAATCATTTGCTACTCATGTTGATCTTCCCAAGGAGAAGTGGTTTAAATACTATCCTCCCATTGAAGTAAAAGTATTTGCACCTGTTAAAGTTGAACAAAATACTATCACTTATAATGTTGATCCTATTGTTCCTACTGCTTATATTGAGAAACCACCTTTCCGTGTTAGAATAAAGGATCATGCTAAAGCTTCAACTGTGGTTCGTAAGAGTAATACTAGAACACCTACACCCTCTAAGCAAATTAAAGTTGAACCTAGTGTTGCTATGGTTAAAGATCTCTTGGTAGAAGATTTAGATGGACATGTTATTTACCTCCAAGAAGAATCTGCTAGAATAGCCAAACCCAATGCTAGGAATAACCATAGACCTATTGTAGGCTTGCCTGTTATCTCTGTTAAGATAGGAGATCATTGCTATCATGGTTTATGTGACGTGGGTGCTAGTGCAAGCATAATCTCTCATACATTATATCAAGAAATTATGCATGATATTGCACCTGTTGAGTTAGAAGGGTTCGATCTTACTATTAAGCTCGATAATAGAGACACTATTTCACCAGTTGGGATTGTTAGAGATGTTGAAGTCTTGTGTGGGAAGGTTAAATACCCTGCTGATTTTCTTATTCTTAGTTCCCCACAAGATGAATTTTGTCCCATTATATTTGGTAGACCCTTCTTGAACACTGTTAATGCTAAGATAGACTGCGTGAAAGATATCATTACTGTTAGATTAGGGGATATGTCTCATGATTTTAACTTTGCTAAATTTCATAGACAACCCCTTGATAAAGAACTACCTAGTAAGGATGAATTATTGATCTTGCTTCTATTGTTGTGCCTCCTAATGATCCTTTAGAACAATACTTGCTAGACCATGAAAATGATATGCATATGAATGAGAGAAGGGAAATAGATGAAATATTCTTTAATCAGGGACCCGTATTGAAAAACAACTTGCCTGTTGAAATCCTAGGGGATCCTCCTCCACCCAAGGGTGATCCCGTGTTTGAACTTAAACCTTTGCCTGATAATCTTAAGTATGTTTATCTTGATGAAAAGAAGATATATCCTCTTATTATTAGTGCTAACCTTTCAGAGCAGGAAGAAGAAAAATTATTGAAAACTCTGAAGAAGCACCATCCTGCTATTGGATATACTCTGGATGATCTTAAGGGCATTAGTCCCACTTTATGCCAACACAAGATAAAATTGGAAGAAAATGCTAAACCGGTTATTGATCATCAACGACGATTAAATCCTAAGATGAAAGAAGTGGTAAGGAAGGAAATACTAAAGCTTCTAGAGGCAGGTATTATCTATCCAGTTGCTGATAGCCGGTGGGTAAGTCTTGTCCATTGTGTCCCTAAGAAGGGAGGTATGACTGTTGTTCCTAATGATAAAGATGAATTGATCCCTCAAAGAATAGTTACAGGTTATAGGATGTTAATTGAATTCCGTAAATTAAATAAGGCTACTAAGAAAGATCATTACCCCTTGCCTTTTATTGATCAAATGCTAGAAAGGTTATCCAAACATATTCACTTCTGCTTTCTAGATGGTTATTCTGGTTTCTCTCAAATACCTGTGTCAGAGGGGGATCAAGAAAAGACCACTTTTACTTGTCCTTTCGGTACCTTTGCTTATAGACGTATGCCTTTTGGTTTATGTAATGCACCTGCTACCTTTCAAAGATGCATGATGGCTATATTCTCTGATTTTTGTGAAAAGATTGTTTAGGTTTTCATGGATGATTTCTCCATTTACGGAACTTATTTTGATGATTGCTTAAGCAACCTTGATTGAGTTTTGCAGAGATGTGAAGACACTAATCTTGTCTTGAATTGGGAGAACTGTCACTTTATGGTTAATGAAGGCATCGTTTTGGGACATAAAATTTCTGAAAGAGGTATTGAAGTTGACAAGGCTAAGGTTGATGCTATTGAAAAGATGTCGTGCCCCAAGGACATCAAAGGTATACGAAGTTTCCTTGGTCATGCCAGGTTTTATAGGAGGTTCATAAAGGACTTCTCAAAAATCTCCACGCCTCTGACTAATCTCTTACAAAAAGATATTCATTTTGTCTTTGATGATGATTGTCTAGAAGCATTTGAAATACTTAAGAAAGCATTGATCTCTGCACCTATTGTCCAGCCTCCTGACTGGAATTTACATATTGAGATTATGTGCGCTGCTAGTGATTATGTTGTAGGTGTTGTTTTAGGGCAAGGAGTTGATAAGAAATTGAATGTTATCCAATATGCTAGTAAAACTCTAGATAGTGCCCAGAAAAAATATGCTACTACTGAGAAAGAATTTTTTAGCAGTTGTGTTTGCTTGTGATAAGTTTAGACCCTATATTGTTGATTCTAAAGTAACTATTCACACTGTTCATGCTGCTATCAAGTACCTTATGGAAAAGAAAGATGCTAAACCTAGACTTATTAGATGGGTTCTCTTGCTGCAAGAATTTGACTTGCATATTATTGATAGAAAAGGAGCTGAGAACCCTGTCGCGGACAACTTGTCTAGGCTAGAGAATATACTTGATGACCCACAACCTATTGATGATAGCTTCCCTGATGAACAATTAGCTGTCATAAATACTTCTCATACTACTCCATGGTATGCTGATTATGCTAATTATATTGTTGCTAAGTTTATACCTCATAGCTTCACATACCAGCAAAAGAAAAAGTTCTTCTATGATTTGAGACATTACTTCTGGGATGACCCACATCTTTATAAAGAAGGAGTATATAGTATTATTAGACATTGTGTACCTCAACATGAACAAGAACAGATCCTACGCAAGTGCTACTCCGAAGCTTATGGAGGACACCATGTTGGAGATAGAACTGCACATAAGGTATTTGATACGTCCCAAACGTATCTATAATTTCTGCTTGGTCCATGCATGTTTTGGGTGATATTGCTATGCTTTTGATACACTTTCATACAATTTTGATCATATTTGGACTAACCTATTAACTCAGTGCACCCCAGTGCCAGTTTCTGTTTTCTGCAGTTTTTGTATTTTAGGTTTTCCCATTACTTAAATTGCCAGAAAAATTCCAGGAAAAATATATAAAAAAACCAGCGCTCCAGAAGCTTCCACGCGCCAGAAGTGGGGCCAGAGGGGAGCCAGGGGCAGCCCAGGCGGCCAGTCCAGGCGGCCCCACCCCTGGCCGCCTAGGGAGAGCGCCTGGGCCCCCCTCTCCGCTTCTGGTAACCCCCTTTGGCATATATTTACCTCCCGTCGCGGAAACCCTGATTCCAAAACCCTTTTCTCCAGAAGCTATTCCGATCTCCACCGCCATCGCCACCAAGTTTTGGGGGACCAGAATTCCTGTGCCGGCATCCTGCCGGGACGGGGAAGTGCCCCCGGATTCATCTCCATCGACGTTGCTTCCTCCCTCCATGATGCGGGAGTAGTTCCTCCTCGGGGCTGAGGTTTCTACCAGTAGCTATGTGGTCAATTCTCTCTCCCATGATGTGATCTTCGTTGTGATCATAGGCTATGTTAATCTAGGGTGATCCCATGATATTTCCCCTTCCTCTATGTATTGGATTGATGTACTCACTTGTCTTTATCTAGTATAATCTCCGAGACCAAGGTGACAGCGGTCTATTGGACATGGATTAGAAGAATATTTTCATGAGTGATTTCCTCTTTTGTGTGTTGATTGAAGATTGAGAGTCTCTTGGTGCTTGTCTTTGACTATCCTTGAGATATGTTGTGGTGATTGTGGTACTCTCTTTGGATGGCCGCGGTGACATTGGGAAATCCATAGATTGAGAACTACGAACTTTGAGGTGTGCTTTTGTAGCCCTACATAATTCTCGTCCTCTCTTGACCACAAAGGAATGACCTCCGGGTGCGTCTCCATTGCATGTTTTATGGGAAATATCATGTGATTAGATTATGTAAATGTTGTTGGGAGTTGCCACTAGTGAAAGTATGATCCCTAGGCCTTGTTTTCATCAATTGAACATCGTTTACTTTCAGTTTTGTTACATGTTTGATTGCTGCCATTTTTATTTCAGATTTACAAATACATCTTTTGCCATCCATATCACTTGCCATTTAACATCTCTTCGCCGAACTAGTGCACCTATACATCTGACAAGTGTATTAGGTGTGTTGGGGACACAAGAGACTTCTTGTATCTTGATTGCAGGGTTGCTTGAAAGGGGTACGTTCAACCTCCACTTCCCTGAGTTCGATAAACCTTGGGTTACTCACTTAAGGGAAATTTGCTGCTGTCCTACAAACCTCTGCTCTTGGAGGCCCAACACCGTCTACAGGAATAGAAGCGTGTAGTAGACATCAAGCTATTTCTGGCGCCGTTGCCGGGGAAGTGAGGTAAGTGAAGGTACCTTCTCTAGATCTTGCAATTAAATCTTTTTGTTTCTTGTTTTTATTTCACTAGTCTTGCTTAATGGAAAACAACAAAAATATGAGAGAGCTTTATAAGCTCTACCTTGCTTTGGGACATGATGTGTTTGAAGAGAAAATTAAAAAACCTATGGAACTTTATTATTTGCATAACAATCATGATGGTGGTGAAGTTATTAGTATGCTTTCTTTGAATATAAATATTGCTAATGACATGGAAAGCTATAAGCTTGGGGATGACACGTTTGATGAACATGATATTTTTAGTCCCCCAACTTTTGAGGAGAAAGTTTACTTTGATGACACTATGCCTCCTATATATGATGATTACAATGATGAATATGATATTTTTAGTCCACCTACTATTGAGGATAAAATTTATTATGATTATGATATGCCTCCTAAATACGATGATTACCATGATGGTTATGATAGTCTTACTCTCACTATTCCTAATAAGAAAGATTTTGCTTATATGAAGAGTAATGACACTTTTATGCTTTTGGATCATGGAAATAATGCCTTATGTGATAGTTATATTGTTGAGTTCATCCATGATCCCACTGAAAATTATTATGAGAAGGGAACATATGCTTATAGATATTCCAATAATATCAAGTTCCCTCTCTTTATGTTGAAGGTTTTGAAGCTGCACTTGTTTTGTCTTCCTATGCTTATTGCTTTGTGCTTCAATGAATTATTCTATTGCAATATTCCTATGCATAGGAAGCATGTTAGGCTTAAATGTGTTTGGTATTTGCTTCTTGATGCTCTCTTTTGTTCATCAACTCTTATTCCTACGAGAGCATCATTAAAGTCTTAAGCCTATCTTTATGGCTATAAAGAAAGAGCTCTAGGGAGACAACCCTTGTTATCTTTGCTTTCAGTTTGTTCTTTCAGTTTTTAGTGGTCTTGATGTTTGTTACTACTGTAGCAACATCATTGTATCTTTATTTTTCAGCTTTGTGCCAAGTTTAGCCTCTGATTGCAAGGAAGTTCAAAAGTTGTGACGTGCAGTCCAGAAAACAGATTATGTCCTTGGATAGAAACAATCGTATAAAATCACCAGATCATCTTTTTGATCTGAATTTTTTTGACAGCGTGCTCTATACAATTGGCTTTCGGGCGTCTGTTCTGAGTTTTTTGATTTGAGTTGCATAAGTGCCCCAAAAAAATTATTTACTACCTGCTGGTCTGTTTTTCACAGATTCTGTCCTGTTTTGCCTTTTCTTCGTTTTGCAAACCTTGAGCTTGCTTTTTCTTTGCAAAAACCTTTTGGCAATCTTGAGAAACAGTAGCTCTTCAAGATTATCCTTATTTCCAGTAGGGACAAATTATTTTATTATGGGTACTAACCTCGCTAATCAGATTATGATGAGTTGTGTATGAAGGGAGTTTTCAAGTGTGCGAGGGAAGATGATAAAAGAAGATTCAGGAGGGTCAAACGCTCAAGCTTGGGGATGCCCCCGTGCACCCCCAAGAAATATTCAAGAAGACTCAAGCGTCTAAGCTTGGGGATGCCCTCGTGCATCCCCTTCTCCATCAACAATTATCAGTTCGTCTTTCGTTCCACTATATTTTAATCACTTCATGTGTTATGTGCTATGCTTGGAGCGTCTTGCTCTTAGTTTCCTTTTTAGTTTTCTTTAGCTTTGCTTGCTGTTCATAACAAGTTGGATCCTAGCCTTCATCGTTTGGGAGAGAAACACGCTCCACTCCACTGTAGAACACAACATAGGCTTGCATGCGCATCTCCTTGTGTGTGTTCTTTATCTTTTCATAGCTGCTGTCATGCTTAGCTCTTAGTTTTCATGCTTATCTTTTTAAGAGCTTTTGTTTAGGTTGTTGCTTCTGGAACTCTCTTGAGTTATCATGCTTATCTTGTTAAGAGAGTTGGCTTCTGTGGCACTGGTTGATATGTCTATGATAAAAATGCTATGTGCATAATGGTGCTTAGTAGTTCATGTTTTCTTATGGTTAGTCTCAAATAGCTGGGGGTTCTTAATGTGTTATTGAAGTACCAACATGATTTGTTTGCCTATGATGTGGTATGGTTTAGTGATATCTTCCTCCAAGAATTTATTTTGATTGACTTGGCATATGCTCACGCATATTTAAGACTGTAAAGAAAGTCTATCAAGCCTTGATGATCTTTAATTTCTGAGTAGTGATATAACTTCCATGCCCGATTCAATGTTGCTTAGTCACTCTGCATGATTATGGCCGTCATTGCTCTCTTAGTTGGTCGCTCCCAGTCTTTTGCTAGCCTTCACCTGTACTAAGCGGACTGACTGCTTGTGCATCCAAAATCCTTGAAACCAGTTATGCCATATGAGTCCACCATACCTTCCTATATATGGTATTTACTTGCCATTCCTAACGAAGACTTTCTTGTACCATCTCAAAATTATTCAAAAGCATTTCTCTTTTGTGCCTCTGTTTTAGCTCATGAGGAAGTAGTAGGTAATTCATGATCTTCTTATGATTGGACAAAATTTTACCCCGGGATTGCATGTCTAATCTGCAAACCCCTAATACGAGGAGGAACTGGCATGAGTGCGCCCGGCTCATAAAAGATAATACAACAAACAAACCCTCCTTCACGCTTTGTTCATGAGAAATCAGAAAACTTTTGGCAGTGATAAACAAAGGAGATTAAGGGGATGTGATCGTCCCCGTGCGGGAGCCGTTCCTCGCAACTTGTCCAGCATAAGAAGTGATTGGGTTGTCTACTAGCATTCATTGACGAATTATGCACCTCCCAAAAGTTTTTTATCTCTGTTTTTAAAACCACGAGCTCTGGTACTTGTTTAGTCTTTGCTTCCAGCCACGGGTTTTCAACCTTGCCATCAAAATCCACGGTTCGAGAGTCTCCACCTTCTTTCTTCAAAGCACCAACTATTAAGAGCATGATTGTCATTCTGAGTGTAATGTGCATTGTCCCAAAGTACCATAGTCTTCTGCATGATTGTGATATCGCTTATTCTGAAATCATTGTATCTAGTCGTCACTTAAACTTCGGAGGTGCTCCTGCATTTATGTTTTGCTTCACCAAAGGGGGCAAGCGAGGTATCACTTTGTCATGTTTGCACACCATGCTCACTACAAATCTATTGGGTGTTTCAGTATCATATTGTAAACTTTCAGTTCTTTGTGATATTCTCATGAGGTCGCTTAATTACTAAAGATTCATTATCTCAATAAGCATTTGCCATGTGATTGTGAAAGACTCTTTGGGAGCATGTCACCATAGAAATTATGCTTGTTATCATTTACCTACTCGAGGACGAGCAGGAATTAAGCTTGGGGATGTTGATACGTCCCAAACGTATCTATAATTTCTGCTTGCTCCATGCATGTTTTGGGTGATATTGCTATGCTTTCGATACACTTTCATACACTTTTGATCATATTTGGACTAACCTATTAACTCAGTGCACCCCAGTGCCAGTTTCTGTTTTCTGCTGTTTTTGTATTTCAGGTTTTCCCATTACTTAAATTGCCAGAAAAATTCCGGGAAAAATATAAAAAAAATCAGCGCTCCAGAAGCTTCCACGCGCCAGAAGTGGGGCCAGAGGGGAGCCAGGGGCAGCCCAGGCGGCCAGCCCAATCGGCCCCACCCCTGGCCGCCTAGGGAGGGCGCCTGGGCCCCCCTCTCCGCTTCTGGTGACCCCCTTTGGCATATATTTACCTCCCGTCGCGGAAACCCTGATTCCAGAACCCTTTTCTCCAGAAGCTATTCCGATCTCCGCCGCCATCGCCACCAAGTTTCGGGGGACCAGAATTCCTGTGCCGGCATCCTGCCGGGACGGGGAAGTGCCCCCGGATTCATCTCCATCGACGTTGCTTCCTCCCTCCATGATGCTGGAGTAGTTTCTCCTCGGGGCTGAGGTTTCTACCAGTAGTTATGTGGTCAATTCTCTCTCCCATGATGTGATCTTCGTTGTGATCATAGGCTATGTTAATCTAGGGTGATCCCATGATATTTCCCCTTCCTCTATGTATTGGATTGATGTACTCACTTGTCTTTATCTAGTATAATCTCCGAGACCAAGGTGACAGCGGTCTATTGGACATGGATTAGAAGAATATTTTCATGAGTGATTTCCTCTTTTGTGTGTTGATTGAAGATTGAGAGTCTCTTGGTGCTTGTCTTTGACTATCCTTGAGATATGTTGTGGTGATTGTGGTACTCTCTTTGGATGGCCGCGGTGACATTGGGAAATCCATAGATTGAGAACTACGAACTTTGAGGTGTGCTTTTGTAGCCCTACATAATTCTCGTCCTCTCTTGACCACAAAGGAATGACCTCCGGGTGCGTCTCCATTGCATGTTTTATGGGAAATATCATGTGATTAGATTATGTAAATGTTGTTGGGAGTTGCCACTAGTGAAAGTATGATCCCTAGGCCTTGTTTTCATCAATTGAAAACCGTTTACTTTCAGTTTTGTTACATGTTTGCTTGCTGCCATTTTTATTTCAGATTTACAAATACATCTTTTGCCATCCATATCACTTGCCATTTAACATCTCTTCGCCGAACTAGTGCACCTATACATCTGACAAGTGTATTAGGTGTGTTGGGGACACAAGAGACTTCTTGTATCTTGATTGCAGGGTTGCTTGAAAGGGGTACGTTCAACCTCCACTTCCCTGAGTTCGATAAACCTTGGGTTACTCACTTAAGGGAAATTTGCTGCTGTCCTACAAACCTCTGCTCTTGGAGGCCCAACACTGTCTACAGGAATAGAAGCGTGTAGTAGACATCAGTATTGCAATCCGGTTTTTATTGGCCTACTCTCTTCAAGGATGCTCGTAAGTTTGTCTTGTCTTGTGATGAATGTCAAAGAATTGGTAATATCAGTAGACGTCAAGAAATGCCTATGAATTATTCACTTGTTATTGAACCATTTGATGTTTGGGGCTTTGACTATATGGGACCGTTTCCTGCCTCTAATGGGTACACACATATTCTAGTTGTTGTTGATTACGTTACTAAGTGGGCAGAAGCTATTCCAACTAGTAGTGCTGATCATAACACCTCTATTAAGATGCTTAAAGAAGTTATTTTTCCGAGGTTTGGAGTCCCTAGATACCTGATGACTGATGGTGGTTCACATTTTATTCATGGTGATTTCCGTAAAATGCTTGCAAAGTATGATGTTAACCATAGAATTGCATCCCCTTATCACCCACAGACTAGTGGTCAAGTAGAACTAAATAATAGAGAGCTGAAATTAATTTTGCAGAAGACAGTTAATAGGTCTAGAAAGAATTGGCCCAAGAAACTTGATGATGTATTATGGGCCTATAGAATTGCATATAAAAATCCTATGGGTATGTCTCCATATAAGATGGTTTATGGAAAAGCTTGTCACTTACCTCTTGAGCTAGAACATAAGGCATATTGGGCTATTAAAGAGCTCAATTATGATTTCAAACTTGCCAGTGAGAAGAGGTTATTTGACATTAGCTCCCTTGATGAATGGAGAACCCGGGCCTATGAGAATGCCAAGCTGTTTAAAGAAAAAGTTAAAAGATGGCATGACAAGAGGATACAAAAGCGTGAGTTTAATGTAGGTGATTATGTATTGCTATACAACTCTCGTTTAAGATTTTTTGCAGGAAAACTCCTCTCTAAGTGGGAAGGACCTTACGTTATCAAGGAGGTCTATCGTTCCGGTGCCATAAAAATCAACAACTTCGAAGGCACAAATCCGAAGGTGGTGAACGGTTAAAGAATCAAACATTATATCTCAGGTAACCCTATAAATGTTGAAACCAATGTTATTGAAACCATAACCCCGGAGGAATATATAAGGGACACTTTCCAGAACGATACAGCCTCCGAAAAGGAAGAGGTATGTGGTACGGTAAGTAAACCGACTCCAAAACAGTTCTAAAGGCAATTTTCTCTGTTTTGGAATATTTACAAAATAGAAAAATAAGTAGCAGTACGGAAGAGACATGAGCCGTCCACGAGGGTGGAGGGCGTGCCCCCCTTCCCTAGGCGCGCCCCTGCCTCGTGGGCAGCTCGTGTGCCTCCCGGACTCTGATTTCTTGTATGTTATTCCTTTTGGTCGGTAAAAAATCATTATATATACTCCCGAAGGTTTTGACCTCTGTATCACGCAAAAATCCTCTGTTTTCGTTTTGAGCAGCTGTTTTTGACAGATCTAGATCATCATGGCGTCCTCCAACACCCCCAAGGACAAGTTCTTCGAGAAGGTCATCAACCCCTACCGTGCGAAGGTGTTGCATCACCCTCAAACCATGGAGTTGCATGAGGGGGTGCTGCACATCCGTGATGTTGATGGGCCATGGAGGATCGGAAGCGTGGAGACAAGACTCGAAGCATTGGAGCAGCAAGTTTTCAAGTGCCAAGGTATGGTGGAACGAGGTCTCAACGCCAACCACATGATGATCTCAGAGCTCGCCAACAACCTCAAGCTGGACTCAAGGATCTTTGGGGAAGCTATCTCCAATCTTCAAGAGAAAATCGAACACCTCCAAGCCCAGATCTATGACCTGCAAAACCAAAACTGTGAGTATGAATATAGATTCAAGAAGATGAGTTTGGCTGCAGATTTGAGTATCCCGGAGGCTCGATCATCCTTCTACGATGGTGAGCCCATGCCTTGGAAGGTGGATAACAAGCCTACATCATCAACAACTCCTACATCACCACCCCCGAAGAAGGAGACATAATCATATGGGTATGGGCACTCCCCTTGGCAACTGCCAAGCTTGGGGGAGTGACCCCGGTATCGTATCACCATCACTCCTATCTTTACCGTTTTTCTTAGTTCGATCCATTTGGTAGTATCTTGATCTAGTAGAATAAAGTTAGCATGATCTAGTTGTGAGCTTTTGCCTTATGATCTTTACCCTTTGTAATCGAGTCTGTGAGCTATATAATAAAGATTAGTGTTGAGTCAAGGGCTTGATTTCCTCATTTGGGTCATGATAAAAAGAAAGAAAACATAAAGAGTATCCAAGAGATCATATTGATCTTTTGGGAAGTAATGACTTCACATATAAAGAGTATGACGAACAAAAGTTGTTGAGGGTTGACAAACATAGTTTTGGTCATCATTGCAATTAATAGGAAGTAATAAAAGAAGAGGGGCTTCACATAAAAATATACTATCTTGGACATATTTTATGATTGTGAGCACTCATTAAAATATCACATGCTAAAGAGTTTATGTTGGACAAGGAAGACAACATAATGGATTATGTCTTCTTATATCCGAAATAAAGTATATTGTCATGGATCATCCAACATGTTGAGCTTGCCTTTCCCCCTCATGCTAGCCAAAACTCCTCACACTAAGTAGAGATACTACTTGTGCTTCCATACATCCTTAAACCCAGTTTTGCCATGAGAGTCCACCATACCTACCTATGGATTGGGTAAGATCCTTCCAAGTAAGTTGTCATGTTGCAAACTCGCTAAAATATGTATGATTTATTAGTGTGGAGGAAAAAAGCTTTATACGATCTTGTGATACGGAAGTAATAAAAGCGACGGACTGCATAATAAAGGTCCTTATCACAAGTGGCAATATAAAGTGATGGTCTTCTATGCTAAGACTTTGTGCATCCAACCATAAAAGCACATGACAACCTCTGCTTCCCTCTGCGAAGGGCCTATCTATTGTTTTTGCCTTATAAGAGTCAAGGTGAAATTCACCTTTCCTTTTTACATTTTATCCTTCGGCAAGCACATTGTGTTGGAAAGATCCTGACATATATACCCACTTGGATGTAAGTTTTCATGGTCTATTACTGTTGACATTACCCTTGAGGTAAAAGGTTGGGAGGCAACACCATAAGCCCCTATCTTTCTTTGTGTCCGATTAAAATTCCATAAACATAAGTATTGCATGAGTGTGAGCAGCTGTGAAAGACTATATGATAGTTGAGTATGTAGGCTTGCTGAAAAGCTCTTATATTGAATATTTCCGATGTTATGATAAATTGCAATTGCTTCAATGACCGAGATCAAAGTTTGTTAGTTTTCAATGAAGTTTATGGTTCATGCTTGATATGGTGAATGAATTGTTACTTTAGCATAAGAATCATATGACTATATATATATATATATATATATATATATATATATATATATAGGAAAATGGGTTAGTAATCCTAGGAGTATGTACTCCCATACCACGTGGGAAGAAAAAAATCTAGTTAGCAATAGAAATAACAACCGAATATGGATGTGTTAGCTCGTCCATGTTAATAGGGATTCTGGCAGCTCACAAATCCAGCGTCCTATCTATTAAAAAAATATGGGAGCCCTCCCCGATAGATAGTTGTGTTAGGTTCTCGTATAAGAGACGCCGTCGCCGGCGGCGATGGCGATGACGACGACAGCCGGTGACGACGAACGACATTTCTAGCTGGCACACATGCATTAATTAATATCCATCGACATGGTTAACGATGTTGGCTGCGTTTGATCTCGGCACGACGCCGGCAGTCAGCGAGATGGCGAGCCACTCATCGCGGCTACTCCCCAACCACTTATCAGGTAAGTTATTAAAGAACTCAACCTGCATAGATCCATTTAATCCATTCATATTCCCATGCATACGTCCAGTCGGTCAGAGGCAAGGGTATGATGAAGAGACACGAATACTAGTTACATTTGCATGTAGCTGTAGTGTTGTTTCAAAGATTGGACAATATTTGCTAGGTTGATGCACAATAGCTAGCAGACCGAGGTAACTAAGAATTGATTTTTTTTCATTCTTTTGGTGACAGGATGTGCATTATCAGCTACATTCATCCAGATGAAGGTGCGTTGTCCCGGTTGCTTCTTGCCTTATTTGTAGAAGTGCTGCTAGATTGTGCTGGTCTCCGGTAGCAGCCGCCGGTTCTCGTCTGACGAATATCGGGACGAGGGCATTACGTCGGTTGTACTCCGGCGAGACACATGACTACCTGGAGGCGTACAACATCATACTTTTCCGTGTACATGCACAATCACTCTACATCAATGCGTCTATATATACGAAGCGATAGTATATATTCCATCAAATAAAATGTTGTATATACTCCCTTCATACTCCTTTATAGTACTATATATATACCCTTCAAAGAAATGCAGTATATACTCCTTGAACATGTACGTACTCATTTTCACAAAATTTGGTATGTACTTCTTTTGGCAAAAATATTGGTATATACTTCCACACAAAAAGGTGTATACACATACTGGTTTTAAGAGCAAGTATATATATTGCAGAACAATTGGGATATACTTCTTTCGCCAAAAAAAATGGTCTATACTTACTCAAGAAAAAGGTGTATATACACACTATAAAAATGGTATATACTACGTCATGAAAACTAACATATGCTACATCATGAAAAGTTAGTATATGTCATCTTAAAAACAATTAATACGTGCAAGCTCAAAAAGTTATAGACCACTTCACATAAATACTCATTTTCACAACCATTTTTACTACATGTAGGAACACACTATTTCTTCTTCAGAGAGTCACGAAGACATACTACATTTAGGCAGTATATACTTCAACATATACTATTTACTATATATATCTTCAAGAGATGGGCAGTATATAATCCCAAAATCAGGTATGTACTCGTAAAAAGTGCAGAATATACTCGTTAAAAAATGCAGCATATACTCCATCAAAACATAAGAAGTATATTATCCTAAAAAGAGTCACTATACGCTTTTGTGGGAGATGTATGTGCAGTATGTTTATACTCAAGTAAACACTGTGTATGTTCTTAAAAAAATGGGGTATGCATCAGACAGGGCGCAGTAGTACAAATTCATATTGCCAACGAGAAAAAAGTGACCGCTGGCCGTCCTTTTTGATCTCCGGTTTGTTATGCATGCATGCGGTAGATAAAACAAAATAGTATTTTATTTTCTCTAACAAATGGTGTCATCGGCAGATCTAACTGATTTGCTGCCTACCTTATCCATTGAGAGGGTGGGAGTATGTACTCATGGGAGTACAAAAGAGGTGTCTTATATATATATAGGGTGGGTCTATTCTCATAACACCCCTTAAGACCTTATTCTCATAATAAAAATCTTATTCTAATAACACCCTCACTTAAATAGATTTCTAACGCGGAGCACCCTGAGGACAGCAACCACTGCCCCGCCTCCTACCCCCGCGCTGCCGCCCCGCCTCCTTCCCCCAGCACCGTCGCGCCGGCTCCTACCCTGATGCAGTGCGGTTTTCTTGTGCAGTTCGAAAGCGCAAAAAAACGCTCACTCCCATTATTCGTCGGTCGCACCGTTTTCAAAACTGCTCTTAAACCGTGCGGAATCTCGAAAAGTGTTCAACATGGCGAAGTTGCGTCTACTCCATAGCTTTTCAACGGTATATTACACGCATAATTCCGATAAACGGTTAAAAAATTAGAGCAAAAAATGTACCGAAAAAACAACACGTACAATTTTTTCAAACATGCAGTTCACCGTTTTCAAAACTGCTCTTAAACCGTGCGAAATCTCGAAAGTGTTCAACATGGCGAAGTTGCATCTACTCCATAGCTTTTCAATGATATATTAGACGCATAATTCCGATAAACGGTTAAAAAACTAGAGCAAAAAGGTACCGAAAAAACAACACGTACAGTTTTTTCAAACATGCAGTTCACCGTTTTTAAAACTGCTCTTAAACCGTGCGGAATCTCAAAAAGTGTTCAACATGGCGAAGTTGCGTCTACTCCATAGCTTTTCAACGGTATATTACACGCATAATTCCGTTAAATGGCTAAAAAACTAGAGCAAAAAAGTACAGAAAAAAATATACGTACAGTTTTTTCAAACATGCAGTTCACTGGTCTCTGTGTTGCAGTATCTGTGTAGTTCGGAAGAGCAAAAAAACGCGTCGATTTGGGTGTCGCGAAAAACAGAGTTTTCGCATTTTTGTAATTTCAAAACTGCTCTTAAACTGTAACGAATTAGAGGGGGTGTTCTACATGAAAAGTAGCGTCTCGGTGATATCTTTCCAACGGTGTATCATTTGGATCATTTCGACCAATGTTTTGTAAAAATTTCACGAAAAACGGCCACTGCCCTTCGTAGTCAGCCGCACGATTTTTCAAAATTAACTAAAAACCGTAAGGAATCTCAAAAACATTTCAACATATGAAAGTTGCGCCTCGTTCGTAGCTTTCCAACGGTATATTACACGCCTTGTTTCGACAAACGGTTAGAAAACTGGAGTGAAAACAGTACCGAAAATTTGAAAAAATTCGAAAAAAACACAATTCCGCGATTTAGTAATTCAAAACTGCTCTTAAACCGTAGCGAATTAGAAAAAATAATAGATATGAAAAAGATGCGCGCCGATGATACCTTTCCAATGGTGTATCATATGTTTTATTCCGACGAGCGGTTTAGAAAAAAATATGCAAAAAAACGCTCGCTGCCATTCGTTGTGAGCCGCACGATTTTCGAAACTGCTCTTAAACTATGATGAATTTTGAAAAGTGTTCAACATGGCGAAGTTGCGTCTACTCCATAGCTTTTCAACGGTATATTACACGCATAATTCCGATAAACGGTTAAAATTAGAGTAAAAAAGGTACCGAAAAAACAATACGTACAGTTTTTTCAAACATGAAGTTCTGTTGTAGTATCTGTGCAATGCGCATAGCTTTCCAATGCAGTAACACAAAGCAGTTCGGAAGTGTTATGAGAATATTATTCTCATAATGTTATGAGAATAGACCGGCTGTATATATATGTGTGTGTGTGTGTGTGTTGCTGTTATGAGAATGAGAATGATGCCCTCATGTCCTTATTTTATTTTTATCGACACCTCCATCTCTAAACATGTGGACATATTTTTTGATATCGGCTTTCGTTTGAGGACAAGTGATGTCTAAGCTTGGGGGAGTTGATACGTCCATTTTGCATCATGCTTATATATTGATATTTATTGCATTATGGGCTGTTATTACATGTTTTGTCACAATACTTATGCCTTTTCTCTCTTATTTTGCAAGGTTTACATGAAGAGGGAGAATGCCCGCAGCTGGCATTCTGGGCTGGAAAAGGAGCAAACTGTGGAAACCTATTCTACACAACTCCAAAAGCCCCGAAACGTCATAAAACCAAGTTTCAGAAAATATAAATAATATCTAGCAAATGAAGATCACGACGGGGGGCCACCTATTGTCCACGAGGGTAGGGGGCGCCCCCCCCCTCTGGGCGCACCCCCTGTCTCGTGGGCCCCCCGATACCCATCTTCTGCTATATGAGGTGTTTTGACCTGGAAAAATTATAACGAGGCTTTCGGGACCATACGCCGCCGTCTCGAGGCCAAACCTTGGCGGAAACCAATCTAGGGCTCCGGCAGAGCTGTTCTGCCAGGGATACTTCCCTCCGGGAGGGGGAAATCATCACCGCCGTCATCACCAACAACTCTCCCATCTTGGGGAGGGCTATCTTCATCAACATCTTCACCAGCACCATCTCCTCTCAAGCCCTAGTTCATCTCTTGTATCCAATCTTTGTACCCCAAACCTCAGATTGGTACCTGCGGGTTGCTAGTAGTGTTGATTACTCCTTGTAGTTGATGCTAGTTGGTTTATTTGGTAGAAGATCATATGTTCAGATCCATTATGCATATTAATACCCCTTTGATCATGAATAATATTATGTCTTGTGAGTAGTTACTTTTGTTCATGAGGACATGGGAGAAGTCTTGCTATTAGTAGTCATGTGAATTTGATTTTCGTTTGATATTTTGATGAGATGTATGTTGTCCCTCCTCTAGTGGTGTCATGTGAACGTCGACTACATGACACTTCACCATTATTTGGGCCTAGAGGAAGGCATTGGGAAGTAATAAGTAGATGATGGGTTGCTAGAGTGACAGAAGCTTAAACCCTAGTTTATGTGTTGCTTCGTAAGGGGCTGATTTGGATCCACTTGTTTCATGCTATGGTTAGGTTTACCTTAATACTTCTTTTGTAGTTGCGGATGCTTGCATTAGAGGTTAATCATAAGTGGGAGGCTTGTCCAAGTAAGTACAGCACCCAAGTACCGGTCCACCCACATACCAAATTATCAAAGTACCGAACGCGAATCAGATGATCGTGATGAAAACTAGATTGATGATAATTCCCATGTGTCCTCGGGAGCTCTTTCCTTTATATAAGAGTTTTTCCAGGCTTGTCCTTTGCTACAAAAAGGATTGGGTCACCTTGCTGCACCTTATTTACTTTTACTTTTGTCACTTGCTAGTTGCTACCAATTACCTTATCATAAAACTATCTGTTACCTATAATTTCAGTACTTGCAGAAAATACCTTACTGAAAACTGCCTATCATTTCCTTCTGCTCCTCGTTGGGTTCGACACTCTTATCGAAAGGACTATGATAGATCCCCTACACTTGTGGGTCTTCAATGGGAACAAGGTAAAAAGATTAATTGATGGTCTTTGGTTTCGAGGCCCGAAACGGCTCCCGATGAGTTTAGTGGAAGATAAATTTCAAGTAGACTACACTGCTCAGATGCGTAAATATTATGTTACTGTCAAAAATAGGCACAAAATACGAAGAAGACCAATGCAAGTACTACTAGCAACCCATGATTTAACTACTCGCATGCGCGCATTGGAGTGGTAATGTCTTTCTTCCGCCTTCACGTCCACTCAACTTGCATGCTCTGTATTAATTGACCATCAATGAAGTGAAGGTCTTTACACGTGTCAAATTATCACATGGGGTGGATCTTGGTACAAAATTGCGCCCGCCCGTGTACCCGCGTGTGCGTGCAAGGGAATGAGTGCGTGTGTGGCGTGCGTGCACATCTTCGCTTTGTGCATGTACCGCCAGTGCGGCTCGGGGAGGACGAGTACATTCTTCTGGAACCAGCAGCACGTCACTGTGATTAATCCACACAAGGATGTTGCAACAACGCCTCCACATGTGCCATGTGGCTTCATGAACTGTAAGAGAGACACTGTGTAGTGTGCCATTGTATTTTGCACATACTCAAAGTACTAGTAAGGTACACGTGCATTGCACGCGTCAGATTTTGCAACCAAATTACGAATAAATACCACACAGTAGCATGTAAGCTCTGAGTCATATATGATTGATGTAGACCTTCGTTTAATTCTTATAGTTCATATCATTCAAAATCAATTAGTTTTTATAAAAAACCTAGGGCCTGTTTGATTTGTAGGATTTCCAAAACGCGGGAATAGGAAGAACATGGGATTAGAGTGGAATGTCGTCTTGAATCCTACAGGATGGTACGAGTGTTTGATTGTGCATAGAAAAAACGCAGAATTCTTTCAAAGAGGTTTAAGAGGATGGGATGTTTCCTATGAAGTCTAGTGCAAATGAATCATATGGACAAATTCCTATGGTTTACAATCCTACGAATCAAACAACCAACATAGGAAAAATTCCTAAGGATTAGAATCCTCCAAAATTCCTTCGAGAATCCTTTGAATCAAAGAGGCCCTTAATCTATTTTATGATTCATGGAATTGTGCGTTGTAAAGCATAAAGTAAAAACAAATAATGGCAGTTCAACTAGAAAAAAAGTTTGGGCAGTTATGATATGGAAGATTCTAGAACAAAGGAGAACCACTGTTGTTTTGAGATTTTTGCATTATGCTTAAGTTCAACCATGGAGTCTGCTAGATTGTACATGTGGCAAAATCCGGTGGGGGCTAGAAGATGGTGCGAGGGACGAGTGGAGGGAGACTATGAAGGAGTGCACAACTGCGAGATCGATATTTAGAGAGAGGGGGCGAGAACGAGCGCTGTTGCGCGTAGTGGCGGAGCCATGAAAAATGTCGCATGAGCTAGGGGGGCAAGCATTGCTAATCCTTTACGAGGAGGGCCAATTCATCAACTTAAACCATTTTTACCAGCAATTGTCTAATGATCACATTCATATTAGCCTCGATATATAGTGATGTTAGGGGGGCAGGGCCCTTGCTGCCCCCTGTCTTCGCCATTGTGCGCGCGTCTGAGAGATGAAGCGGAAGGCATGGATGATGATAGGGGGCGTTGGATATATAATTAATGTGGGTGTATTAGCTATATATGTAATCCTATATAGAGAGGTATAGATTGATCGATGTGGACGTGGGAAAGAAGGTGATACCTCACTAGATATATAGATTGATCGGTTTATGTGGAAAACTATGAAAGATCTAGCTATACACACACACACAGAGGAATATCGATCGTTGCGCATGCACGTGAGAGATAAAGAATGCCCGTTATGATGGAGAGGGGGATGTGTGTGTGTGTGTGCCTTCATGGGAGACCGGCCTGAAGAAAAAGATTACATGTGTGTGATGGATAATGCCGACTGGTAGTGTGTGTGCATGCATGCACGAGAGAAAGTTAGTGGTATAATTACAAAGAGAAGACCAATGTGTGAGTGTAAAAGACTAGGTGAGGTCATAATCACTGTAAAGTTGAATTCAAATATTTGAATAAGAGATCATGATGTTTGAAACCCATGCATGCATGAATATAACGGAGATTTGCGCGGTGTGGTTTGGAAACGAGCATGTTGCAATGTATACACATTGAACAAGGTCAGATTGGTTTGAATCTGATATACCGATGGCAGACATCGTTTGGCCACATTGCATCCGTGCATGGACACACTATTCTAATTGAAGATGATGGGTGGCTTTCGCATCACATATCTATATATATACCCATATATATATATATATATATATATATATATATATATATATATATATATATATTAAATTTTATATTTTTTATATAGTGTGCGGATAACTTTAACTTTGAAAGATGGTCGTTGGATGAGGCCAATCCGATGGTGCAGAGCTGGCAAATTTGAGCACTACTTGCCGTTGGATATCATCTAGATTCCACCAGATTTTGCCACATGTACAATCTAGAAGACTATATGATTGAACTTAAGCATAATGCACAAACCTAAAAAACAAGCACTTCTTCTTTGTTCTAGAATCTTCCGTATCAGAATTGCCCAAATGTTTTTCTACATGATTTGTTTTTTACTTTATGCCTTACAATGCACAATTCCATGAATCTTAAAATAGATTAGCTTTCTTATAAAAACTAGATGATTTTGAATGAAATGAACTATAAGAATTAAATGAACATCTACATCATGCATATATGACTCAAAGCTTACATGCTATAATGTGGTATTTATTCATAATTTGATTGCCAAATCTCATGCATGCAATGCACGTGTACCTTACTAGTCTAAATGGTGTCTGTGTGTGTGTTGTGCGTGTTAAACACATTGTACGTAGTATATCATACTAGTCTAAATTGTCTTTTTTTTGGTACACGTTAAGTTTGTTCTCCCGAAATTTCAAGCCGCGCCTTGTTATGCCGAAATTTCAAGCTAGCGTCTCTGTCTATCGTGCTGCAAAACTCCCGCCTCTTCAACCCGCGCCTTGTTAGCCCGAAATATTTAAGATATATTTTTGTCTCGTTGTGCTCCGACAACTCCCTCGATCTGAACCCGCGCCTTGTTATTCCAAAATTTCAACGCACGCGAAAACTCCCACCTCCTGTGAAATCCCAACACGAGAAATGCCCGTGATACCCCTGAACCGAAAGAACTGCCTCAAATCGGTGGGGGTACTTTCGTAACTTACCCCACATTTCGGACAAGTGCGTCCCTAAGCCATGGTTCCCCACTCCCATTCCATCCGCCCACCCATTCGTACACTGAGACCGGCAAAACCCGTGAAGCCCCACACCCTCCTCCGTCCGCCACCCAGCCGGAGCCTCTTCCCCGACGACGTCGTCCACAGCAACACCTCGACGTCCCTCATCCATCGTACCGGAAGAGGATCCATCGTTGATCTGGTCGTCCCGCCGGTTCAGCCACCCCATCCTCCACCTCCAAGGAGCTGCCCCGACGTTCCCCTCGTCTTTCACGGCACCTCCATTCCCACACCGTCGTCTTCACCTGCACGACCGGAAGAGCATCATCATCACCGTTTCCTCGGATGAAGCTGCGGCCTAATCGGCGCCACCAAAGAGGTTGTACATTAATTGCCGCATTTTCTTCTTGATTCGATCTCACGGTGCTGCCGGCGGTCGGTCTCGAGCCGACACGGGGCGGCTCCATCCACGGCGGCGTCGCCGGCCACTTCCTCCACGGCGTCGCTCCCTCAGCGACGACGTCCACATCAGTAGGAGCGGTTGCTGCTTTAGCTCTCGCTCGCGCTACTGCTCTGATCTTGCTCTCGGTCCCCTGCCTGGTCTGCTCTTGCTCTTGCTCTTGCTCGCGCTGCTGCTCTCGCTCTTGCTCTTGCTTGCGATGCTGCTCCGATTTAGCTACACTTTAGTCGACTGAATCGACTTTTGGGTCAGTCAATTTTCAGGGGGTGGGGTGGCTCGCCGGAGTTAAGGAAGAACCAGCCACGGCGGGGAGGGGGGCTCGTCGGAGAGGTACCCCACTATCTATCTTAGGGTTCAGGGTGGGGGCGATAGTGGGGCGGTGGCGTGGGGATTGCCGGAGAAAAAGCTCGGCATGGGGGGCCTACAGGGATGGCCACGGCGGCGGCGGACCGGCAGTGGGGAGTGTTTTCCAGGCAAGCGGGGTGGCGCACCGCCGACCGCGGGCGGCGGTGGGAGGCTGTTTGGCCGGTGGTGGCTGGCGGCTCCGAGGGGTGGAGGTTGAAGATGAACTGCAGGCCCTTGATTTCATATCCAACATCTGCAAAATCGATTGACCAGAGATGAAAAAGTCAGTCGACTGACGTGTAGCCTCACCTCTAGTGGGTTCAGTTTCGACAGTAAAATTCAGTTTCGACAGCAAAATTCAGTTTCGACAGTTAAGTTCAGTTTCGACAGCAAAATTCAGTTTCGACAGTTAAGTTCAGTTTTGACAGTTAAATTCAGTTTCGACAGCAAAATTCAGTTTCGGCAGTTAAGTTCAGTTTCGACAGTTAAATTCAGTTTCGACAGTTAAGTTCAGAGATGAGCGGCTGATGTATACATCTAGCACTTTGTGGTTATGTATTTTATGTCATCTATTGGAGATGCTATTAGAATTCCCCTCAGGTTAACATTGTCTCCTTGTCCTGCTTCAGCCTCGGCGCCGTACAACTCACCGGAGCTGCTCCAACGACGAAACCCTCCATCATAGTAGAGCAGTACCTTGGGCTCCATCTCTAGACGCCTAAGATCTTCTTCCCCTCCTCCGACATCCAAGTCAGCCGGAGCATCCTCATCGGCCAACCCAATCATGCTGAGATCGACATGGCTTCGCCAAAGAGGTTGTACACTTCTTGTGGTTTGACTTAATCTCACCATGCTTCTTTGCATCATGTGATCTTCCTATTCTTGTGAACCAAACACCCAGATTGGCAGAAATCCTGTGTTTTTAAATTCTCTATTTTGCACGTGCATTCCTATCCTATTCCTGTCTATTTCCTATCCCTGCATTGTTAGAATCCTCAAATTCAAACAAGCCCATACACAATTACTTCTGTTACAGATATGTGTCAAAGAAAACCTTGTGTGGTTTGTCCTGCTCCTGCGGTGTTGTGTTCCACCCCAGGTCACCTGCTCCAACGACGGAAGGGTTCACCAAAGTAGGGATCCGCTCTACAGACTGTCTTTCGCCGCCTTAGATCTTCTTCCCCGCCGCCGGCCGCCACGACAACTGCATTACCATCATCAACTGAGCAGATGACCTTGAGAACTACACGGGTCCGCAAGAGAGGTCGCACTCTTCCGTGTCTGCTTACGTTATGCATAATATGATGACATGCTACTTTATCATCGTGTTCACCTATTAGACTCCGACTCAGGTCCAAACTTATGCTGAAACTTGAGTTTTTAAATGGTTCTGGGGTACATATTGGGCCAGCAATCAGTACTATCTGTCTACTATCTGGTAAATCTCGGGTGTCTACTATGAGTTTCATGTTGGGTGCAAACAAACATTAAAGGAGCCATTATCTGTATTTTTTAACTAAAGCTATTATCTGCCTGCTATCATTGGTTTTGGGTCTATCCACAGTTTGCTACCTTCACTTTGGATTTGTGCATGCACTCTTTACATAATCTCACTATGTTTTATTCCTATGCATGTCAGTTATTGTACACAATGGAACTAAACATGTAGAGCAAAAGAGACGAGCCTTGCATGGCAATAAAATTTCATGCAGACGTCGCTCCATGGTGGGCGCAAAGGCAGCCCCCCTCCACCCATTTCGGATCATAATCAAGAGGAAGATAACTCCTCAGAGGAGGATTCACAGACAGATGACCAGTCCTATTTCCTCCCCCCGAGGTGCATGCTCTAACTTGGCAAGGTTAGGTTGCTCATATCGTGCGTATGGTATCTTGCATTGTTATGTCATGTGCTTAGTTTAGACATGATTTGTGTGAATGCCACCTGTTTAGTGTCTAATTACCATATATGTGAATTATGCAATGCCATCTTTTTGCAAGACATTATATATGTGAATTATGCAATGCTATCTTGTTTCAAGGCATTATATATTTGAATTATCCAATGCCAAGTTGTTTAGCCAAGTGTCATATTTGTGAATTATATCATGCCGTCCTTTTTTTGTATTTCTCATTGCTTTTGTCGATAATGTTTGTATATTCAACTGCTCTTCCTGTGCATCAGCCATTTGAATTGGTGATGGAGAAATCTGGAGTGAAAACAAGGTCTTCAGATCAGACAATGCTACCTGGTGAAGCAGATATGTTGCTGGTTACAGATAGCTCTTCAGAGGAGGATTCAGAGGCAGATGACCAATCCTATTATCCCCCTGAGGTGTATGCTCAATTTTGGCAGTGTTATATTACTCATATTATGCATATGTTGTATTGCAATGCTTAGTTTTTACATCATATACATGATATTGAATACCATCTCCTTAGTTGACACATCATATATGTGATTGTCCTCTGCTCACTTCCCTAGTATATAAATCATATATTTGAATTATATCATGCCATGATGTTTACATAGACAGCATGTATCTGAATTATGGCATGCCAACCCATTTTCTAAAGACATAATATAGTTATATCATCTCATCATGTTCACATAGTCAGCATATTTTGAATTATGTCATTCTATCCATGAATTATCATGCCATCATGTTTCCATTGACGTCATGTTTGTGATTTATGGCATGCCAACCACTTTAATAGACACATCGTATAGTTATATCATGTCATCCTGTTTACATAGTCATCATATTTTGAAGTATGTCATTCTATCCTGTTTAGTTAGCCATCATACATGTGAAATTGTGTCATGCTATCCTGTTTAATTAGCTATCATATATTTGAAATTATGTCCTGTTATTCTGTTTGGTAAGACAACATAAATGTGAATTATTTCATGCCCTGTTTTCTTCCCTACTATCCATTGCACCTGTCTATCTTACAATGTATGTACATTCAATTACTTTTGTTGTATATCAGCCATTTCAATTGGAGGGGGTGATGGCAGTATCTGTGGGAGGAAAAACACGGTCTTCAGAAAAAGATCGTGCTACCTGTCGATGGAGATAGAACCACGGTTGTACTTGCCCAAGAACCAGTCCCACCACGCATAACCCAGACTCACACAGATTGCACCCCTACCCAGTTGGACAGAGAACCAGCTACACCCCTTCTAACCCCAACCCCGGCAGATAGTAACCTAGTTCCCGTTGACACAGCACCGTCTCCACCATAGAGCACCCAAACACGAGCAATTAGTAAGGCAACTGCAGTGCCCAAAGCACGAGGACCACTACTCCGAACCCCAAGTCAACGCTTAAAGCAGAAGAAGAATTGTTCTCAGTTCAGGATCCGTAGCTATGGTTCATACTACTTTGCTCTTGCATCACTGTATTTACTCATACCAACTAATTTCAAATTTGAAGGATGCAATTGAAACTCCAATGGCGCAACAGGTATGTTTTAAACCTCGTTCTTTAACGTGTTTGCTGTTGTAACTTGCTCTATTTTGATTTCAGTTTCAATTGAATAAACAGTTATGTTCTCATGACATGCACATTACAAGTGTTATTATTGCTGTGTAGTTTCCCACACTTATATTCTTTCTATGTTGCTTTATCTTAAATAGATATGATTCGAACTGTATCTATCTTGATTTGACAACATAAACTAGAATGATATAGACCATACAGTGACCATAAAACTTAGATATATGTTTGTTTCATGTTGTTATCCTGTCCACCTTACTACTGAACTGGTTTACCAAAATGAGTTTCATATACTACATTGTAAATCTGTGATGTGTTTGTTTGTTTATCCTTTAGAACGCGGATAAAATATTGGAGAAGAGTATCCCGTTATGCAATGGTAAAGGAAGTAATGCAGATCGGGTTCAATATAGTGAGACATCCCTATTATTCTCCAAGAAAGCTGATAAACACTATATTGAAGACACTGAGACAACCCCAGAGTCATGTCTCGATGTAGTGTTCGAGTTACTGGCTACTACTGCTGGCACCAACTCTTTGAACTTGCTGCCTGAATCAGTTCGGCTTCTTGAGTCTCAACATCAAGTTGAAAGACATCGATCAGATGTTATGCGACAGGAAGCCGAAGGATTGAGGAAGTCCCTGTAGAATTCAGATGCATACTTTCTGGTGCAACAGCAAGTGCTGGAGGATTAAAGCGCCAAAAAAGAGAAAGTTAATAAGCTTGCTAAGCATCTTGCCAGCATTATGGGTACCCAGGATATTGTTTCTTGAGCTCTTCTGAAGTGGTTTCAGTTCTGGACTTGTTTTGTTGCAGCGTTCATATGCTGCTTTGTTCCCTATATTTGCACTGGTGGCGAACTTTGATGCCCAGTGGATGTAATATGTGTAATAGCCGTGATAGCCTAGCGTAAGTTGCTTGCCTATATATTTCCTTATTGTCTTGTTTATTTGTTTTCTTGTAGTCAGTGCAGTTCTTTTTCCACGGGTTGCTAGTGGCCGCAATAGCCTATTTTTTAAAACTAGGCCACATTAACCATGGGCTACATATTTACTCTAGCTAACATGGGCCTCTTACGGCCGTAGAAACAATGAGCCTTCTAAGGGCCGTAGAAACAACGGGCCTTCTACGGGGCGTATAAACAATGGGCCTTATACGGGCCGTAGACACAATGGGCCTTCTATGGGCCGTATGATCGGTTGGCCAAACATGGGCCAATAACAGACCACATTATGGCCGTAAATGGGCTAGAGTTGAAATCGTCTGTTCATGGGCTGACCATAACGGGCCGACCGTAACGGGCCATCGTTAATCGGCCGTATTTGATGACGCTATGAAAATGGGCCTACGTATTAACGGGCCACAAACGGGCCGACTGTAACCACGGGCTGAATTTGGCCCACAAGCAGAAAATGACGGTAACGGGCCTAAAGTAAACGAATGCTGGAAATGAGCCCAAGAATACATGGGCTCTGAGAAGGCCGAAAGATAACATGGGCTGGAAATGGCCCAATGGAATAATGGGCCGTTAATGGGTATAAAGTGAAACATTGTTCAATATGGGCCAGTTTTACCACGTGCCGTTAATGGGTCGAGGGTTACTAAGGACCTCATATGGGCCGCAAGACGTCATGGGCCATACATGGGCCGGAAGTTAAACCGGACTGGAATTATATTGAACAGACCAGATGACGCTATTGGGCCTAATTCGAATAGGCCGTAAACGGGCCATGGGTTAGCGGGTTGTAAATGGGCTATATGCGAACAAGCCATTAACAGGCTTGCCGTGGGCCGGCCCGTCACCTTTTGACCAAGTCAAACGGGTCGGCCTGTTCACAGGAATGGGCCTCTGTTGGGCACTGTTCAATATGGGCCAGTTTTACCACGGGCCGTTAATGGGCGGGGGGTTACTAAGGCCTCATATGGGCCGAAAGACATCATGGGCCATACATGGGCCGTAAGTTAAAACGGGCTAGAATTATATTGGACGGCCCAGATGACGCTACTCGGCCTAATTCGGATAGACCGTAAACGGGCCCTGGGTTAGCGGGCTGTAAATGGGCTATATGCGAACAGGCCGTTAACAGGCTTACCATGGGCCGGCCCGCCACCTTTTGACCAAGTCAAATGAGCCGGCCTTTTCATAGGAATGGGCCTCTGTTGGGCCGTGCCACGTGTCGACGTATCATAGGCGCTTTTGGTCCAATGAGTGGATGACATCTGTTCCAACGGTGAGCTGACACGTGTTTCCTCCAGCCAATGATGATTTTACACGTGGAAAATCCCCATGGGTCGGTGGTGTTAACGGGCTATCGGATCCAAAACCGGACCCGATAGCTTAACGGCGTTCCGTTATGGTGGATGCCACGTGTCGGTCACCCTTGACGAAAGCACTTCTTTGACACGCGATTTATCATCATGGAAGTGGACACTTCCGTGATGATCCTTTTGGTAATGTCATGGAACACTTCTACGACAGCACAGGTATGACTATCTTCATTCTGTCATAAATTTGTCATGGATGTACATGCATGACGGAAAACGTGACCTACTGTGACAAACACGTATCATCACGGAAGTGTATTTTTTTTTGTAGTGTTGGTGTGCCTATACATGAAAATGATGAACTATTACCGCCTGCTTATTTGGATTATAATGCTATGGTTAGCCATCGATTTATAGAGAGGGATGAACGATCCCTCCAGTATAGACTAATCTTTGACAGGCGTCATACTGTCCATATTGCTCTCCCTGCTCCTACCTTCTTTGACTTTCAGGCAAAAGGGAGATATATTATAACCAGGGAGGAGACAAATGAGTATAAGGAGACAATGAGAGCAGCTCGTCTCCTGGATGCAGCTCGCCAGGCAGTAGCCGCTGCATCTCAGTACAACCCCAACTACGACTTCGGATATCCGCTAGGCCAATATTGGCCATAGACCAACTTAGGCCAAAAGCCTGAGCTTGGGGGAGTACGTGTTTCTCACCGACATTACATTCATGTTCACACACTCATTCTAGTAGTCGGTGCTCACACTCTTTCATTGTACTATCCATGCTAGTTTCAATTCTTCTCTTAGTATTCTTCTTGTGTGTTAGAAAAACCTTAAAAAAACAAACAAAAAAATTTAGTTGTAGCTTTTAGCTAGTTTACTTTCCATGTTTGTGGTAGTAGTAATTAAAAGGAAACCCAAAAAGATTTCTCGTTCTTCTTTTGCTTGTTGGGAGCTTTCCTGTGTAAATAGCTTCTTTTCTTTTCTTTGGGGGTCAAGAGTAGAAGACCATGATTGAAAATGCTTAGTGGCTCTCATATGCTTTATTGGTAATTTAACCTTGAGCCATATTACCTTGTCTTCTCTATTGTATTAAATACTTGCATATTCCAGCTTAGTCCAATACACGTGCACTATTATTATTATCCACACCGTTCGGTCGTGCGAGTGAAAGGCAATAATGATGATATATCATGAATTGATTGAGATGAGAAAAGCTGGTATGAACTCGACCTCTCTTGTTTTTGTAATTATGATAGTCCACCCTTGATTCGGCTTGTTATGAATGAAATATGCTTGCAATGACAATTAGAGATCATAGCTGCTCATGCCATGCTTAATTAGCTAAGAGTTTATAATGGTCTATCTTGCGTGCCAACATGATATCAAAATGGTTGTGATGTGGTATGATAGGGTGGTATCTTCCTTGGAACGATTCAAGTGGTCTGACTTGGCACGTGTTCACACATGTACTTGAAACAAAATCAACATAGCATCCACGATATTTATGTTCATGGTGATTTATATCCTAGTCATGCTTGCATTCATTGTTGATTAATTTAATTGCATGTTCATGACTGTTGTCGCTCTCTAGCTGGTCGCTTCCCAGTCTCTTTCTAGCCTTCACCTGTACTAAGCGGCAATACTGCTTGTGCATCCACTTCCATAAAACCCAAAGTTATTCCACATGAGTCCACCATACCTTCCTATATGTGGTATCTACCTGCCGTTCCAAGTAAATTTGTATGTGCCAAACTCTAAACCTTCAAATAAAATTATGTTTTGTATGCTCGAACAGCTCATGTATCAACTAGGGATGTCTATATCTTCCATGCTAGGTGGGTTATTCTCACGATGAGTGGACACCACTCATAATTCGTGAGAAAATGGCTGGTAACCGGGATGCCCAGTCCCATGCTCAAATCATAATAATTAAACAAAACTCCCCCAGGGTTGTTGCTGGTTTGGATGGTACCCGTTGTTTCGGGCTAGCCGTGGAGTGTGCTTGTTGGTGGTTGGGGGAGTATAAACTTTACCATTATGTTTGGGAACCGCCTATAATGTGTGTAGCATGGAAGATATCGATATTCTTGGTTGTTATGTTTACAATGAGAGTATACCGCTCAGAATATTATTCATCTCTATTTAAAAATCTAGCTCTGGCACCTCTACAAATCACTGCTTCCCTCTGCGAAGGGCCTATCTATTTACTTTTATGCTTAGTCATCATCCTCTTATTAAAGAGCACTAGTTGGAGAGCACCTCTATCATTTGCATGTATTGCTATTAATTTACATTGAGTATGTGTAATGCCCCGAATGTAATACTTTCCCTTTTGGGCATATAATATATGTCCGGCTTCATCAATTCCATTTCGGGTTCTTCGTCTTTCGGGTTTTCGTCGTTTTGTTGTGTGCGTGTGTGGCATTCATTCATAGCATGTACTCATGTGCATCGCATTGCATTGTGTTGTCGTTTGCATCCGGTTCCACGCGTTCCTTCCCGTTGTTCGTTTCGCGTTCCGGAGCTCCCTCACGTGTCCGTGGCGTCCCGTAGGCCTACTTTGGTGTTTGGCCGTGTAAAGTTACCGGTTTGGTGCGAGACTTGTCGTGTGTTGTTGTTTTGTTGTGCGTAACCCGCCTGTCAAATCTCGTCGCGTTTGGAGTTCGTTTGGTGCTCCAACAGTTATTCTCGTGGGCTGAAAGTACCTTCACTTTGAGGCCCAAGAAACCCCTCCAACAGCCCGCCAAACCAATCCACTCCCTTCATCTAGGCCATCCAATTCTGATCGTGTGGCCGAAAACCACACCCCATTTGGACAACCCTAGCTCCTTGTGCCTATATATTTGTCCACTTCCCCAATTTTTGCCCTAATAGAAAACCCTAGCCTCTTCTTCTTCAACCTCCAGCCATCTCCTACCTCTAGCTCGCCGGAGTTCCTCGCTGCCGCCGGAATTCTCGCCGGAGGAGCCGCCGCCGGCCACCACCTCGCCTCCCTCCGGCCTCAGGCGAGCTCCCCTCGTCGCGCCACCTTCCTCCCGCCGCGGTCCCGCTCCTCCTCACCGCCGGCGCCGCCGGGCCACACCGCCACCGCGGCCCCCGACCGCACCTCGCCGCCCTCCTTCCAACTCCGGCGCCGCCCTCCTCCAACTCCGTCGCGCCGCCCCGGATCCCTCCGCCGCCTCGCCCTCGGGCCGGACGGCCGCCGGGCCGCCACTTCCCGCCGGCCAGCCACCCGCCGGGGCCGCGCCTCCCGCCGCCGGGCGCTCAGGCCGCCGTGCCCGAGCCTCCATCGAGGGCCGCCGCCGCTGCTCGAGGCTCCCCAGCCTCCCGATCCGATCTGGAGGCCTAACGGGCCGGGCCTCCAGATCCGCTCCACCTCCGGCCCCGTTAGGCGCCAGATCCGGCCCGCACCGAGGACCCGTGCCCGATCCGCCGGCCGGGTGGATCCGCTCCGCCGCCCGCCAGCCCGTTTGACCGCCGCCACCGACCGTTGACCGTTGACCAGACCCGTTTGCCCGAGGTGGTGGATTTTTCTTCTAAGTCCCTGTGAATTTTAGTGTCTGATGCTATTTTCAAATAGTGATAACTTTGTGTGTGTTGCTCCGATTTGAGTGAATGAGATGTCCAGACGTTCGTGGAGACATGTACTACATTTCATTCCATTGTGCCATGCATGTTTGAGATCATCTAGATGCTTAAATATCTGTTGCAAGAGTGCTTCGTGATAAAAACTGTTGTTTGTAGTTATTTTCATGCCATCTTTGCATAGTGATAACTTGGTGCTCGTTTATCCGAATAATGCAAATGACATGTCCACGTGTTCGTCTTGTCATGCTCTACATGTAAAATGCTTAAGTTTGCATGATAGGTTTAACCTTGCCATGTTTATCTCCGTTGCGAAGTTGCTATGTGGCTGTTATGTTGTTAAACTTGTTATGAGATGCCAACTTGAGGAGCTCATTGCTATCATTGTGTTTATCTCCATGATGCATGCTTAGGTGTTTTGGAATCACCATCATATGTACTTTGATGTGGTGCTTACCACTTGCCATGTTTAGTTTTGAGGTGACTTAAACTTGCTCTCAAAGATGCCATGTTGAAACTGCTGTTTTAACACTTCGTGAAATTTCACCAAGTCTGGAATCTGTAATTTCTAGATGCCATGTTTGCTTGTTGTTCTAGGCCAATCCATGATAGTTTTGGGGTGACTCTTGACGATTCCTTGTAGTATATATTGTTGGCTATCCATTCATGATCTCACATGCTTATTTGAGTGGCTGTAGCATATTTAACTGTTGCTCCAAAGTTGCAATAAAATACTGCTATCAGGATTTTGTTGTCAAGTTCAATATGTCATAGCTTGTTGCTATTGATCCGTGGCTCCTTTGGGGGTGCACCAATGGACTTATTTGCTGTAGGATATGTCTAGTTTATGTTCATACTCTTTGCCATGATGTTTGAGTGTTGTAGCTTATTTATCTAGTGCTTCGGAGTTGCTATGTGGCTGTAATTTTCAGCTTGTGCATATTTCTTGTTTCGGGCATAACTTTTAGCCCGCAGCTCCGTTTTCAGCAAGACTTATATGAAACTTGATTGATTTTTCGTGTAGATTCATAATATCCTATTGTTATCATGTTTTGAAGTATTTTGCTTGAGTGCAATTTTCCATGCTCCTTGTGCTCCCATAGTGCATAAGTCATGCATCCATCATTTTTGTGTGCGCATTGCATCTTGTTGATTCGTGCCTTGTGTGGTTGTGTTGATTAGAGCCGGAAGCTGAGACCGAGTACGAGTACTAGCACGAGGTTACTACCGAGGTTGAGCACGAGGACCCCTCTTATGATCCTTTCGACAACTCTTCAGGCAAGATGACCGAACCCCGATAACATTACTATCTTTGCCTATTGCTAGAGTATCGCTCTATAGTTTTGCCTCGATGCCCATGTCTTTCCTATCAGCCTCCTATTGTAACCATGTTCATGTTTAACCACCCTACCTAAGCAAACCGTTGAATGGCTAAGTACGCTTCGCTCAGCCCCTCTTATAGCATTGTTAGTTGCAGGTGAAGATTGAAGATGCTTGCTTCATGTTGAAGTTTTGTTGGGTTATATCACACTATATAAATGCTTAAAAATGAAATCATCTATATATTGGCAATGGGTGGAAGGCTAAGCCTTTTGCTTGGTGATTTGTTCCACTCATGCCGCTAGGAACCGTATAAACCGGTGTTATGTTCCTTGATTATGCGTTCCTCACACGGTTGGGGTTATGAGACCCCCTCGATAAACCGCTAAGTGCTAAGTCTTTTCCAGCAAGTCCCAACATTGGTACTATTTGCCTAATAACTAAATAAACTTGCATAGGGAGTAATTAACCCTCTTTCTTAATCAACAACCCCCGGGCCAGTGCTCCACATGAGTGTTGGTCCGAAACGGGGAGCCTGCGGGGCCACCACGAGGGAACTCGAGGTTTGGTAAAAACCCGTAGCTTCACCCATCCGGTCGTGGCCTGAGACTAGATACGCGCGGCTATTGTCAGGGTGCCGGCACACCGGGAGGATTTGCTGGATTAGCCTTACCTTAGTTCGGAGTATCTTGAGCACGGGATTCCGAGGATACTCGGGCCTTCCCACCTTGGAGTTGCGACTCCGCGGATCGTGGGCTTGTCATGGGCCAAGTTGGAACACCCCCGCATGGGTTTGAACTTTCGAAAGTCGTGCCCGCGGTTATGTGGCAGATGGGAGCTTGTTAATATCCGGTTGTAGAAAACTTGACACCATGTTCCAATACACTACCAGCGTGAGTACCGTGACTGTCATTTTCCGAAGGGGGTTTCGGGAGATGAACACGGTGGGGTTATGTTTGACTTGATTAGTTTAGGATCACTAAGTGATCATCTCTCGACCGAGGCGCCTTCTCTTCTCGCTCTCATTCACGTAAGCTAGTGCTAGTGCTGTTGCAACCACTTTCTTATTCTTTCTTCAGCCTTGTTCCACACCCAAGGCTTAAATAGTCATGTTACCCGAGAACGGGATTGCTGAGTCCTCTGTGGCTCACAGATTGCTTCACCACACCAGATGCAGGTCCGATGGTGAGCTATCCAGGTGATGGCACCGAGCTAGACTGGGAGTACGACGAGGAGCGTAGCCGTTACTATGTTCGTTATCCTGATGATCAGTAGTGGTTCTTCTACTAGGATTCGATCTAGACCTGTGGATTTAAATTATGTTTGGTATCTTGTCATTTGGATTTTACCCTTAGATGGGCTGTGATGTTCATTTGTATGATGATTGAAACATGTAATGAATTTGTGTGACGGCATGATTCCGTTTGAGGAGATTGATCTTCAACAAGACCTGTCCTACCGAGAGCATCCAGTTGCTATTCTCGAAGAAACCGAACGCAAGACCCGCAACAAGTCCATCAAATTTCTGAAAGTCAAGTGGTCACATCACACCGACCGAGAGGCTACCTGGGAACGAGAAGATCATCTTCGTTCCGAGTACCCTTCCTTTTTCCAGTCCTAGATCTCGGGACGAGATCTTTTTGTAGTTGAGGAGAGTTTGTAATGCCCCGGATGTAATACTTTCCCTTTTGGGTATATAATATATCTCCGGCTTCATCTATTTCCATTCCGGGTTCTTTGTCTTTCGGGTTTTCGTCGTTTTGTTGCGTGAGTGTGTGGCATTCATTCATATCATGTAGACATGTGCATTGCATTGCATTTGTGTTGTCGGTTGCATCCGGTTCCACGCGTTCCTTCCCGTTGTCCGTTTCGCGTTCCGGAGCTCCCTCACGCGTCCGTGACGTCCCGTAGGCCCACTTTGTTGTTTGGGCGAGTAACGTTACCGGTGTGCCGCGAGGTTGTTGTGTGTGTTGTTGTTTTGTTGTGTGCAACCCGCCTCTCAAATCTCGTCTCGTTTGGACTCCGTTGGTTTTTCCATCCGTTGTTCGTGTGGGTCCAAAGTGCCTTCACTTCGTGTCCCAGAAACACCCCTACTGCAGTCTTCTATCTTCTCCTAGGCCTTTCTAAACTACCCCCACGATCGGATCCGTCGGATCGCGATCGGAGGACTCCTAACACCCCTAAATCCCCCTAACCCTAGAAAAATCTGCTATTTATAGACCCTAGTCTATTTTGCATTCCTAGCTTCTTCTCCACCCTCTCCCCCTCTTTTATTCTCAGATCCACCAACCACCCTAGGCCACTTGGCAGAACCCAGCCGCCGTTTCCGTCGATCCCAGCCGAGCCAGCGCCGCCAGACTGGTCGATCGGGGGGATCAGATCCCGATCGCCAGCCGAGCGCCTGGTCAACGGCCTCGCTGGCCCTCCCCTCGATCGACCCAGGACAACGGTCCTGGACCACTTCGTCGCAGGCCAGATCCCGCACCGCAGGCCCTCCTTCACCGTCTCCTCCAGACGGGCCGCCGCGCCAGTTCGGGGTCCAGCCCGGTCGCCTCCGCCGCATCGAGCCTTCCGCTCGGTCCGTCCCTCCGCTCGCGCAGCAGGCCGCCTCCAAGCCTCGCCCCGACCAGGCCGCCGCCTTCGCGGGCTTCGCCTCCGCCTTGGCCCACCTCCGCGCCTCGCCCCGGCTGGGACCACTTCACCGTGGGCCGAGCCCCTCCGAGCCAGCCGCTCCCCTCTGCGAGGCCAGTCCGAGCGCTGCCGCGGGCCAGCCGCCGGGCTCCCTCTCCGCGCCAGGGCCTAGTCCGCCGGGCCGCCAGATCCGCTCCAGCCGCCTTCGCGCGGGCCGCTCCAGATCCGGCCCGTAGCCTTTTTTCCCAGATCTGTTGAGGTTGTTTCCCCCTCTTCCCTCTCTAAGTCCCTGTGATATTGTTGCTGATGCTATTTTCAAACTGCTAGATCTCCTTGTGTGTTTGTCCGATTCGCGCATATAATATGTCCAGACGTTAGTGGAGACTTTCTCTACGTTTTACCTGTTGTTGTCATGCATGTTAGAGATCATTTAGGTGCTCGTTTTGCTGTTGCAAGAGTGCATCATGATATAAACTGCTGTTATGTGATGTTTTTATGCCACCTTTGCCATGTGATATCTTTTAGCTCGTTTGTCCGAATGATGCAAATGACATGTCCACGTGTTCGTCTTGTCATGCTCTACATGTTGTATGTGATAGGTTGCATGATAGATTTATTATTGCCTTGTTATCATCGTTGCAAAGTGCCATGTGGATGTGATGTGTTTTCACTTGTTATGAAATGCCATCTTGTTGAGCTCGTTGCTATCGTTGTGTTCACCTCAATGATGCATGCTTGTGTGTTTCGGGATCACCTTCATGTGCACTTTGATGAGGTGCTTACCTCTTGCCATGTTTAGTTTCGAGGTGACTTAAACATGCTCTTTTATATGCCATGATGATATTGCTGTTTTAGGACTTAGTGGTTTTTCACTAAGTCTGAAATCTGTAACGTTCCGATGCCATGTTCGTGTGATGTTCTAGGACAAAGCATGATAGTTTTGGAGTGGATTTTGATTGTTCCTTGTAGTATATATTGTTGTATTTCCATTAATGTCCTCACATGTCTATTTGAGTGGCTGTAGCATGTTTATCTTTTGCTCCAAAGTTTCAATAAAATTCTGCTGCCAGAATTTTATTGTCAAGTTCAATATGTCCAAGATCATTGCTATTGATCCGTGGCTCCGTTGGGGGTGCACCTTTGGACTTAGTTGCTGTAGTATATGTCTAGTTTGTGTTCATGTCCTTTGCCATGATATTTGAGTGCTGTAGCTTAATTATTTTGTGCTCCGAAGTTGCTATGTTGCTGTAATTTTCAGCTTTCGCTCAATTCTTGTTTCGGGCATAACTTTTAGCTCGTAACTCCGATTTCAGCGAATCTTATATCAAACTTGATTGATTTTCTGTGTAGATTAATAATATCAGATTGTTCTCATGTTTTGAGGTGTTTTGCTTGAGTGATATTTTCCGTGCTCCGTGTGCATCCTTAGTGCATCCATCATGCATTCATCTTTTTCGAGTGCGCATTGCATCTTGTTGATTGGTGCTTGGTGTGATTGTTTTGTTTAGATCCGGAAGCAGAGTCTGAGTTCGAGTACGAGCACGAGGTTTCCAACGAGGTTGAGCACGAGGACCCTTCTTACGATCCGAACGACTTCTCTTCAGGCAAGATGACCGAACCCCGATAACATTACTATCTTTGCCTATTGCTAGTAGTCTCGATCTATAGTTTTGCCTCGATGCCCATGATCTTCTTGCCAGCCTCCTACTTGTAAACCATTGCCATGTTTAACCAACCTACCTACGCAAACCGTTGCTTGGCTAAGTACGCTTCGCTCAGCCCTTCTTATAGCGTTGCTAGTTGCAGGTGAAGATCGAAGATGCTTGCTTCTTGATGAAGTTTGGTTGGGTTATATCACACTATATAAATGCTTAAATGAAATCATCTATATATTGGCAAGGGTGGAAGGCTAAGCCTTTTGCTTGGTGTTTTGTTCCACTCATGCCGTTAGGAACCGTATAAACCGGTGTTATGTTCCTTGATTATGCGTTCCTAACACGGTTGGGGTGTATGGGACCCCCTCGATAAACCGCTAAGTGCTAAGTCTTTTCCAGCAAGTCCCAACATTAGTTCTATTTGCCTAATAACAAACTAAACTTGCATAGGGAGTAATTAACCCTCTTTCTTAATCAACAACCCCGGGCCAGTGCTCCACATGAGTGTTGGTCCGAAACGGGCAACCTGCGGGGCCACCTCGAGGAAACTCAAGGTCTGGTAAAAACCCGTAGCTTGTCCCATCCGGTCGTGGCCTGAGACGAGATACGCTCGGCTACTATCAGGGTGTCGGCACACCGGGAGGATTTGCTGGATTAGTCTTACCTTAGTTCGGTATATCTTGAGCACGGGATTCCGAGAATACTCGGGTCTTCCCACTTTGGAGTTGCGACTCCGCGGATCGTGGGCTTGTAATGGGTCAAGTTGGAACACCCCTGCAGGGTTTGAACTTTCGAAAGCCGTGCCCGCGGTTATGTGGCAGATGGGAGCTTGTTAATTCCGGTTGTAGATAACTTGACACAATGTTTCTAATACACTACCAGCGTGAGTTCCGTGACTGTCAATTTCCGAATAGGGATTCGGGAGTTGAACACGGAGGGGTTATGCTTGTTGAGCTTGTAGCTAGGATCACTTCGTGATCACTTCTCGCCGAGGCCTTCTCTTCTCGCTCTCACTCGCGTAAGCTAGTTGCTAGTTGCTGCTGCAGACACTTATTCTTTTCTTCAGCCTTATCCTCACCCAAAGGCTTAAATAGTCTTGTTACCCGGAGACGGGATTGCTGAGTCCTCTGTGGCTCACAGTTACTTCACATACCAGATGCAGGTCCAGCTGTGAGCTATCCAGGTGATGGCACCGAGCTGGATTGGGAGTACGACGAGGAGCGTAGTCGGTACTATGTGCGATACCCGGATGATCAGTAGTGGAGACTCTTACTAGGATTCGATCCGCCTGTGGTTTATTTATCTAAGTTTGGTACTTTGACATTTGGTTTTGCCCTTAGAGGGTTGTGATGTTCTTAATGTATGATGATTGAGATTTGAATTGTAATTCTGTGACGTGGCGAGTGTAAGCCAACTATTTCTGTTTACAATCCCCTCTTTTACATGAGTTGTGCAAAGATTACCAAACTTGAGATCATTCTAGGATGGATTTATGCCTTTAAGTCGTGCCTCGACACGTAGGAGGTATAACTCCATCCTGGGCATTACAGAATGGCAGGTTAGTGGCTTGCCTGGTGGATAAATGGATTCATGCACAATACTATGGGGGCCCAATTAGATGTCATGTCTACTCGACACCCAATTAAATGGCGTTCGATGTCATGTCAAGCGTCGGGAAATTTACAGGTGATACGAAGCTTTCCATTCTCCCATGATACGGCCTTCCGAGAGCCCTTGGATCAGAGACCAAACGGTAGCATGGCGTGATTCTAGACCTATGGGTGAATATCCTATCATGGAGGGTTATTCTGCAAATTTTCAGCAACTTAGCATGCGACTGTTTGATCTCAGATCCAAGGGCTATCAGCGGCCCATATCATGGTCGCGCCTACCACGACCGTCGCCTCGCTCGCGCGGTCGCGCCCTTGGAGATTTAACACGGTGCGTTAGGCTATCTGATGTTGGCATGTCATACATAGTCATCAAGGTTAGCTATAAGGTTGGCTATAAGAGTATTTTTTGTTTACTTCTCTCTTTCTCTTTCTTCATAGTATTTACTGCATCTGCCAAGGAGTGACCTCCTCCAATGAAATGGTGCTTAGATGAGGTGCTATGGGCATTAAATGGCTTAGCAACTCAAGTCCCCAATGCATAGGTGCTTAGTTTTTTGTTGCTAAGTTTGCTTCATCTAGGTACACGCGCTTATCTCCATTTCTTCCTGGGGTCACCAAGCTAGTATCTCTCTTCTTAATTAACTTGGCACATCAGACTTTATGCCTATGTGGTAGGCTTAGCACCTATAGGATCAAGTACAATAGTGGGCTATAAGCCCGCTTTACATGGCATTTTTGCATATGTGGGGTTTAGGGTTTAGGGTTTTCATATGTGGGGGAAAGTGGCAAGGAAAAAGTGGAGGAGTGGGCTCTCAAGCAAGAGCCAGCCTCTACATGGTGGAGCATCGGGAGAGGCACCTGTATGGAGGGGGAGTGGTTAGTTAGGAAGAAAAAATCCTAGTCGGCGTGTAAATGTGTGTAACTCTTTGTATGTTTAGCATTATTGGAGGCACGTGTATGGAGGTGGTCAGGAATCCGGTTTGGCAGTTAAAATGATAATGGAAAGTCAAATCACCGGGCCCCACCTGTCCAGCAGTAACTCACTGTCAAATCACACAACCCTACGTTTGCAGCAGCCTACTCCCTCATCTTCTCGTGTCTCTGTCGAACCGACTAGGCGGAACTGCCCCACCTACCGCGCGGGAAAAGCCCCGCCCTCGACTTTTAAACAGTACAATATACTAATTTTGTATCCATGGATTGCGCCATGGAGAAAAGCCTCAAGAAAACGATGGTACACATGTACGGAGTATACAGCACGCCCGTCGCGTTCGCGTCGCACCCCAGACGGTCGGTCAGTCTGGCACGCCGCTCTCCAAATTGAACGCGCGTCATATTGCTTTTGCACACACATGTGGCACCGCAATTGAGAACCGATCATAGGCACACTCCCCGGCCCCGCAAGTTGGGTGAGTTAATAGAAGTACATACGTTGGTACCTGGACGATCCCTACAAGACATGGAAGATCAGTTCGTCCATGCATGTGACCAGACTCCAGCAGACACGCCTGGATTGGCTATCGTCTAGACGTCTACATATCGTGCATGTTGTGTTGTACAGGGCTGTAGTTCTGGTGAGAAATCTAAAAAGAGGTTTCTTGTCATCTCGCAAAATTAGGTGTCATGTGCTTCGGATCACTTCGAGGGTTAAACGACGACAACTGAGTTGGGCTAGTCATTGGGGGCACATGCACGAAGGCTACTCGGCTGCCATCTAGGTCAAGCCGGCTATGTTAATTAGGACATCTATCGACGGACCCCTTTTCTACGAGTTTATCTTTAATTTGAGCTTTGATCCTCGTCTAGTTTGTCCGTCGGGATTCATCTTGTCTCCTTTGGACAGTGAGGTTATGATTTCTTGTCATGTGGCATTTTTTTATGTTATATGTTATAATCTGGTGCTTCAGATCAAAACAACGACAATTGCGCCTCCGGGGCATGTGCATGAAGACTTCTCGACAGTCATTGCCGAGGTCAAGCCGGCTCCGGCCGGTAGACAAAAGAAAACTAGTACTCAACTATATAGGCCGGAGCCTCCGCGCTTGCTTGCTAGTATTGCTCTCTTCACACGGTCTCGTCCTCTCCAGATCTAAACACGACAGCGGTGGCCACACACTCTCTCTCTACTCACCACTGGTCATAGATCCAGCCGGATCCTCTCTGCCGGGGAAGGTGAGAAGGTGCAATGTTCACGCGGTCATCCTCGGCGACGGCTCTTACCCACTGCCGGTGCGTCCCAATGAGCGTGCCTTGCTGTTCTCTCCCAAGCATCGCTGGCGAGGGAGGGCCTCCCACCCCTTCTTCCTTGCTGCCGTAGTGTGGGCAGATCCGGCCTCTCGCCGCCCACCTAGCGATATCCCGGCGACCCTCAGGTGTAACTTCCTTCGAAACCGGCCTTGCTCTACTTCCCGAGCTCCTGACATCCCTGCATTTGTATCTTTTACTATTTCTCAGGCCCCCTCGTGTAGATAGGATCGATCGGCTGTTCGAAAACCACCTAATTTTTTACTGTTAAGAGGTAAAACTAGTTCATGCACTCGAATCTAGTAGTACTTGGTTCAAACAAGGAAGAAAGGGGGTGGGGGTGGGGGAAGATTTGTTACCCGAATCTAGGACTTGGTCGAAAGAGGAAATAATGGGGGCAAAAAGTAGCAGAGACTGGCTATCCAACTGGTCTCTAGGTCTAATAGGGAAATAAAGGGAACGCAGTACAAACTCAATATAAACCCGATCTATTGGTTGAAAAAGGAAAGAAAGTGGGGACTGGGGGACAAGTCAACAGAGTAAGTCCGGCACTAGATTTTCTAGCCTCACACAGTATAAGGTGGCTATATACCGAACAAAAATGGGACCAACCCAGATATCCTCTCCTGATGTTTGTTGCCCCGAGCCGCTCTTATGTAATGCCACTGGTAAAATGTAGCGGTCACACTGTTAAAAGTAAGGACACGTTAAACCAATGTTGTTTTCAATGTAATGTCTCCAGTAATATGAATCAATGGCCATTTTTTTCATGTCCTGCTAAATTTCCCATTTAGATAACTTGTTTCTTTTCGTTTTCAGATGGAAATGGAACCGGGGCTGGAGTCCTTTTCTTAAAAAAGAAGAAGAAGAAGAAGCTGCTAGCTCATGGGACATTGCTTCATTTTAGGTGAACTGCACCAAAAGGTCCCATGAATTGAATCATCCATGTTGGTGACTGGTGTCATCCCTTCTACGATGGCGTTGACTGCAGATATGTTGGTGACTGGTGTCATCCCTTCTACGATGGCGTTGACTATAATCTAATCACGCCTTTTCATTATCTGTGCAAACAAGGTTATTTAGCTGCATTTTGGTGGAACTCCACAAATGTACAGATGGAACCGACATATATGCAGAGTGAGAGGTGCCAAGCAAAAATTACCGACACCAACCCTGCTCCATCTAAGCATTGGCATCCACCACCATCAGTGGGATGTGTGGCGCTCATTGTGGAGTATCGATCCCAGATGGAGCATCCACCAGAGATTGAAGGATCGAGCATCTACAGGGTGCCGTTTGTGAGGGTGTCGTGCCAGAGTGAGCCGGTGGAGTCTTCGTCGACCGAACCCAACTGCAAGAGGAGAAAAACAGTTGGCCCGACGACGCTTCCCCGCCATTCTCTCCCTCTCCGTTCACATCGTCTCATGGGGCGGTTGTCTGCCACCGAGGAATAGGAGGGATCCCCCCCAGACCAATAGTCGGGCAGGTTGTGAATTGTCAGGAGGAGCTTAGGGTTGTTAGTATTTGCAGGTTGTGAATTGTGTTTTGTGTTGTGTATTTTGAGAGTACTTTCAGATATGAATGTCTTTTGAATTTCAGATTTGCAGTAGTGAGCATATGAAGTATTTCATGAATTATAGAGATATATTTTTAGCACTTAAAAAAATGTAGTTTCATAGGAGTATAGACAATGTGATTCTCAGAGAAGAAACTGCAAGTTTCAGTTTCAGATAAGAAACTCCAAGTTCAGTTTCAGATAAGAAACTGGAACTTTCAGAGGCAGAGCGTTTATATTAACACGGCCTTTTCAAACAGTGTTAACATCATGCTGGAAGTTTTATTCATGGTCGAAACTGGAACTACCAGCCAGTTAACATCATGCTGATCAACATTCATGCATAGCACATCTTCATATGATGCACAGTCAGAAAGATATGCTATTTTCAAAATGCCCACACAATGTCGAGTGTGTGAAAAACAGAGAAAACAAAGGACGAAGTTTTGGCAACTGTAGGACGTGGTGTGCGTAGATGACAATTGGGACCCACATGTCATTAAAGGCAGAGGCAAAACATTTGGAGACATTTTCTCTGCACTTAAAAAATGTAGTTTCATAGGAGTATAAAAGTGCAGACAATGTGATTCTCAGAGAAGAAACTGCAAGTTTCAGTTTCAGATAAGAAACTCCAAGTTCAGTTTCAGATAAGAAACTGCAACTTTCAGAGACAGAGCATTTATATTAACAGGGCCTTTTCAAATAGTGTTAACACCATGCTGGAAGTTTTATTCATGGTCGAAACTGGAACTACCATCCAGTTAACATCATGCTGATCAACATTCATGCATAGCACATCTTCATATGATGCACAGTCAAAAAGATATGCTATTTTCAAAATGCCCACACAATGTCGAGTGTGCGAAAAACAGAGAAAACGAGGGACGAAGTTTTGGCAAGTGTAGGACGTGGTGTGCGTAGATGACAATTGGGATCCACATGTCAATAAAGGCAGAGGCAAAAAATTTGAAGATATTTTCTCTACACAGGTGGAATCGAACCCGGGCGAAACAGCTGTCGGGTAGTGTCACTCGGCCACTGGGCTAGTTCAGTTATTTCGTTACTAATAAGGCACTTCCTCAGGTGGTCGGATCTCCTCCTACGCCTTTGTGCGATCGCCACGACGCCGCTGTCTGCCGTTGTGAACATGCTGAACAAACGAGTGTAATCTGGAGAGGACTGTACGTGGAAAGGCGGACAGTCGGGGCCCACCAGGTCTATGGCCGTACGCAAGCAAGTGCCTCATCGAAAAAATACTTCCTCCTAATGCTATACTGATGTTGGGGCCCACGGGTTTTTCAAAATAGTTACATTTTTTAGGTGCTTCAACATAGTTACTATAGGAGATAAATTCACAACGAAGCCGGGGAGCTGGCAGGTATCATTTATTATCACTAGGGCAGCAAGTATCAGGTGGGTTTTGGGCTGCCCCGTCTAGGTTTTCTATTCTAACATGCGCAACCCACGGCCTCGTGTGGGAGGTCCATAGGTCTGTTTATATTTTCTTGAGGGCCGTCATGTATCAACCGGCCTATGGACCTCCCATCCGAGGTTTTATTTTTCCTGAAACATCGGCAACCCAATTTATGTATTTTTTTTTTGAAGAGAACACGGAGGTCTGTTCTATTTTTCTATATAAGAATAGGAACGCCTCGTCCAACTTATGTTTCCCATCTAACTATATTATATATATTTAAATTATTTTGTATGTTATTATATATTATTGTTATTGTCATCATATATTTAACAGATACTTACATATGTAAGAAAACAATATCCCACATCTTATTAACTTATAAAAATAATTTCTTAACAATAAAACCTTGGATTTGTTTTGGCAACGAAAATCGTGGTGATTGTGTACAAAAGCTTGGTAAGATTTAAGGACCAATGTAATAATAAATCACTTATTATATATGCTCAGCCCCTGTTTATTTTTTGATAACATTGCTGCGCCCACCCCAACATTATAATTAGAATCAGCCCAGCAAAATAGTGTATTTCGAGAAAGTGCAAATGGCCTGTAATTTTTTAGGAAAAACATAAATGGGACGCATGGATGCTACATTATTTGTTCACCCAGCCCAGCTAATGGACTGTAATTCAGAAAAAAGATCAAATGGACTGTAAATTCTACCCCGCAAAAAAAAGACTGGAAATTCTGAAAAAATGGGTTGAATACGTGCCACATTTTTGGAGGCTGAAATGTGGGCCGATAAGCCGAAGCCAATGCAAGTCGTTGTCAACTTAGTCAACAAATGATTCTGACATCGTTAGTTGTTGGATTTACATCCAACGACCGTCATCCATCTTCAATCTCTCGTCTTCTTCCTCCAGCGCCGCCGGGACCACCTGCTCACGCCTCCTGTTGCTAGCAGCTCTGCTTAGCACGCTTCGCTGTGAAGCGCTACTCCACCGTTGGCCAGGCCATCCCTCCACCCCTCCACACCTCCTGTTCTTCTCCACCGACTGCCGAACCACACCACACCAGAACCAGTTAACCCTCGTACACCTCTCCGTCTATGACTCTACTCCCGCGTCTTCCCATCTTCGGCTCGTTGCTGCCCGGGGCCTCGCCGTCGTCCACCACCATGGATGTGCTCAGCGCGGAGTGGTCAACGTGGTCAACGAACGACACCATCGGAAGTAGACTGTGCGTGGAGAGGCTAACAGCTGGGTCCATGGCCGCACGCAAGGAAATGCCTCCTTATTACGCGCAAAATAATGATTCCTCCACCTGACAGCTGGGACCCACCGGAAGGGCCTCTGTATTTCGCGAAAAAACGTTCCCACCGCTGACAGGTCGGACCCACCAGCTATATCTTCGCACGCAAGGAAGTGCCTCCTTATTACGCACAAAAAAATGAATACTCCCCCTGCTAGTTGGGACCCATCACAGTGGGAGGCTGACTTGTGGGCCTACTAAGTTGACGGGGATGGAGTGCTTTGTCAACTTAGTCAATATGAACGATTCTAGCTCCAATGACCGTATGATGTCCATCGAACGGCCGTAGTGCGTCTTCAACATCTGGTCTTCTTGCTCCAGCCGCCCAAAGCAGCGCCGGTCGTGTCACCTGCTCCTCCCTCCCATGGCCAGTTGTGCTGCTGCGGAGGCCTCACCGCCCCCATACTACTCCCACCGCTGGCCAGGTCATCCCTCCACTCACCCCCACACTCCATGTTATTCTGCAGCGACGGCAGCCTCACACCGCAGCCGAACCAGTGAACCCTCGTACTCCTCTCCGCATGGGCATCCACTGCCGCGTCTTCCCGGGCTCCGTGTCGTCCCCTTCCTAGGCCTCGTCGTCGTCCACCGCCTTGGTGCTCTCGGTGCGGCGTGGTCAATGCGGTCAACGACCGACTTCCATCGGAAGAGTACTGTACGTGGAGAGGCTGACAGCTGGGTCCACGGCCACAACCCAATTTTTTTGTGATTTACCAAGTATGTCACTTTGTCAGGCATGTTGGGCTGCAAATCTTTCAAGACAAGGAGAGCTTCATTCGGCTGGCCGAGAAAATGGCCTATCAGTAATGAGAAATGGGTTGTACATTTTTAAAACACATCAAACCGGCAATTAGTTTGAAATTTCTTTTTTTTCATTTTGAGATTTTAAATTGCATTGATTTTTATGCGTGGACAATTTGTTGGATTTTATATTGATATACATTTATTTCTAAAATCAGTTTGAATGTGACTCGAAATTTCGGGATTAAAAACAGTTCGGAACGCATCGAATATGCAAAAATTCGTATAATTTTTTAACCATGGCCACAATATGGGCTGTAATACTAACAAAAAGAATATGGGCTCCAAAAAAACCTTAATAATTAGCAAATGGGCTGTAAATTATTAGAAATAATGGCAGATGGGTTGTATGATGTTTTCCGCAGATTTGAGGCTTTCCTAAAAAAGAAGGTTGACGCACAAGCACTGACTGTTGGATGTCCATCCAACGGCCGTCGTGCTTCTTCAATCTATGTTCTTCCTGCTCCAGCCGCTCAAACAAGCGCCGGCGGGACTGTCTGCTCCCTCCTCCCCGTGGCCGGCTGTGCTGCCGCACAGGCCTCACCGCCCCACCGTACTCGCATCGCTGGCCTAGCCATCCCTCTACTCACCCATACCTGTTGTTATTCTCCGGCGATGGCAGACGAACCAGTGAACCCTCGTACAGTCGTACTCCCCTCCGCGTGGGAAACAACTGCCGAGTCTTCCCTACCTCTGTGCCGTTCCCTTCCTAGGCCTCACCGTCGTCCACCGCCCTAGTGCTCTCAGCGTGGCCTGGTCAACGTTGTCAACTACCAACATGCATCTGAAGTGGATTGTACGTGGAGAGGCTGACAGCTGGGTCCATGGCCGCACGCAAGGAAATGGCTCCTTATTACGCGCAACATAATGATTCCTCCACCTGACATCTGGGACCCACCGAAAGGGCCTCTGTATTTCGTGAAAAAACGTTACCAAAGCTGACAGCTTGGACCCACCAGCTATATCTTCGCACGCAAGGAAGTGCCTCCTTATTATGCACAAAAAATGAATACCCCCCTGCTAGCTGGGACCCAGTATAGTGGCAGGCTGACTTGTGGGCCTACTAAGTTGACGGGGATGGAGGGCTTTGTCAAATTAGTAAATATGCACGATTCTATCTCCAGTGACCGTACGATGTCCATCCAATGGCCGTAGTGCTTCTTCAACCTCTGGTCTTCTTGCTCCAGCCGCCCAAACCAGCGCCGGTCGTGCCTCGTGCTCTTGCCTCCCATGGCCGACTGCAATGCGGCGGAGGCCTCACCGCCCCCTACTACTCCCACCGCTGGTCAGGCCATCCATGTACTCACCCACACACCCTGTTATTCCGCGGTGACGGCAGCCTCACATCGCAGCGAACCAGTGAACCCTCATACTCCTTTACGCGTGGGCATCCACTGCCGCGTCTTCCCCGGCTCCGCGTCATCCCTTCCTAGGCCTCGTCGTCGTCCACCGCCCTGGTGCTCTCGGCGCGGCTTGGTCAATGTGGTCAAGGAACGGCCTCCATCGGACGTGGACTGTACGTGGAGAGGCTGACAGCTAGGTCCACGACGGCAGCATGGAAGTGCCTCCTTATTACGCGCAAAATAATGATTCCTCCACCTGATAGCAGGGACCCACCGGACGGGCCACCATATTTCACGAAAAAACGTTTCCCCTTGACTGCTGGGACCCAGCGGACGGGCCACCGTATTGCGCGAAAAAAATGTTCCCCCCGCTGTCAGCTCGGACCCACCGGAAGCACCTCCTTATTACGCACAAAAAATCAATACTCCCCCTGCTGGTTGGGACCCACCTTGGTGGGAGGCTGACTTGTGGGCCTACTAAGTTGACGGGCACAGACTGCTTTGTCAACTTAGTCAATATGAACGATTCTAGCTCCAGTGACCGTACGATGTCCATCCAATGACCGTAGTGCTTCTTCAACCTCTGGTGTTGTTGCTCCAGCCGCCCAAAGCAGCGCCGGTTGTGCCGCATGCTCGTGCCTCCCGTGGCCGGCTGTGCTGCCGTGGAGGCCTCACCGCCCCCTACTATTCCCACCGCTGGCCAGGCCCTGCGGCGACGGCAGCCTCACACCGCAGCCGAACCAGTGAACCCTCGTACTCCTCTCCGCGCAGGCTTCCACTATCGAGTCTTCCCCGGCTCCGCGTCGTCCCCTTCATAGGCCTCGCCGTCGTCCACCGCCCTGGTGCTCTCGGCGCGGCGTGGTTAACATGGTCAAGGAACGACTTCCATCGGAAGAGTATTGTACGTGGAGAGGCTGACAGCTGGGTCCACGGCCGCAGCAAGGAAGTGCCTCCTTATTACGCGCAAAATAATTATTCCTCCACCTGGCATCAGGGACCCATCGGACGGGCCACCGTATTTCGCGAAAAAAGCGTTTCCCCCTGACTGCTGGGACCCACCAACTATATCTTCGCACGCAAGGAAGTGCGTCCGAAAAAAAAACAATTCGCCCCCCTGACTGCTGGGACCCACCAGCTACATCTTCGTAGGCAAGGAAGTGCCTAACAGTCGGGACCCACCTGGTCGAAGCATACGTACCGTTGTCATTCTGGTCGCGAACGTGTACGTACATACTGGTCGATGTAGAGGCGTGCATGTGTCGTAGTAGAGGCGCGCACGTAGCATGTACACGTACGTACAGTGGCCAGTGTGCAAGAAAGAAAATACGATCACGTACGTACATACGGGCAGGGTCTCGAACGCCTACTCGCGCATACGTACGGCCAGGGCTCGTGTACATGGCCGGGTCGGAACAGAGAAACAACGTCGTCGTCGTGTTCATGGGGAGCCAACCGGCTGGGTCGGAACGGAATGCGTCGTCGTGTTCATCGGGAGGGCTTGGACAGAACAGCTGATGGAAACGAGGCCTAGCGTACCACAGAACGGAGGAAACGGCCTTGTGTTCGACCGGCCACGTTCGAAACGGGATCCTGTTCATCGGGAGGGGTGTGGCGTACCGCAAAATGGAGGAGACGGACCTCCTACGGTCGAAACGGGGGTCCTATTGATCGGGAGGGGTGTGGCGTACCACAAAACGGAGGAAACGGACTTGTGTTGGAGCGCTACGGTCGACACGAGGGTCCTGTTGATCGGGAGGGGTGTGGCGTACCGCAAAACAGAGGAAACGGACTTGTGTTGGAGCACTATGGTCGAAACGGGGGTCCCGTTCATCGGGAGGGGTGTGGCGTACCGCAAAATGGGACTCCACAGGATACTGTTCATCACCACCATCGACCCCCTCCAGCCTCCACGGGCCATTGTTCATCCACCGTCGACGTCCTCCAGCCTCCACCTGCGATTGTTCAGCCTCCACCGCGCGCTACTCCACTGGCTACTGTTCAACCAGCCCTCTCCACGGGCTCCTGTTCAACCACCCCTCCACGGGATACTGTTCATCCAGCCCTCCACCATCTACTATTCATGCAGCCCTCCACGGGGTGGTCCTGTTCATGCAGGCCTCCACGGGGTCCTGTTCATGCAGCCCCAACCGGCTCGATCGAATGGGGTCCTGTTCATGCAGAGGCAACACCACGGGGTCCTGTTCAGCCACCCCCACCGGGAACTGTTTATCCAAACCCCCCAGCAACGCTCACTGTTCATGCAGAGACAGCATCGATTGGCTTCAGTTAGCAGCAGTAGCGAAGGAATCGCTCGACTGAGTTCAGTTAACAGCCATCGATCGATCGCTCAGGTTCAGTAACGCGTAGCCTGCAGTGCAATCGCTCGGGCTCAGTAAGAGCCCAACGCCTCGCTCGGGTTCAGTTAGAGCCCAATGCCTCGCACCCACGCGCGTGTGTGTACGAGAGATACGCGCATCGCTCGGCCCCGACCACCCACCGTTACCGGGAACACCCCGATATTTTCCTCGCCCTCGCTTCTACTACGGTTTTTCCCATCATGGACGGCCCAAAGAATGTCATGCAGCTGCGTCTCCGGCCCGTCCAGGACGAAAAGCACATTTTCTTTCATGATTTTTTGTCATAGAAGTAGGACCCCACCACATCTATGATGATACCGTGTTTTGTCACAATTATTGTCAGAGAAGTGTCATAAGTATGATAGAAAAAAGTTTCGTTCAGCCCAAAATGTCACGGATGTGTCTTTTTTTTGTAGTGCAAGACGACGGGCTATGCGAGTTGCATAAATCCCACCAAATAAATCTCCATCTAAACCATTATGATGTAGCCTACGTGCAACAATGGCTCCCAAGTTATATTGTTTATCACCTAACACAACACTCTTGAGAACACTAAGATCTGGGACACACATATGGCAAGCCTCATCTTTACCGTTTATGCATCTACCAATAAAGAGAGCAAAGTAATGAATAGCAGGAAAATTAATGCTCCCTATGGTAGCTTGTGTGATCTCTCTAGATTCCCCCACAGTGATACTAGTAAGGAAGTCTTTATATTTAGATTTGCGAGGATCACTAATGTTGCCCCACTGCGGGAGCTTACAAGCATCATTAAAATCCTCTAGGTACATGGTGTAAGATTTATCATAAAGATCAAACAGGACAGCGTGAGAATTACGTGAAGATGAAAATTTAAACATTCTCACAAAGGTATCGGTTAAGTAACGGTATTGATGGCACTTATCTTGCATGAAGCCCTCGAGGTCAGCATTATGCACATATGCATCAAACTCCTCCTTAATGCCTGCCCGAACCATAAATTCCTCTGACGGCCATTCACAAGGCCGCACTTTAGCTTCCCTCGGTAATTCATTGTCCGGCTCACGCATCGCGAGCCTTGGTTCTTGCTTCCATGAGGAACCACCTTGGAAGATTTTCCTATGCATTTTTCTGGTATTTTCTGAAATTTTTAGTAACTGAAAATAAAAGTGAACCAAACTCAACAAGATTGATAGCAACAACTCCTACAAGTGTCTAGAGACTATATCATGCATTAGAACTACTTGGGACCAAGGAAATTTGACATGCTAGCTCAATAACAAGGTCACCACAACAGCAAAAATTTGTAATAAATAAAGCACTAGAACAAAAACTAATTGGACCAATGGAGAAGTCACATACCAAGGAACAATCTCCCCAAACAATTTTGTGAATGGAGCTTTGAGCAAGGAGATAAAAAATGGCAGCAAGATGAGCTAGAACTCTTGCTTGAGCTGGATAGTGATTTTTTTGGGAGGAAGAAGGAGTGTGTGAGTGCAGGAATAAGTGGAGGGGGGCACGTGCGGCCCACGAGGCAGGGGTGTTTTTTTATTGCACAGATAAGTCTAGAAACAGACATAAAGTATTAATTTTGCTTTATTTAATCTAATTAACAGAAAGTAAAAGGAGGGTACAAAAGGTTGTGCTATCTAGATTCACCCATCTCATGCTCATCAAAAGGAGTCCATTAACAAGGTTGATCAAGTCTTGTTAATAAAATCTTTCCGAATAACATGAAACCGGAGAATTTTCGAACAACACTAGGTTACCTCAATGGGGATATGTATGTCCCCAACAATAAGAATATCATATGTCTTTTTGGCAGTAGGAAGAGGAAATTCAAAACCTCCAATAGTAATATTTGAAATTTTTCTAATAGAATTGATACTGTGGACCTGAGGTTGTTTCCTCAAAAAGTGTACCGTATGCTCATTACCATTAACATGAAAAGTAACGTTGCCTCTGTTGCAATCAATAACAGCCCCTGCAGTATTCAAAAAGGGTCTACCAAGGATAATAGACATACTATCGTCCTCGGGGATATCAAGGATAACAAAGTCCGTTAGAATAGTAACATTTGCAACCACAATAGACACATCCTCACAAATACCGATAGGTATAGCAGTTGATTTATCGGCCATTTGTAAAGATATTTTAGTAGGTGTCAACTTACTCAAGTCAAGTCTACGATATAAAGACAGAGGCATAACACTAACACCGGCTCCAATATCACATAAAGCAGTTTTAACATAGTTTCTCTTAATGGAGCAAGGTATAGTAGGTACTCCTGGATCTCCTAGTTTCTTAGGTATTCCACCCTTAAAAGTGTAATTGGCAAGCATGGTGGAAATTTCAACTTCAGGTATCTTTCTTGTATTGGTAATAATATCTTTCATATACTTAGCATAAGGATTTGTTTTAAGCATATCAGTCAAACGCATACGCTAAAAGATAGGTCTAAACATTTCAGCAAAGCGCTCAAAATCCTCATCATCCTTTTTCTGGATGGTTTAGGAGGAAAAGGCATGGGTTTCTGAACCCATGGTTCTCTTTCCTTACCGTGCTTCCTAGCAACAAAGTCTCTCTTATCATAATGTTGATTCTTTGATTATGGGTTATCAAGATCAACAGCAGGTTTAATCTCTACATCATTATCATTGCTAGATTGAGCATCATCATGAACATCATCATTAACATTATCACTAGGTTCATGTTCATTACCTGATTGTGTCTCAGCATCAGAAACAGAGATATCATTAGGATTCTCAGGTGTGTCAGCTACAAGTTCACTAGAAGCATGCAAAGTCTTATCATTCTTCTTTTTCTTCTTCTTAGAAGAACTAGGTGCATCTAAATTAACTCTGTGAGAATCCTGCTCAATTCTCTTAGGGTGGCCCTCAGGATACAAAGGTTCCTGAGTCACTTTACCCCCTCTAGTTGCAACTCTAACAGCATAGTCATTATTCTTACTATTTAATTCATTGAGAAAATCATTCTGAGCCTTAAGTACTTGTTCTACTTGAGTGGTAACCATAGAAGCATGTTTACTAATGAGTTTCAATTCACCTTTAACTCAAGACATATAATCACTCAAGCGTTCAACCATATAAGCATTACGCTGTAATTGTCTACCAACATAAGCATTGACATTTTCTTGCTTCACAATAAAATTATCAAACTCATCTAAGCCTTGGCTTAGGGGCTGGTTCAGGAAGTGTCCAATTATTTTCATTGTCCATCATATTATTCAATAGTAATTCAGCTTGATCAACTGTTATTTCCCTGAAAACACAACCATCACAACTATCCAAGTGGTCTCTGGAAGCATCGGTTAGTCCATTATAAAAGACATCAAGTATTTCGTTCCTCTGAAGAGGATGATCGGGCAAAACATTAAGTGATTGGAGAAGCCTCCCCAAGCTTGTGGGAGACTCTCTTCTTCAATTTGCACAAAATTATATATTTCTCGTAAGGCAGCTTGTTTCTTATGAGCGGGAAAATATTTAGCAGAGAAGTAATAAATCATATCCTGGGGACAACGCACACAACCAGGATCAAGAGAATTAAACCATGTCTTAGCATCACCCTTTAACGAGAATGGAAATAACTTAATGATATAAAAATGACGAATCTTTTCATCATTGGTAAACAGGGTGGCTATATCATTCAACTTAGTAAGATTTGCCACAACAGTTTCAGATTCATAGCCATGAAAAGGATCAGATTCAACCAAAGTAATTAACTCAGGATCAATAGAGAAATCATAATCCTTATCGGTAACAAAGATAGGTGAAGTAGCAAAAGCAGGTTCATATTGCATTCTAGCATTCAAAGACTTTTTGTGAGCTTAGCTAATAATTTCTTAAGATTATATCTATCATTGCAAGCAAGAAAGTCTCTAGCAGTTTCTTCATCCATAACATAACCCTCGGGAATAATAGGCAATTCATATTTAGGGGGAGAATCTTCATCATCACTTTCATGAATATTATCAGTTTCAATATTTGCTTTCTCCCTAACCTTAGCAATTTGTTCATCTAGAAATTCACCTAGTGGCACGGTATTATCAAGCATAGAAGTAGTTTCATCATACATAACAGAAGTAGCATCATCAAGAACATGTGACATATCATATTCAATAGCAGGAGTAGGTGTCGCAAATTTACTCATAACAGAGGGTGAATCAGGTGCAGAGCTAGATGACAGTTCTTTACCTCCCGTCGTAGTTGAGGGAAAGATCTTGGTTTTTGAGTCCTTCAAATTCTTCATAGTGATCAACAGATATAAATCCCAAGTGACTCAAAGAATATAACTATGTGTTGGGAAACGTAGTATTTCAAAAAAAAACCTACGATCATGCAAGATCTATCTACTAGATGCATAGCAACGAGAGGGGAGAGTGTGCCTACGTACCCTCGTAGACCGAAAGCGGAAGCGTCTAATGACGCGGTTGATGTAGTCGAACTTCTTCGCGATCCAACCGATCAATCACCAAACATACGACACCTCCACGTTCAGCACACGTTCAACTTGATGACGTCCCACGAGCTCTTGATCCAGTAGAACTTCGCGGGAGAGTTTCGTCAGCACGACAGCGTGGTGATGGAAATGATGAAGCTACCGTCGCAGGGCTTCGCCTAAGCACTGCAACGATATGACCGAGGTGTGTTTCTGTGGAGGGGGCACCGCACACGGTTGGGAGAGATCAACTTGATAAACTTGTGTGTCTAGAGGTGCCCCCTACCCCCATATATAAAGGAGCAAGGGGGGAGGCCGGCTGGCCCCTATGGCGCACCCTAGGAGAGCTACGCCTACTAGGAATAGGAATCCTATTCCTAGTAGGAGTCCACCAAGAGGGAGAGGGGGGAGGAAGGAGAGGGAGAGGGAGAAGGAAAGGGGCCCCCCTCCTTTCCTTGTCCAATTCGGACCAAGGTTGAGGGGCATGCGGCCCAGCTCTGGCCGGCTCGCTCTCTCTCTCTCCACTAAGGGCGCAAGTGGCCCATTAGTTCCCCCCTGGGGGTACCGATACCCCTCCGGCACTCCGGTTTAATCCGAAACTTTTTCGGAACACTTCCGGTGTTCGAATATAGTCGTCCGATATATCAATCTTTACGTCTCGGATATTCCGAGACTCCTCGTCATGTCTGTGATCTCATCCGGGACTCCGAACTACCTTTGGTACATCAAAACTCATAAACTCATAATACCGATCATCAACAAACGTTAAGCGTGTGGACCCTACGGGTTCGAGAACTATGTAGACATGACCGAGACTCGTCTCCGGTCAATAACCAGTTGCTGAACCTGGATGCTTATATTGGCTCCTACATATTCTATGAAGGTCTTTATCGGTCAAACCGCATAACAACATACGTTGTTCCCTTTGTCATTGGTATGTTACTTGCCCGAGATTCGATCGTCGATATCTCAATACCTAGTTCAATCTCGTTACCGGCAAGTCTCTTTACTCGTACCGTAATACATCATCTCGTGACTAACTCATTAGTCATATGCTCGCAAGGCTTATTATGATGTGTATTACCGAGAGGGCCCAGAGATACCTCTCCGACACTCGGAGTGACAAATCCTATTCTTGATCTATGCCAGCACCATGAACACCTTCGGAGACACCTGTAGAGCATCTTTATGATCACCCAGTTACGTTGTGACGTTTGATAGCACACAAGGTGTTCCTCCGGTATTCGGGAGTTGCATAATCTCATAGTCACATGAACATGTATAAGTCATCAAGAAAGCAATAGAAGTAAAACTAAACGATCATAGTGCTAAGCTAACGAATGGGTCTTGTCCATCACATCATTATCCTAATGATGTGATCTCTTTGATCAAATGACAACTCATGTCTATGGCTAGGTAACATAACCATCCTTGATCAATGAGCTAGTCTAGTAGAGGCATACTAGGGACATACTGTTTTGTCTATGTATTCACACATGTACTATGTTTTCGGTTAATACAATTCTAGCATGATTAAAAGACATTTATCATGATATAAGGAACTACAAATAACATCTTTATTATTGCCTCTAGGGCATATTTCCTTTAGTCTCCCACTTGAACTAGAGTCAATAATCTAGATTACAAAGTAATGATTCTAACACCCATGGATCCTTGGTGCTGATCATGTTTTGCCCGTGGAAGAGGCTTAGTCAACGGGTCTGCGACATTCAGATCCGTGTGTATCTTGCAAATTTCTATGTCTCCCTCCTTGACTTGATCGTGGATGGAATTGAAGTGTCTTTTGATGTGCTTTGTTCTCTTGTGAAACCTGGATTCCTTCGCCAAGGCTATTGCTCCAGTGTTGTCACAAAAGATTTTCATTGGACCCGGTGCACTAGGTATTACACATAGATCGGATATGAACTCCTTCATCCAGACTCCTTCATTTGCTGCTTCCGAAGCAGCTATGTATTCCGCTTCACACGTAGATCCCGCCAGGACGCTCTGCTTGGAACTGCACCAACTGACAGCTCCACCGTTTAATAAAAATACATATCCGGTTTGTGACTTAGAGTCATCCGGATCAGTGTCAAAGCTTGAATCGACGTAACCGTTTACGATGAGCTCTTTGTCACCTCCATACACGAGAAACACATCATTTGTCCTTTTCAGGTACTTCAGGATGTTCTTGACCGCTGTCCAGTGATCCACTCCTGGATTACTTTGGTACCTCCCTCCTAAACTTATAGCAAGGCACACATCAGGTCTGGTACACATCATTGCATACATGATAGATCCTATGGCTGAGGCATAGGAAATGCCTTTCATTTTCTCTCTATCTTCTGCAGTGGTCGGGCATTGAGTCTTACTTAACTTCACACCTTGTAACACAGGCAAGAATGCTTTCTTTGACTGATCCATTTTGAACTTCTTCAAAACTTTATCAAGGTATGTGCTTTGTGAAAGTCCAATTAAGCGTCTTGATCTATCTCTATAGATTTTAATTCCTAATATGTAAGCAGCTTCACCGAGGTCTTTCATTGAAAAATTCTTATTCAAGTATCCTTTTATGCTATCCAGAAATTCTATATCATTTCCAATCAACAATATGTCATCCACATATAATATCAGAAATGCTACAGAGCTCCCACTCACTTTCTTGTAAATACAGGCTTCTCCAAAAGTCTGTATAAAACCATATGCTTTGATCACCTCATCAAAGCGTATATTCCAACTCCGAGATGCTTGCACCAGTCCATAGATGGATCACTGGAGCTTGCACACTTTGTTAGCACGATTAGGATCGACAAAACCTTCTGGTTGCATCATATACAACTCTTCTTTGAGATATCCATTCAGGAATGCAGTTTTGACATCCATTTGCCAGATTTCATAATCATAAAATGCGGCAATTGCTAACATGATTCCGACAGACTTAAGCATCGCTACGGGTGAGAAAGTCTCATCGTAGTCAACTCCTTGAACTTGTCAAAAACCTTTCGCAACAAGTCGAGCTTTGTAAACAGTAACATTACCGTCAGTGTCGGTCTTCCTCTTGAAGATCCATTTATTTTTTATGGCTTGCCGATCATTGGGCAAGTCAACCAAAGTCCACACTTTGTTCTCATACATGGATCCCATCTCAAATTTCATGGCCTCAAGCCATTTTGCAGAATTTGGGCTCATCATCGCTTCCTCATAGTTCGTAGGCTCATCATGGTCTAGTAACATGACTTCCAGAACTGGGTTGACGTACCACTCTGGCGCGGAACGTACTCTGGTTGATCTACGAAGTTCAGCAGAAACTTGATCCGAAGTTTCATGATCATCATCATTAGCTTCCTCACTTAATGGTGTAGGAATCACTGGAACCAGTTTCTGTGATGTACTACTTTCCAATTCGGGAGAAGGTACAATTACCTCATCAAGTTCCACTTTCCTCCCACTCACTTCTTTCGAGAGAAACTCCTTCTCTAGAAAGGATCCATTCTTAGCAACGAATATCTTGCCTTCGGATATGTGATAGAAGGTGTACCCAATAGTATCGTTTGGGTATCCTATGAAGACACATTTCTCCGACATGGGTTCGAGCATATCAGGTTGAAGCTTTTTCACATAAGCATCGCAGGCCCAAACTTTAAGAAACGACAACTTTGGTTTCTTGCCAAACCATAGTTCATAAGGCGTCATCTCAACGGATTTAGATGGTGCCATATTTAATGTGAATGCAGCTGTCTCTAAAGCATAACCCCAAAACGATAGTGGTAAATCGGTAAGAGACATCATAGATCGCACCATATTTAATAAAGTACGGTTACGACGTTCGGACACACCATTACGCTGTGGTGTTCCGGGTGGCGTGAGTTGTGAAACTATTCCACATTGTTTCAAATGAAGACCAAACTCGTAACTCAAATATTCACCTCCACGATCAGATCGTAGAAACTTTATTTTATTGTTACGATGATTCTCTACTTCACTCTGAAATTCTTTGAACTTTTCAAATGTTTCAGACTTGTGCTTCATCAAGTATATATACCCATACATGCTCAAATCAACAGTGAAGGTCAGAAAATAACGATACCCGCCGCGACCTTCAACACTCATCGGTCCACATACATCAGTATGTATGATTTCCAACATACATAGGAGAACGAAGTTTTAGTCATCTTGCCCATGAGGCATGGTTCGCAAGCACCAAGTGATTCATAATCAACTGATTCCAAAAGTCCATCACTATGGAGTTTCTTCACGCGCTTTACACCAATATGACCTAAACGGTAGTGCCACAAATAAGTTGCACTATCATTATTAACCTTACATCTTTTGGCTTCAATATTATGAATATTTGTATCACTATGATCGAGATCCAACAAGAATATACCACTCTTCAAGGGTGCATGACCATAAAAGATATTACTCATATAAATAGAACAACCATTATTCTCAGATTTAAATGAATAACCGTCTCGCAATAAACAAGATCCAAATATAATGTTCATGCTTAACGCTGGCACCTAATAACAATTATTCGGTCTAAAACTAATCCCGAAGGTACATGTAGAGGTAGCGTGCCGACGGCGATCACATCGACTCTGGAACCATTTCCCACGCGCATCGTCACCTCGTCCTTAGCCAATCTTCGTTTAATCCGTAGTCCCTGTTTCAAGTTACAAATATTAGCAACCGAACCGGTATCAAATGCCCAGGTACTACTACGATCATGAGTAAGGTACACATAAATAACATGTATATCACATATACCTTTGCTCACCTTGCCATCCTTCTTATCCGCCAAATACTTGGGGCAGTTCCGCTTCCAGTGTCCAGTCCCTTTGCAGTAGAAGCACTCAGTTTCAGGCTTGACTGCAGACTTGGTGTAAGTGCATCTAGTGACACCCCTAGTTGGTTTTGGAGTATTGACGACAAACCTGGTTGAGGGACTAATGTGTTTGTGAGAATTGCAGGATAACACAGGTAGTAGTCCCTCATTGATTCAGATGACCCCTAAAAATGTATGAAGACATTGATATCAGTGGTGGTGTATGAAGATAATCATATTGAAGACTATGACATGAGAAGACATTGTGTGAAGACTATGGAAAGCGAAGATGTAGAGTTGTCGCTGTTTCCTTTTCTTCTTTATTGAGTCATAGGAACCACCGTACTGTTAAGTGGGGTCCAAGTGAACTAAGTCAGAGTGACTGATGTGATGCTCAACCAAATCCTATGTCTTCGAGCGAAGACTATTAGAGCAAATCTTATCCAGAGGCGGATAAGTCAGCTTTACTTGGAGCTCAAGTAAAGTTGTCATGTGTGTTTGAAATCTGACCGTTGGAACACGTGTCAGTTCCTTAGTGACCCAGGGTCACTTCGGACAAATCAGGTCGGGTTGCCCAGTGGCTATAAATAGCCCACCCCCTACACCATAAATTGGTGGCTGCTCAGAGTTATTGCACGGCTTTTGTCGTTTGAGAGCAACCCACCTCCGAAGCATTTGAGAGAGAAATCCTTGCGAGGACAAAGCCCAAACACCCAGAGCCAAAGAGTGTTAGGCATCACTGAAGTCTTTCTGTCTGTGTGACCTGAAGACTTATTACACTTGAGGACTGTGTTTCCTCCAGCCGGTTAGGCGTCGTGTTCTGAGCATCCAAGAGTAATTGTGGATTGCCGGTGAACGAAGTCTGTGAAGGTTTGGAAGTCTACCTTGAAGACTTACCAGAGTGATTGGGCGAGGACTAGGTGTTCTTAGCTCAAGGGGAACAAGGTGAAGATGCGGTCTTCTGAGTTAAATCTCAGCCTCCCTAACCAGACGTACAGTTGTCACAGCAACTGGAACTGGTCTAACAAATCACTGTCTTCCCCGAGCTACTGGTTCTATCCTTTCCTTCCCTTTACTTACTGCTCTGTGTTGTGAAGACATTGCATGCTTGCCTTATCTGATTGTCTTCACTGAGTATCTACTTATTGTGATTGGCTTCATTCCTTCTTCATGTATGATCAGTACTACCTAGTTGCTATTAGTCTTCATGCTTTCACTTCATTGAATACATGACTATGGCTTATCTAGTGTAGTCCACTTTCCGCTGCATACAAATAGGCTCAAGCTTATCGTTTGTCTTCGAAACTATCATGTTTTGAAGCATTTCATAAAAATCGCCTATTCACCCCCCTCTAGTCGATATACTGCACTTTCAATTGGTATCAGAGCAAGGTACTCCCTTGTTCTGTGTGATTCGGTTTAACCACCTGGAGTTTTAGCTATGTCGACCACAGGAATGAAGACTGTGTCTTGCCCCATGTTTGACGATCAAGAGTATCCCAAGTGGAAGGCCATGATGAAGAAACGTCTCATGGCGATTAACAGTGAGCTGTGGACCGTCACTGAGATTGGTCTTACCGATCTATGCAAGAGGGCAGAAGCTGATGATATTCGCAAGTTCACTCTTCTCAATCTCACAGCGAAGGACGTCATCTGCTCCTGTCTATCCCAAGATTAGTTCAGGAATATCATGCATCTCGATCATGCGAATCTTATCTGGGACCGTCTCTCTGAAGTCTATGAAGGTCATCGAACTCGTGATGATTCTGGGTTTGAGAAATTCAAGGAATCCCTCAAGACGATGACTTTCGATCCAGAACCATCATCTTCCGCACCATGTCTTATGGAAAAAGGTGCCAAGGTAACCGAATGCTATTCATCTGAATCTAGTGATGATGAATCTGGTGATGAGTTTGGACCCAGCTATGTCAAGCTTGCTTCCCTTGCCAATAAACAACAAATTGCTCTGGAAAAGGCTCAAATAATGCTTAAAAAGAGCAATGACATGTTGGGTGAAGAAATGGATCAGTCAAAAAACTTAGCTGAAAGTCTTCAGAGGCTTCAGGCTAAGTTAACTACGCTTCAAAGTCTTCATAACACTCTCTTGTCCGATCATGAAAAGTTAAGAGGATGTTATGAAGATCTTCAGAAGGAGCATGATTCATTACTTGCTCAACATGTCAGTGCTTCTCACGAAGAGTTTGAACCACCATGTCTAAAATGCATTGAACGTGATAATGCTACATCTGTTGCTGAATGCTCTACTGCTGCCACTGTTGCAATATCTTCAACTATTGATGTGGTAACTAACCCCTCTGCTGAGGAAACCACTACTATTGCTGATGAAAATGTTAGGTTGAAGACTTTGCTTGAAACAGGGATGTACAAAAGCCTCAAAGGGCATCAGACTCTATGTGATGTCCTCAAAAAGTACATACTGAACCGAAACCCTAGGAAAGAGGGTGTTGGGTTCGACAGGAAAATGAATGTTGATGGTTCATACTGGAAGCCTGAGCAGTATCCCAAAACCACATGGGTTGCTGCAAAGTAACCTTCAATGGATCCATCTACCTTATCTGGCTTCACTTGTGCTAATCCTGTTATCATTGATGAATCCTTTGATGCAAACTACAAACTGTTTAAGAATCAAAATGGTGAAGTGTTTGCCAGGTATATTGGTACTAACTGCAGGAAAGGACCACCTATGAAGAAGATCTGAGTACCCAAAGGTTGTCTTGAGAAGCTTTCAGCAAATACTGTCATGACACCCCCTGGGATGAAGACAAACCCCAGACCAAAGGCTTCATATGGTATTAAGGCTTCATACAGACAAAGGACTCACCTGAGTCACCCTAACACAGATGTTTTGCAGGGAAATCATACTCAGATCCATGAATATGAGCGTGTTTCTTCAAACCGCTATGTTCATAAATCAAAGAACTTTTCTGCCTATTCTTATGAGTATTATTCTCCTCCTGCAAGACTATTTGCTAGGGCCCCAAAGCCAAAATTCTCAGATGCTGCTCTTAGACTCATTGCTTCTAAGCCACCCCTGAAGATGTGCGTGGTTAAGAAGAACTAACTTTCTCTTGGAGGGAAAGGTCTCCAGCCTGTAATCAAAGGCTTCTGATGCTATTGCTGGGGACCTAAAACACTTGTAGGGCACAAGATCAAATGCCCAAAATGACTTACTGCTCATACAATCCATAAATCACCTGCTGAAGATCTTATCAGTCCTAACTTACATCTAAAGCTATCATAATCCACTTATGCATCAATTGTTTATGCTTCATAATGGCTTTTGGTGAAGCCTATCCTCCTAACTGCATTGTAGGGAGTGACACCAAAGTCTTCAGAATGGATTATGGATAGCGGGTGCACAAATCATATGACTGGTGATCGAAATCTTCTCATGGACTCAACTTTACGTCCATCCAACAAGAGTCACATCACATTTGCTGATACCGGTAAAAGCAAGGTGTTGGGTCTAGGTATAGTTGCAATCTCAAGAGATCAGCACATGGACAAAGTCATGCTTGTTGAATCTCTTGGCTTCAACTTAATGTCTGTCTCAATGCTTTGTGACTTAAACATGATTGTGATCTTTGGTAAATTTCGTTGCATTGTACTAATGGAATCTGACAAGTCTTTAGTATTTGAAGGATACAGAAAAGGTGATCTGTATATGGTAGATTTCTCAGTTGGACCTCAGATGGCAGTATGTCTTATAGCAAAAGCTTCAGAGTGCTGGCTCTGGCATCGGAGGCTAGGACATGCTAGCATGAGGAACTTGCATACACTTGCAAAGAAGAAGCACGTCATAGGCATCGAGGAAGTCAAGTTCAAGAAAGATCATCTATGTGGTGCCTGTGAAGCTGGGAAGATGACTAGAGCCAAGCACCCCTCGAAGACAATCATGACGACATCCAAACCCTTCGAGCTGCTTCACATAGACTTATTTGGCCCTACTCACTACTCCGCATTCTCTACCACATCCTGTCTCTATGGCTTCGTCATAGTTGATGACTATTCAAGATACACTTGGGTACACATAATACACTACAAGACTGAAGTGCAAGATGTCTTCAGACGCTTCACCAACCGTGCCATGAAAAATTATGGCATCAAGATCAAACATATCATAAGTGACAATGGCACTGAATTCAAGAACACTGGCCTCGATCTTTATATGGATGAGATGGGAATCACTCATGAATTCTCAGCCCCATATACACCTCAGCAAAATGGGATCATTGAGCGCAAGAACAGAACTCTAATTGAGATGGCTCGAACGATGCTCGATGAGTACAAAACACCAAGAAGATTCTGGCCCGAAGCTATTGACACTGCATGCCATGTCATTAACCGTATTTATCTTCACAAGCTTCTGAAGAAAACATCCTATGAACTCCTCACTGGAAATAAGCCAAATGTAAGCTACTTCAGAGTATTTGGAGCTAAGTGCTGGATCAAGGATCCTCATCATAAGTCAAAATTTGCACCCAAAGCTCATGAAGGCTTCATGCTCGGATATGGAAAGGACTCACACTCCTACAGAGTCTTCAACATTTTTCTCTATAAAACTGTTGAAACTGTGGATGTGAGGTTTGATGAGACAAATGGATCACAAAGAGAATCCCTACCAAATGTGTTAGATGAAGCTTCACCAAATGAATCTATCAAGCTTATGGGAACTGGTGAGATCATGCCTTCTGAAGCACAGCCTGACGAGGAACTCATCATCTCTACTCCAAATCAACCTGACAACAATGCTCAGCCCGAAGACAATCCTCCTGATGAAGACAATGCACAACAAGAGCAAAATCTTCGTCCAGCTCATCCTCATGTTGCAAATGAAGTACAAGTTGAGAAGATAATTGATAGCATAAATGCTCCTGGTCCACTCACTCGCTCAAGAGCAACACAGCTTGCAAATTTCTGTGGGCATTTTGCTTTTGTCTCAATATCTGAACCCAAGAAAGTTGCTGAAGCTTTTATGGAGCCTGAATGGATTCAAGCAATGCAAGAAGAGCTTCAAAAGTTTGAGCTGAACAATGTGTGGGAACTTGTCAAGCGTCCTGATCCTCGAAAGCACAACATAATAGGCACAAAATGGATCTATCGCAACAAGCAAGATGAGCATGGTCAAGTGGTCAGAAACAAAGCTCGTCTTGTTGCTCAAGGATACACTCAAGTTGAAGGGATTGACTTCGATGAAACATTTGCTCCTGTGGCTAGACTTGAAGCTATTCGTATACTTCTAGCCTATGCAAATCATCACAACATACTTCTATATCAAATGGATGTAAAGAGTGCCTTTCTCAATGGAAGAATTGAAGAATAAGTGTATGTTGCACAACCACCTGGCTTTGAAGACCCAAAACGTCCTGATATGGTTTACAAGCTCAACAAGGCACTATATGGCCTCAAACAAGCGCCTCGTGCTTGGTATGACACCCTCGAAGACTTCCTGAAGAGCAAAGGCTTCAAACCTGGATCCCTAGATCCTACACTCTTCACGAAGACATATGATGATGAGCTATTTGTCTGCCAAATCTATGTGGATGACATTATCTTCGGCTGCACGGACAAGAAATACAGTGATGAGTTTGGTCACATGATGCAAGAACAATATCAAATGTCTATGATGGGTGAGCTGAAGTTCTTCCTTGGTCTTCAAATTTGTCAGCAAAGCAACGGCATCTTCATATCTCAAGAGAAGTATCTTAAAGTCTGCCTGAAGAAGTTTGGAATGCAAGACTGCAAAGGGTACTCGACGCCAATGCCTGCTAAACATCATCTGGGTCCCGACGCCAATGGTAAAGAGTTTGATCAACATGTATACCGCTCCATGATTGGTTCTTTACTTTATTTATGTGCATTTAGGCCAGATATTATGCTTAGTGTTTGCATGTGTGCTCGATATCAAGCGGCACCAAAGGAGTCGCATCACTTAGCTGTGAAGTGAATACTTCGATATTTGGCTTACACCCCAACACTAGGATTATGGTATCCAAAGGGCTCAGAGTTTGATCTAGTAGGATTTTCAGATGCTGATTATGCTGGTGACAAAGTTGATTGCAAGTCCACATCTGGCACATGTCACTTTCTAGGACGATCATGTGTCTGTTGGTCTTCAAAGAAGCAGAACTGTGTATCACTCTCCACTGCTGAATCTGAATACATTGCTACTGGATCTTGCTACGCTCAGCTTCTATGGATGAAGCAAACTCTCAAGGACTATGGAGTCCATCTGAAGCATGTGCCACTCTCCTGTGATAATGAAAGCGCCATCAAGATTGCCAACAACCCAGTTCAGCACTCGAAGACAAAGCACATTGAAATTCGTCATCACTTTCTCAGAGATCATGTTATGAAGGAAGATATTGATATCATACACGTCAACACTGAAGAGCAACTGGCAGATATCTTCACAAAGCCCTTGGATGAGAAAAGGTTTTGCAAGTTGCGGTGTGAGCTAAATATCTTAGAATCCTCAAATGTCCTGTAATCAGGCACACATCCTAACACTTATGCATATTGATGACTTAGATGTGCAACACACGAATTAAAGTATATCTTCAATCAATCAAGACTTACATTCTAAGTGTGAATACATTAACGTGGAATTTGAATTCGGAGCGCCACGATAATTGTGCGCCGTGTCTGGGTCTAATACTTCCTATACGGTGGGTAACGCCACCACTAAATTCTTGTTTGAAGCGTTTCTCGTGGCGTTACATTTGCAAAGTCTTCGCACTTGGTTTGTCTTCACATAGGATATATATATATATGTATGTATATATATATATATATATATATATATATATATATATATATATATATATATATATATATATATATATATATATATATATATATATATATAGAGAGAGAGAGAGAGAGAGAGAGAGTTGTGTTCTATCCTCAACAGCATTCGCTTATAGCTATGTCTTCATATTTGAATCTTTTGGACTAAGTGAATGTGATCGGACCCTAACCTCTCTATGCTTTCTCATCTCACTTTGTCTGTCCAAATCATATGCATTCTGTTGAAATAGTCGAATATCTTCTCTGCGTCCTTGTCAGCAGAAGATACGGAGACAAACTTTAAATCTGATTTTAATGCTCCATCCGTTATGCCTGAATTCCGGAGAAGCCGGAACGACTACTCCGACAGTCGTGGTGTACGTGGGATCGTGGGACAACTCCCAATGCATTACATGACCGCCACGTGTCACTCGTACGTGAACCGTCAGGGGCACCTGAGTAATTACGCTATGTCGTCTCCCATGCCTATAAATGCACGTCCCATCACGGTCAAAAGTTTCTTCCACCACCTCTCCACCTCGAACAACCCTAGCGCCTCCGCTAGCTTTCGACGACGCCGGCGACGAAGCGCTTCACTGCTGCAACTTTGTCGACGCCGTCCTCACGCCGGCCGCGGACATCTTCCTCTCCGCCGTCGCCGTAGCTGTCCTCCGTCGCCAAGTTAGGGCACGGACGACCAAACTGCTGGGCATCCAACTCCTACTCCGTCTAAGCAGTTCATCGTGTGGTAAATAAACTTGCTTTTTACCATCTTCTAGATCCATAAAGATTCATCTACTTTACCACAAGAGGTTTCTCCCTACTTAGATATATAGATCTATCCTGTCTGCATCTCATATCTTGCCTATTACATTCACATATGCTTCAAATATAGTTAGATTCCTCACTTGTACTTATTCGTGGATTCGTACAAATCTGGAACCAACTCCCATGAGTGAATGTCTTCGCACTATGAGGTCAAAGTCTTCAAAACTTCTGAGAATGCATATGACCTCTTCCCCTTCCCTCGCATCTCTAATGCTGTCACAGGTACATGTCTGTGGGAGAATCCCTTGATTCTCATAGTCTGCATTCATTTGCAGAGTTTTTGCAGTGTCACATTCATTCTCCTGAAGCTAGTTCCTGTCTGACCATCAAACCGAAGCATTTGCCAGTTTTGAAGCCATTCAATTTGAAGCCATTCAGGTTGAAGCAAATGACAACTGACAAGACAGTAAGAAAGGGTGAAAGACAGCGCCGTGGCAACACCTCTTGTTATTTGCCTCCTGATCTCAGTGAAATATACAAGACTGGTCCAGAGGAGGATTACAATCAGAGGAAGACCTGAATCAAATGGATTCGAAGATACTGGGTTGAACAATGGTTCAAATATAGGTTCATAACCCTAGAGTATGCCGAGAAAAATGCCATCAAGCATCCGTGGGGAGATATCACTTAAGAATCTTCCCCCCAAGACTCGTGCTGAAGCCATTGCTCAAGGCTTCTATCCTTGCATGGTTAGAGGGCCACAGCCTGCTGATGCTGATCCAAGCGCTCTGCTCTGGTGTCGCGACGACAATCTGTTCAAGCGAAATCTTCAATTCGCCAAGAACTCGGCCAAGGAAAACAAGAAGCTGTGGGGATTAGACTTCAATCCTGGCCCCTCTGCACCCCACGTTGATGGCTCGCGCGAAGCTGAAACGAATCTGGTTGGGCCCTTCTACAACCTAGAGGGCCTCATCAGTCACATAAGGGTTCAAGGGGCAGATGTAGATCAACCTGAAGCAGATGATGACTCTGAAGAAGCATCTGCAACGCCGAAGCCTCAGAAGAAGAAATCAAAGGCTTCAAAGGCTACTCCACCAAGAGCTTCTAGAGTGAAGCCTTTGGCCACTGCTCCACCTGCACCAAGTGTGCAATCTGAGGAACACTCTCGAATCTCCAATAGCAGACAGCTGAAGAGGAAGCCAACACGCAACCCCAGTTCAGCTCTCACTCCTGATGCAGTACTGAAGACTACCAACGATGCCCTTAATCTCTCAAGTGATGAAGATCTTGGAGATGATGCTCTGGAGCTACTGATCAAGAGCAAGTAGGATGCCGAAATCTTCAATGATTTGCGACTCTTTGACGTTGAAGTGCTCAACAATTTCATTGATGAATGGTTTGACACTCCCAACCTGAGCTTCGATGATCTTCAACTTCCAGTTGGCCTCAGCGTCTCCTTCCATGGCGTCATTGCTTCTGAGCTAGCTCTGGCTCAAAGAATTGTTGAGCTGAAGCAAAAGATAGATTATGAAAAAGCTCAGTTCAAGAAGCATATGAACAAGCTCAGCATGCAAGAAGTTCAAAACTTCAAGGTTATGATGCAAGAGCTCAAGGAAGCCTTTCGCCTGCGGTGTGAAGAAGCTAAAGGCTCACGTGAGCGCATCAAGGACTTGGCTGCAAAATGCGTTCAAGCATTCAATGAAGCTGAAAAGCGCAAGGCACTTGGGCATCCTGGCATTGATCCAAGAATGGCTGCCAAGAAGAAGAATAAGCAGTCTGTGCCCGAAGCTGAAGCATCTGGGCAGGAAATGCCTCGCATAGTCTTCCCTGCTAGCATGACTGGCACGAAGCCTAAGGCAACTCCAACCACTTCAACGCTCAGGAAGACTAAGGTGGCTGAAGCTGATGCTCGCAAGCATAAGCGATCTACTGATGAAGCTCCACCCACCAAGAAGCGAAAGACCAAGAAGGATAAGGCTGCTTCCAAAGAGCCTATCTTTGTCGAGCCAATCTCAGTTGCTCGCCATGCATCTGCCCAGAGAGAAAGAAGACTGACTGTTCATGAGCCTGCTCCCACGGAGGCTGAAGACATTCCAGCTGTCGACCCCACCGCAGCTGAAGACATTGGTCCTCAAGACAATGTTGAAGATGATGCCGTCCTTCCTCAGATCGAGTACAACATCGACTCTTCGCCTATTCTCACGAACAGCGAACGCATCAGCATTGGTCGTCCATTGACGCCAATTGCTCAGGATGACTCGTGGGCTGATCACCCACAGGAAACCCAAGACACTCCCCAGCAAACTCAAGACACCAGCATGGTGCTTGAAGACGAAGACTTTGAGGCCCAACAACCTCCATCTCCTCAGGCGTCGCCAGCTTTTCGCAGGCTTCGCAAAGGACCAAGGCCTCAAGTCACTGCCTCAAGTGCTCCAGAAGGAGTAGAGCAACCATCTGCACATGATGCTGCTCCTACTGGAAGCCACTCAGAATCTGAAGCCAAAGTGGCTGAAGATATTCCGGCTGCATCAGCCGAAGAAGAACCACCCCAACAAGAAGAAGAACAACCCCAAGTTGCTGAAGAAAGTACTGCCGCACCACCTGTTCTTGAGGAGAACATGTCCGACCCTCCAGCTCCTGACGTGGAGGTCACAAATTCAGAGGCTGCCACCACCAACACTGAAGCCAATGACGTGGCCATGGCTGAAGCTTTTGTGGCACCTGAAGATACTGTGACGCCTGAAGAACATGCGCCTGAAGTTACTGCTCCTGAAGCGACTGTTGTGCCTGAAGCCAGCGCTGTGCCTGAAGCTAATGCTGCACCAGACACCAATCTGCAGCTTGAAGACAATGCCTCTGCTCCTGTTCCGCCTCCACGGCCTCACATAATTGAGCAAGCATACAACAAGGATGATCAGCTTGTTACTGTCCGGTGGCCAATTCTGATTCCACCACCTACAACTGAACCACGTGCTGCTGGTCCTCAGTTTGATCATCATATTGCGCACAGGCCCCAAGTTCAGAAGCCTAAGCCAAGACTGCCAAGGCTTCCAAGTATTGCAACATCTTCAGGGTCATTCAATGCCAATAGCTTCACTGCGCACAACACCTTCTTTGACAGCGCCAAGAACCCATATTCCAAGCCAAGAATATCATCAGATAGGTTCTGGAGCCATCAATAGCGCAGCTACTACTCAAGGGTACAATATAATCAAGGCCGCATTTTCCCTCATATGCGTCTTGACACTGAAGCTATTGCTGGTCTGCCCTGCTTGGAGGAAACCCTTGACTGCTTCCGTGATGCTGGCTTACTCAATTTTGTCCTAGATAAAGAGCATTGGAATGAAGAGCTGCTTCTACAATTCTATGCCACACTTCACATCTGAGGCCACAATAGAGATCCGAAGACATGGGTCCTTGAGTGGATGTCAGGCAATGTGCATCATGAAGCAAAAGCCTTTGATCTCATTGAGCTTACTGGCCTGCCCACTCCAGGAGATCTATATGAACCTGGCTGTGAACTACACACTGAAGCCTTGGAGAGCATCTTTCAGAAGCGTAAGCCCAACATGAGCCAAATGCTCAGCATGATGAAGCCGCTGCCAAGTGACGCTGAATATCCTAAAGAATTCTTTGTTGAAGACCTTGAGTACCTGCCTCGCACCATCTATCACATCATAAGGCGTACTCTATGTCCTGTCAAAGGACATTCTTCATCAGCCAAGCTTGAAGGCACTATGAAGACTTTGGTCTTCTATATCTTCAATGGCATCAGCTTCAATGCTCAAGATTTCTTCATCAGGCAAATGGCCACATCTGGAGCTGATCTATTTGGACTGAAATTCTATGTCCCTTGGATAATGCGCCTCATCAAGTTGCACTCAGCTGTCACTTATCAACCCTCTGCTCGCAACCATCAGATTTTCCTGCCTGAGGTTGATATGTCAGCTGAAGCCATTTATCAAGAGCCTGCTAAAGAGCCACTTAGTCTTCACAACGCTGATCATCAAAGCTTCACTCAGCAGATTGAAGGGGTTCCAGCAGTCTCTTGCGTCTATCCTCTGGCTGGCCGTACTCGTCTACCTCGACACGCTGAAACCGAAGCCACTGAAAGCACCATCGCTCAAAGGCCTCAGAAGCGATCTCGTGTTCTAAATAACCGAGAGCTTCTGGTAGCCCTTCATCAGAAATAAGACAAGCATCACCTCTGGTTAAAGCGTCAGATGCAGAGCCTCTTGGTGGATGTCAATCGCATTCGCAATCTTGCCACCAAGAATGCTTTTGTTGCTCATGAAACATGCAGGCGGTCTTGGAAGAGTTCGACTTTACTGAGTGCTGAAGCGGATCTTCAAGACGATGGCTTCACTGAGAGATTCAAGTTTGACAACACTCCTCCAAGGACTACTGTTATGCGTCGAACTCCATCCCTTGAAGACTCTGAGTACTCCTCCTCCGCTGCAATAATTGACGCCAGGGTGATCGATGATCAGGATGATGCTACTTCACCGCCTCCTACTTCAGCGCGCATCGACACTGCACCAACCACCTCTGCACCGCCAAATGACAACACCGACCCTGCATCCTCTTCTGCTCCACCTGGGAACGAGTAGAGGCTCTATGTCTTCAAACCTTTTTGGTCCTTACTAACAAAAGGGGGAGAAGCATATGAGTTGATAGTCTTCAAACGGGTCCAAATGGGCGGGTGCTTTTATAATTTGCCTAGTGCTTACAACTCTTGTTTTGCTACATTTGGTTCTTTGAGTTGAAACACTTAAATTGATGGTCGTCTGCTACGTTTTTTATGCTACTCTGTAATGCGATGATAAATTCCGCATCTGCTATCTTATATTCCGCACTTAGTCATTTTTGCAGACGTCCGTTTTTCATTGTGCATGTCATTATCTTCGATATATCAATTATGCATGATGAATTGTCTTCATAAGTTGAAGAGGAACTCCACAAGTACAACCTGCCATGTGCATTTGCATTCAAAGGCAAACCACAATAGACACATCCTCACAAATACCGATAGGTATAGCAGTTGATTTATCGACCATTTGTAAAGATATTTCAGTAGGTGTCAACTTACTCAAGTCAAGTCTACAATATAAAGACAGAGGCATAACACTAACACCGGCTTCAAGATCACATAAAGCAGTTTTAACATAGTTTCTCTTAATGGAGCAAGGTATAGTAGGTACTCCTGGATCTCCTAGTTTCTTAGGTATTCCACCCTTAAAAGTGTAATTGGCAAGCATGGTGGAAATTTCAACTTCAGGTATCTTTCTTTTATTGGTAATAATATCTTTCATATACTTAGCATAAGGATTTTTTTAAGCATATCAGTCAAACGCATACGCTAAAAGATAGGTCTAAACATTTCAGCAAAGCGCTCAAAATCCTCATCATCCTTTTTGTTGGATGGTTTAGGAGGAAAAGGCATGGGTTTCTGAACCCATGGTTCTCTTTCCTTACCGTGCTTCCTAGCAACAAAGTCTCTCTTATCATAATGTTGATTCTTTGATTGTGGGTTATCAAGATCAACAGCAGGTTCAATCTCTACATCATTATCATTGCTAGATTGAGCATCATCATGAACATCATCATTAACATTATCACTAGGTTCATGTTCATTACCTGATTGTGTCTCAGCATCAGAAACAGAGATATCATTAGGATTCTCAGGTGTGTCAGCTACAAGTTCACTAGAAGCATGCAAAGTCTTATCATTCTTCTTTTTCTTCTTCTTAGAAGAACTAGGTGCATCTAAATTAACTCTGTGAGAATCCTGCTCAATTCTCTTAGGGTGGCCCTCAGGATACAAAGGTTCCTGAGTCACTTTACCCCCTCTAGTTGCAACTCTAACAGCATAGTCATTATTCTTACTATTTAATTCATTGAGCAAATCATTCTGAGCCTTAAGTACTTGTTCTACTTGAGTGGTAACCATAGAAGCATGTTTACTAATGAGTTTCAATTCACCTTTAACTCTAGACATATAATCACTCAAGCGTTCAACCATATAAGCATTACGCTGCAATTGTCTACCAACATAAGCATTGACGTTTTCTTGCTTCACAATAAAATTATCAAACTCATCTAAGCCTTGGCTAGCAGACTTATAACGAGGAATATCACGTTCATCAAATCTATAAAGAGAATTTACCTTTACTACCTGTGTCGGGTTATCAAGACCATGTATTTCATCAATAGGTGGTAAATTCTTAACATCTTCAGCTTTAATACCTTTCTCTTTCATAGTTTTCTTTGCCTCCTGCATATCTTCAGGACTGAGAAATAGAACACCCCTTTTCTTTGGAGTTGGCTTAAGGGCTGGTTCAGGAAGTGTCCAATTATTTTCATTGTCCAGCATATTATTCAATAGTAATTTAGCTTGATCAATTGTTCTTTCCCTGAAAACACAACCATCACAACTATCCAGGTGGTCTCTGGAAGCATCGGTTAGTCCATTATAAAAGACATCAAGTATTTCATTCCTCTGAAGAGGATGATCAGGCAAAGCATTAAGTGATTGGAGAAGCCTCTCCAAGCTTGTGGGAGACTCTCTTCTTCAATTTGCACAAAATTATATATTTCTCGTAAGGCAGCTTGTTTCTTATGAGCGGGAAAATATTTAGCAGAGAAGTAATAAATCATATCTTGGGGACTACGCACACAACCAGGATCAAGAGAATTAAACCATGTCTTAGCATCACCCTTTAACGAGAACGGAAATAACTTAATGATATAAAAATAACGAATCTTTTCATCATTGGTAAACAGGGTGGCTATATTATTCAACTTAGTAAGATGTGCCACAACAGTTTCAGATTCATAGCCATGAAAAGGATCAGATTCAACCAAAGTAATTAACTCAGGGTCAATAGAGAAATCATAATCCTTATCGGTAACAAAGATAGGTGAAGTAGCAAAAGCAGGTTCATATTTCATTCTAGCATTCAAAGACTTTTTGTGAGCTTAGCTAATAATTTCTTAAGATTATATCTATCATTGCAAGCAAGAAAGTCTCTAGCAGTTTCTTCATCCATAACATAACTCTCGGGAATAACAGGCAATTCATATTTAGGGGGAGAATCTTCATCATCACTTTCATAAATATTATCAGTTTCAATATTTGCATTCTCCCTAACCTTAGCAATTTGTTCATCTAGAAATTCACCTAGTGGCACGGTATTATCAAGCATAGAAGTAGTTTCATCATACATAGCAGAAGTAGCATCATCAAGAACATGTGACATATCAGATTCAATAGCAGGAGTAGGTGTCGCAAATTTAGTCATAACAGAGGGTGAATCAGGTGCAGAGCTAGATGACAGTTCTTTACCTCCCCTCGTAGTTGAGGGAAAGATCTTGGTTTTTGAGTCCTTCAAATTCTCCATAGTGATCAACAGATATAAATCCCAAGTGACTCAAAGAATATAACTATGTGTTGGGAAACGTAGTATTTCAAAAAAAAACCTACGATCATGCAAGATCTATCTACTAGATGCATAGAAACGAGAGGGGAGAGTGTGCCTACGTACCCTCGTAGACCGAAGGCAGAAGCGTCTATTGACGCGGTTGATATAGTCGAACTTCTTCGCGATCCAACCGATCAAGCACCAAACATACGACACCTCCGCGTTCAGCACACGTTCAGCTTGATGACGTCCCACGAGCTCTTGATCCAGTAGAACTTCGCGGGAGAGTTTCGTCAGCACGACAGCGTAGTGACGGAGATGATGAAGCTACCGTCGCAGGGCTTCGCCTAAGCACTGCAACGATATGACCGAGGTGTGTTTCTGTGGAGGGGGGCACCACACACGGTTGGGAGAGATCAACTTGATAAACTTGTGTGTCTAGAGGTGCCCCCTACCCCCGTATATAAAGGAGCAAGGGGGGAGGCCTGCTGGCCCCTATGGCGCACCCTAGGAGAGCTACTCCTACTAGGAATAGGAATTCTATTCCTAGTAGGAGTCCACCAAGAGGGAGAGGGGGGAGGAAGAAGAGGGAGAGGGAGAAGGACAGGGGCGCCCCCCCCTCCTTTCCTTGTCCAATTCGGACCAAGGGGGAGGGGCGCGCGGCCCAGCTCTGGACGGCTCTCTCTCTCTCTCTCTCTCTCCACTAAGGGCCCAAGTGGCCCATTAGTTCCCCCTGGGGGTACCGATACCCCTCTGGCACTCCGGTTTAATCCGAAACTTTTTCGGAACACTTCCGGTGTCCGAATATAGTCGTCCAATATATCAATCTTTACGTCTCGGACATTCCGAGACTCCTCGTCATGTTTGTGATCTCATCCGGGACTCCGAACTACCTTCGGTACATCAAAACTCAGAAACTCATAATACCGACCATCAACAAACGTTAAGCGTGTGGACCCTACGGGTTCGAGAACTATGTAGACATGACCGAGACTCATCTCCGGTCAATAACCAATTGCTGAACCTGGATGCTTATATTGGCTCCTATATATTCTACGAAGGTCTTTATCGGTCAAACCGCATAACAACATACGTTGTTCCCTTTGTCATTGGTATGTTACTTGCCCGAGATTTGATCGTCGATATCTCAATACCTAGTTCAATCTCGTTACCGGCAAGTCTCTTTACTCGTTCCGTAATACATCATCTCGTGACTAACTCATTAGTCATATGCTTGCAAGGCTTATTATGATGTGTATTACCGAGAGGGCCCAGAGATACCTCTCTGACACTCGGAGTGACAAATCCTATTCTTGATCTATGCCAACACCACGAACACCTTCGGAGACACATGTAGAGCATCTTTATAATCACCCAGTTACGTTGTGACGTTTGATATCACACAAGGTGTTCCTCCGGTATTCGGGAGTTGCATAATCTCATAGTCATAGGAACATGTATAAGTCATCAAGAAAGCAATAGCAGTAAAACTAAACGATCATAGTGCTAAGCTAACGGATGGGTCTTGTCCATCACATCATTCTCCTAATGATGTGATCTCTTTGATCAAATGACAACTCATGTCTATGGCTAGGTAACATAACCATCCTTGATCAATGAGCTAGTCTAGTAGAGGCATACTAGGGACATACTGTTTTGTCTATGTATTCACACATGTACTAAGTTTTCGGTTAATACAATTCTAGCATGATTAAAAGACATTTATCATGATATAAGGAACTACAAATAACATCTTTATTATTGCCTCTAGGGCATATTTCCTTCAGTCTCCCACTTGAACTAGAGTCAATAATCTAGAATACAAAGTAATGATTCTAACACCCATGGAGTCTTGGTGCTGATCATGTTTTGCCCGTGGAAGAGGCTTAGTCAATGGGTCTGCGACATTCAGATCCGTATGTATCTTGCAAATTTCTATGTCTCCCTCCTTGACTTGATCGTGGATGGAATTGAAGTGTCTTTTGATGTGCTTTGTTCTCTTGTGAAACCTGGATTCCTTCGCCAAGGCTATTGCTCCAGTGTTGTCACAAAAGATTTTCATTGGACCCGATGCACTAGGTATTACACATAGATCGGATATGAACTCCTTCATCCAGACTCCTTCATTTGCTGCTTCCGAAGCAGCTATGTATTCCGCTTCACACGTAGATCCCGCCAGGACGCTCTGCTTGGAACTGCACCAACTGACAGCTCCACCGTTTAATAAAAATACATATCCGGTTTGTGACTTAGAGTCATCCGGATCAGAGTCAAAGCTTGAATCGACGTAACCGTTTACGATGAGCTCTTTGTCACCTCCATACACGAGAAATATATCCTTTGTCCTTTTTAGGTACTTCAGGATGTTCTTGACCGCTGCCCAGTGATCCACTCCTGGATTACTTTGGTACCTCCCTGCTAAACTTATAGCAAGGCACACATCAGGTCTGGTACACAACATTGCATACATGATAGATCTTATGGCTGAGGCATAGGAAATGCCTTTCATTTTCTCTCTATCTTCTGCAGTGGTCGGGCATTGAGTCTTACTCAACTTCACACCTTGTAACACAAGCAAGAATCCTTTCTTTGACTGATCCATTTTGAACTTCTTCAAAACTTTATCAAGGTATGTGCTTTGTGAAAGTCCAATTAAGCGTCTTGATCTATCTCTATAGATTTTAATTCTTATTATGTAAGCAGCTTCACCGAGGTCTTTCATTGAAAAATTCTTATTCAAGTATCCTTTTATGCTATCCAGAAATTCTATATCATTTCCAATCAACAATATGTCATCCACATATAATATCAGAAATGCTACAGAGCTCCCACTCACTTTCTTGTAAATACAGGCTTCTCCAAAAGTATGTATAAAACCATATGCTTTGATCACCTTATCAAAGCGTATATTCCAACTCCGAGATGCTTGCACCAGTCCATAGATGGATCACTGGAGCTTGCACACTTTTTTAGCACCATTAGGATCGACAAAACCTTCTGGTTGCATCATATACAACTCTTCTTTGAGATATGCATTCAGGAATGCAGTTTTGACATCCATTTGCCAGATTTCATAATCATAAAATGCGGCAATTGCTAACATGATTCGGACAGACTTAAGCATTGCTACGGGTGAGAAAGTCTCATCGTAGTCAACTCCTTGAACTTGTCAAAAACCTTTCACAACAAGTCGAGCTTTGTAAATAGTAACATTACCGTCAGTGTCGGTCTTCCTCTTGAAGATCCATTTATTTTTTATGGCTTGCCGATCATTGGGCAAGTCAACCAAATTTCACACTTTGTTCTCATACATGGATCCCATCTCAAATTTCATGGCCTCAAGCCATTTTGCGGAATCTGGGCTCATCATCGCTTCCTCATAGTTCGTAGGTTCATCATGGTCTAGTAACATGACTGCCAGAACTGGGTTGCCGTACCACTCTGGCGCGGAACGTACTCTGGTTGATCTACGAAGTTCAGCAGAAACTTGATCCGAAGTTTCATGATCATCATCATTAGCTTCCTCACTAATTGGTGTAGGAATCACTGGAACCAGTTTCTGTGATGTACTACTTTCCAATTCGGGAGAAGGTACAATTACCTCATCAAGTTCCACTTTCCTCCCACTCACTTCTTTCAAGAGAAACTCCTTCTCTAGAAAGGATCCATTCTTAGCAACGAATATCTTGCCTTCGGATATGTGATAGAAGGTGTACCCAATAGTATCCTTTGGGTATCCTATGAAGACACATTTCTCCGACTTGGGTTCGAGCTTATCAGGTTGAAGCTTTTTCACATAAGCATCGTAGGCCCAAACTTTAAGAAACAACAACTTTTGTTTCTTGCCAAACCATAGTTCATAAGGCGTCGTCTCAACGGATTTAGATGGTGCCATATTTAATGTGAATGCAGCTGTCTCTAAAGCATAACCCCAAAACGATAGTGGTAAATCGGTAAGAGACATCATAGACCGCACATTATTTAATAAAGTACAGTTACGACGTTCGGACACACCATTACACTGTGGTGTTCCGGGTGGCGTGAGTTGTGAAACTATTCCACATTATTCCAAATGAAGACGAAACTCGTAACTCAAATATTCACCTCCATGATCATATCGTAGAAACTTTATTTTATTGTTACGATGATTCTCTACTTCACTCTGAAATTCTTTGAACTTTTCAAATGTTTCAGACTTGTGCTTCATCAAGTATATATACCCATACCTGCTCAAATCATCAGTGAAGGTCAGAAAATATCGATACCCGCCGCGAGCTTCAACACTCATCGGTCCACATACATCAGTATGTATGATTTCCAACATATCTGTTGCTCGCTCCATAGTTCCGGAGAACGAAGTTTTAGTCATCTTGCCCATGAGGCATGGTTTGCAAGCACCAAGTGATTCATAATCAAGTGATTCCAAAAGTCCATCACTATGGAGTTTCTTCATGCGCTTTACACCAATATGACCTAAACAGCAGTGCCACAAATAAGTTGCACTATCATAATTAACCTTACATCTTTTGGCTTCAATATTATGAATATTTGTATCACTATGATCGAGATCCAACAAGAATATACCACTCTTCAAGGGTGCATGACCATAAAAGATATTACTCATATAAATAGAACAACCATTATTCTCATATTTAAATGAATAACCGTCTCGCAATAAACATGATCCAAATATAATGTTCATGCTTAACGCTGGCACCTAATAACAATTATTCAGTCTAAAACTAATCCCGAAGGTAGATTTAGAGGTAGCGTGCCGACGGTGATCACATCGACTCTGGAACCATTTCCCACGCGCATCGTCACAACGTCCTTAGCCAATCTTCGTTTAATCCGTAGTCCCTGTTTCGAGTTACAAATATTAACAACCGAACCGGTATCAAATGCCCAGGTACTACTACGAGCATGAGTAAGGTACACATAAATAACATGTATATCACATATACCTTTGTTCACCTTGCCATCCTTCTTATCCGCCAAATACTTGGGGCATTTCCGCTTCCAGTGTCCAGTCCCTTTGCAGTAGAAGCACTCAGTTTCAGGCTTGGCTGCAGACTTGGTGTAAGTGCATCTAGTGCCACCCCTAGTTGGTTTTGGAGTATTGACGACAAACCTGGTTGAGGGACTAATGTGTTTGTGAGAATTGCAGGATAACACAGGTAGTAGTCCCTCATTGATTCGGTTAACCTACCGGAGATGACCCCTAAAAATGTATGAAGATAATCATATTGAAGACTATGACATGAGAAGACATTGTGTGAAGACTATGGAAAGCGAAGATGTAGAGTTGTCGTTGTTTCCTTTTCTTCTTTATTGAGTCATAGGAACCACCGTACTGTTAAGTGGGGTCCAAGTGAACTAAGTCAGAGTGACTGATGTGATGCTCAACCAAATCATATGTCTTCGAGCGAAGACTATGAGAGCAAATCTTATCCAAAGGCGGATAAGTCAGCTTTACTTGGAGCTCAAGTAAAGTTGCCGTGTGTGTTTGAAATCTGACCGTTGGAACACGTGTCAGTTCCTTAGTGACCCAGGGTCACTTCGGACAAATCAGGTCGGGTTGCCCAGTGGCTATAAATAGCCCACCCCCTACACCATAAATTGGTGGCTGCTCACAGTTATTGCACGGCTTTTGTCGTTTGAGAGCAACCCACCTCCGAAGCATTTGAGAGAGAAATCCTTGCAAGGACAAAGCCCAAACACCCAGAGCCAAAGAGTGTTAGGCATCACTGAAGTCTTTCTGTCTGTGTGACCTGAAGACTTATTACACTTGAGGATTGTGTTTCCTCCAGCCGGTTAGGTGTCGCGTTCTGAGCATCCAAGAGTAATTGTGGATTGCCGGTGAACAAAGTCTGTGAAGGTTTGGAAGTCTACCTTGAAGACTTACCAGAGTGATTGGGCGAGGACTAGGTGTTCTTAGCTCAAGGGGAACAAGGTGAAGACGCGATCTTCTGAGTTAAATCTCAGCCTCCCTAACCAGACGTACAGTTGTCACAGCAACTGGAACTGGTCTAACAAATCACTGTCTTCCCCGAGCTACTGGTTCTATCCTTTCCTTCCCTTTACTTACTGCTCTGTGTTGTGAAGACATTGCATGCTTGCCTTATCTGATTGTCTTCACTGAGTATCTACTTATTGTGATTGGCTTTATTCCTTCTTCCTGTATGATCACTACTGCCTACTTGCTATTAGTCTTCATGCTTTCACTTCATTGAATACATGACTATGGCTTATCTAGTGTAGTCCACTTTCCGCTGCATACAAATAGGCTCAAGCTTATCGTTTGTCTTCGAAACTATCATGTTTTGAAGCATTTCATAAAAATCGCCTATTCACCCCCCC
>LR738710.1:596261644-596364132 GCA_902687465.1 Secale cereale
CCCCCCCCCCCCCCTCTAGTCGATATACTGCACTTTCACTTGGGTTTCTTCGTGGGAGTAGCAACTGTCTTGCTATTCTTCTTGAAGTTCTCCTTATTTCCCTTGCCCTTTTTCTTGAAACTAGTGGTCTTGTTAACCATCAACACTTGATGCTCCTTTTTGATTTCTACCTCCGCAGCTTTGAGCATAGCGATGAGCTCGGGAATTGTCTTCTGCATCCGTTGCATGTTATAGTTCATCACGAAGCCTTTATAGCTTCGTGGTAGTGATTCAAGAACTCTATCAATAACACTATCTTCGTCAACTTTGCATCCTAGTTGAGTCATATGATTGTAGTACCCAGACATTCTGAGCAAGTGTTCACTGAGAGAACTATTCTCCTCCATCTTGCAGCAGTAGAACTTATTGGAAATCTCGTATTTCTCAATCCGGGCATTTGCTTGAAATATTAACTTCAACTCCTGGAACATCTCATATGCTCCATGACGTTCAAAACGTCGTTGAAGTCCCGGTTCTAAGCCGTTAAGCGTGGCACACTGAACTATCATGTAGTCATCAGACCGCGTCTGCCAGACGTTCAAAGCGTCTACATTAGCGGGAGGGGGCTTGTCACCTAGCGGTGCTTCAAGGACATAATTCTTCTGTGCAGCAATGAGGATAATCCTCAAGTTACGGACCCAGTCCGTGTAATTGCTACCATCATATTTCAACTTAGCTTTCTCTAGGAATGCATTAAAATTCAAAGGAACGGTAGCACGGGCCATTGATCTACAACAACATAGATATGCAAAAAAACTATCAGGACTAAGTTCATGATAAATTAAAGTTCAATTAATCATGTTACTAAAGAACTCCCACTTAGATAGACATCCCTCTAGTCATCTAAATGATCACGTGATCCAAATCAACTAAACCATGTCCGATCATCACGTGAGATGGAGTAGTTTTCAATGGTGAACATCTTATGTTGATCATATCTACTATATGATTCACGCTCGACCTTTCGATCTCCATTGTTCCGAGGCCATGTCTGTACATGCTAGGCTCGTCAAGTTTAACCCGAGTATTCTGTGTGTGCGAAACTGGCTTGCACCCGTTGTATGTGAATGTAGAGCATATCACACCCGATCATCACGTGGTATCTCGGCACAACGAACTTTCGCAACGGTGCATACTCAGGGAGAACACTTGTACCTTGAATATTTGTAAGGGATCATCTTATAATGCTACCGTCATACTAAGAAAAATAGAAGCATAATAAGATAAACATCACATGCAATCAAAATATGTGACATGATATGGCCATCATCATTTTGTGCTTTTGATCTCCATCTCCAAGGCACCGTCATGATCACCATCGTCACCGGCACGACACCTTGATCTCCATCGTATCATCATTGTCGTCTCGCCAACTATTGCTTTCATGACTATCGCTACCGCTTAGTGATAAAGTAAACCAATTACATGGCGACTGTATTTCATACAACAAAGCGACAACCATATTGCTCCTGCCAATTGCCGATAACTTTACAAAACATGATCATCTCATACAATAACGTATAACTCATCATGTCTTGACCCTCCAAAAAAAGTTAGATGTCCTCTACTTTGTTGTTGCAAGTTTTATGTGGCTGCTACGGGCTTAGCAAGAACCGTTCTCACAAGGGCCGGGCGTAGCCACACTCGATTCAACTAAAGTGAGAGAGACAGACACCCGCCAGTCACCTTTAAGCAATGAGTGCTCATAACGGTGAAACCAGTCTCGCGCAAGCGTACGCGTAATGTCCGTCCGGGCCGCTTCATCTCACAATACCGCCGAACCAAAGTATGACATGCTGGTAAGCAGTATGACTATTATCGCCCACAACTCACTTGTGTTCTGCTCGTGCAAATCATCTACGCAAAGACCTGGCTCATGATGCCACTGTTGGGAAACGTAGTATTTCAAAAAAAAAACCTACGATCACGCAAGATCTATCTACTAGATGCATAGCAACGAGACGGGAGAGTGTGTCTACGTACCCTCGTAGACCGAAAGCGGAAGCGTCTAGTGACGCGGCTGATGTAGTCGAACTTCTTCGCGATCCAACCGATCAAGCACCGAACATACGGCACCTCCGCGTTCAGCACATGTTCAGCTGGATGACGTCCCACGAGCTCTTGATCCAGTAGAACTTTGCAGGAGAGTTTCGTCAGCACGATGGCATGGTGACGGAGATGATGAAGCTACCGTCGCAGGGCTTCACCTAAGCACTGCAACGACATGACCGAGGTGTATTTCTGTGGAGGGGGACATCGCACACGGTTGGGAGAGATCAACTTGACCAACTTGTGTGTCTAGAGGTGCCCCCCTGCCCCCGTATATAAAGGAGCAAGGGGGGAGGCCGGCTGGACCCTATGGCGCGCCCTAGGAGAGCTACTCCTACTAGGAATAGGAATCCTATTCCTAGTAGGAGTCCACCAAGAGGGAGAGGGGGAAGGAAGGAGAGGGAGAGGGAGAAGGAAAGGGGCGCCGCCCCCTCCCCCCTCCTTTCCTTGTCCAATTCGGACCAAGGGGGAGGGGCGCGCGGCCCAGCCCTGGCCGGCCCTCTCTCTCTCCACTAACGGCCCAAGTGGCCCATTAGTTCCCCCTAGGGGTACCGATACCCCTCCGGCACTCCGGTTTAATCCGAAACTTTTCCGGAACACTTCCGGTGTCCGTATATAGTCGTCCAATATATCAATCTTTACATCTCGGACATTCCGAGACACCTCGCCATGTCCGTGATCTTATCCGGGACTCCGAACTACATTCGATACATCAAAACTCATAAACTCATAATACCGATCGTCATCAAACGTTAAGCGTGCGGACCCTATGGGTTCGAGAACTATGTAGACATGACCGAGACTCATCTCCGGTCAATAACCAATAGCGGAACCTGGATGCTCATATTGGCTCCTACATATTTTACGAAGATTTTTATCGGTCAAACTGCATAACAACATACATTGTTCCCTTTGTCATCGGTATGTTACTTGCCCGAGATTCGATCGTCGATATCTCAATACCTAGTTCAATCTCGTTACCGGCAAGTCTCTTTACTCGTTCCGTAATACATCATCTCGTGACTAACTCATTTGTCATATGCTTGCAAGGCTTATTATGATGTGTATTACCGAGAGGGCCCAGAGATACCTCTCCGACACTCGGAGTGACAAATCCTATTCTTGATCTTTGCCAACACCACGAACACCTTCGGAGACACCTGTAGAGCATCTTTATAATCACCCAATTACGTTGTGACGTTTGATAGCACACAAGGTGTTCCTCCGGTATTCGGGAGTTGCATAATCTCATAGTGATAGGAACATGTATAAGTCATGAAGAAAGAAATAGCAGTGAAACTAAACGATCATAGTTCTAAGCTAACGGATGGGTACATCATTCTCCTAATGATGTGATCTCTTTGATCAAATGACAAATCATGTCTATGGCTAGGAAACATAACCATCTTTGATCAATGAGCTAGTCTAGTAGAGGCATACTAGTGACATACTGTTTTGTCTATGTATTCACACATGTACTAAGTTTCTGGTTAATACAATTCTAGCATGAATAAAAGCCATTTATCATGATATAAGGAAATACAAATAACATCTTTATTATTGCCTCTAGGGAATATTTACTTCACTATGCTCCCCGGCAATGGCGCCAGAAAATAGTCTTGATAACCCACAAGTGTAGGGGATCGCAACAGTGTTCGAGGGTAAAGTATTCAACCCAAATTTATTGATTCAACACAAGGGGAGCCAAAGAATACTCTTAAGTATTAGCAGCTGAGTTGTCAATTCAATCACACCTGGAAACTTAGTATCTGCAGCAAGGTAATTTAGTATGAAAGTAATATGGAAATAGTGGTAACAGCAATAAAAGTAACGGTAGTGTTTTTGTAGTTTTTGTAACAGTAGCAGCGGAAAAGTAAATAAGCAACAAGCAATATGTGAAAAGCTCGTAGGTATTGGATCGGTGATGGAGAATTATGTCGGATGTGATTCCTCATGTAAAAGTTATAACCTAGGGTGACACAGAACTAGCTCCAGTTCATCAATGTAATGTAGGCATGTATTCCGAATATAGTCATACGTGCTTATGGAAAAGAACTTGCATGACATCTTTTGTCCTACCCTCCCGTGGCAGCGGGGTCCTAATGGAAACTAAGGGATATTAAGGCCTCCATTTAATAGAGTACCGAACCAAAGCATTAACACATAGTGAATACATGAACTCCTCAAACTACGGTCATCACCGGGAGTGGTCCCGACTATTGTCACTTCGGGGTTGCCGGATCATAACACATAGTAGGTGACTATTGACTTGCAAGATAGGATCAAGAACACACATATATACATGAAAACATAATAGGTTCGGATCTGAAATCATGGCACTCGGACCCTAGTGACAAGCATTAAGCATGGCAAAGTCATAGCAATATCAATCTTAGAACATAGTGGATACTAGGGATCAAACCCTAACAAAACTAACTCGATTACATGGTAAATCTCATCCAACCCATCACCGTCCAGCAAGCCTACGATGGGATTACTCATGCACGGCGGTGAGCATCATGGAATTGGTGATGGAGGAAGGTTGATGATGATGATGGCAACGATCTCCCCTCTCCGGAGCCCCGAACGGACTCCAAATCAGCCATCCCGAGAGAGATTAGGGCTTGGCGGCGACTCCGAATCGTAAAACGCGATAATTCTTCCTCTGTGATATTTTTCTCCCCGAAAGCGAATATATGGAGTCTAGGGGTACGTCGGTGGAGTAACAGGGGCCCACGCGGCAGGGGCGCGCCCCCACCCTCGTGGACAGGGTGTGGGCCCCCTGGCTTGGTACTTTCTGCAGATATTTTTGATATATTCCAAAATAATTCTCCGTTGAATTTCAGGTCATTCCGAGAACCTTTATTTCTGCACAAAATAACACCATGGCAGTTCTGCTGAAAACAGTGTCAGTCCGGGTTAGTTCCATTCAAATCATGCAAGTTAGAGTCCAAAACAAGGGCAAAAGTGTTTGGAAAAGTAGATACGTTGGAGACGTATCAGGGCCCTAGGGGGGAAGGTGCCCAGCCCACTTAGGGGCTGGTCCCTCTCCATATACAGCCCATAGGGCCCTCCGGGGCAGGTGGACCCTCCCGGTGGACCCCCGGAACCCCTTCGGTGGTCCCGGTACAATACTGGTAGCCCCCCGAACCTTTCTGGTGACCGTATAGTGACTTCCCATATATAAATCTTTACCTCCAGACAATTTCGGAACTCCTCGTGACGTCCGGGATCTCGCCCGGGAATCCGAACGACATTCGGTAACCACATACATACATTCCCTATAACCCTAGCGTCATCGAACCTTAAGTGTGTAGACCCTACGGGTTCGGGAATCATGCAGACATGACCGAGACATATCTCCGGCCAATAACCAATAGAGGGATCTAGATACCCATGTTGGCTCCCACATGTTCCACGATGATCTCATCAGATGAACCATGATGTCAAGGATTCAATCAATCCCGTATACGATTCCCTTTGTCTATCGGTATAGTACTTGCCCGAGATTCGATCGTCGGTATACCGATACCTTGTTCAATCTCGTTATCGGCAAGTCTCTTTACTCGTTCCGTAACACATCATCATGTGGCTAATTCCTTAGTCACATAGAGCTCATTACGATGATGTCTTACCGAGTGGGCCCAGAGATACCTCTCCGTCATACGGAGTGACAAATCACAGTCTCGATTCGTGCCAACCCAACAGATGCTTTCGGGGATACCCATAGTGTACCTTTATGCCACCCAGTTACGTTGTGACGTTTGGCACACCCAAAGTACTCCTATGGCATCCGGGAGTTGCACAATCTCATGGTCTAAGGAAAGGATACTTGACATTGGAAAAGCTTTAGCATACGAACTACACGATCTTGTGCTATGCTTAGGATTGGGCTTTGTCCATCACATCATTCTCCTAATGATGTGATCCCGTTATCAATGACATCCAATGTCCACGGTCAAGAAACCGTAACCATCTATTGATCAACAAGCTAGTCAACTAGAGGCTCACTAGGGACATGTTGTGGTCTATGTATTCACACATGCATTACGATTTCCGGATAATACAATTATAGCATGAATACTAGACAATTATCATGAACAAGGAAATATAATAATAACTATTTTATTATTGCCTCTCAGGCATATTTCCAACACTGAATACTCGGGTTAAACTTGACGAGCCTAGCATGTACATACATGGCCTCGGAACATTGGAGATTGAAAGTTTGAATGTGAATCATATAGTAGATATGATCAACGTAGATATGTTCACCGTTGATGACTACTCCATCTCACGTGATGATCAGACATGGTTTAGTTGATTTGGATCGCGTATCATTTATATGACTTGAGGGATGTCTATCTAAGTGGGAGTTCTTTAGTAATTTGATTAACTGAACTTAATTTATCATGAACTTAGTCCTGATAGTATTTGCAAATTATGTTGGAGATCAATAGCTCGCGCTATAACTCCCTGTTTTTGATATGTTCCTAGAGAAAATTGAGTTGAAAGATGTTAGTACCAATGATGTGGACTGGGTCCGTGATGTGAGGATTATTCTCATTGCTACACAGGAGAATTATGTCCTTGATGCACCGCTAGGTGACAAACCTATTGCAGGAGCAGATGTAGACGTTATGAACGTTTGGCAAAGCTCTATATGATGACTACTTAATAGTTTAGTGTGCCATGGTTTACGGCTTAGAACCAGGACTTCAAAAACGTTTTGAACACCACGGAGCATATGAGATGTTTCAAGAGCTGAAATTGGTATTTCAGACTCATGCCCATTTCGAGAGGTATGAGACCTCTAACAAGTACTTTGCCTACAAGATGGAGGAGAATAGCTCTGCTAGTGAGCATGTGCTCAGAATGTCTGGGTGCTACAATCACTTGAATCAAGTGGGAGTTAATCTTCCAGATAAGATAGTGATTGACAGAGTTCTTTAGTCACTATCACCAAGCTACTAGAACTTCGTGATGAACTGTAATATGCAAGGGATGACAAAAACGATTCCCGAGCTCTCCGCGATACTGAAATCGGTGAAGGTGGAAATCAAGAAAGATCATCAAATGTTGATGGCTAACAAGACCACTAGTTTCAAGAAAAAGGGCAAGGTAAAGAAAGGGAACTTCAAGAAGACTGGCAAGCAAGTTCTCACTCATGTGAAGTAGCACAAAGTTTGACCTAAGCCTGAAACTGAGTGTTTCTACTACAAAGGAAATGGTCACTAGAAGCGGAACTACCCCAAATATTTGGCGGATAAGAAGGATGGCAAAGTGAACAAAGGTATATTTGATATACATGTTATTGATGTGTACCTTACTAGTGCTCGTAGTGGCTCCTGGGTTTCTGATACTTGTACGGTTGCTAAGATTAGTAACTCGAAAGAGGTTTTGCAGAATAAATGGAGACTAGTTGAGGGTGAGGTGACGATGTGTGTTGGAAGTAGTTCCAAGATTGATATGATCATCATCGCACACTCCCCATACTATCGGGATTAGTGTTAAACCTAAATAAATGTTATTTGGTGTTTGCGTTGAGCATGAACAAGATTGGATCGTGTTTATTGCAATACGGCTATTCATTTAAGTCAGAAAATAATTGTTATTCTGTTTACATGAATAAAACCTTCTATGGTCATACACCCAAGTAGAATGGTTTATTGAATCTCGATCGTAGTAATACACATATTCATAATATTGAAGCCAAAAGATGCAGAGTTGATAATGATAGTGCAACATACTTGTGGCACTGCCGTTTAGGTTATATTGGTGTAAAGCGCATGAAGAAACTCCATGCTGATGGACTTTTGGAATCACTTGATTATGAATCATTTGTTATTTGTGAACCATGCCACATGGGCAAGATGACTAAAACTCCGTTCTCCAGAACAATGGAGCGAGCTAAAAACTTATTGGAAATAATGCATACCAATGTATGCGGTCTGATGAGTGTTGAAGCACGCGGCGGGTATCTTTATTTTCTCACCTTCACAGATGATTTGAGTAGATATGGGTATATCTACTTGATGAAACATAAGTCTAAAACATTTGAAAAGTTCAAAGAATTATAGAGTGAAGTAGGGAATCATCGTAATAAGAAAATAAAGTTTCTATGATCTGATCGCGGAGGCGAATATTTGAGTTATGAGTTTAATTTCACAGCTCACGCCACCCGGAACACCATAGCGTAACGGTGTGTCCGAACATCATAACCATACTCCATTAGATGTGGTGCGTTCTATGATGTCTCTTGCCAATTTACCTTTATCATTTTGGGGTTATGCATTAGAGACAGCTGCATTCACATTAAATAGGGCACCGTTTAAATCCATTGAGACGACATCGTATGAACTATGGTTTGGCAAGAAACCTAAGCTGTTGTAAGGGCATATTTCTCCCTAAGTGGTTTTGGTGATGGATGACAATGCTTTTGCGGACTAATCGTGTGCATTGAGCATTTCAGATATCTCATGTCTAGGCACAAGACGATTCGGTGCCCCTCGGAGTCTATCGAAGACGGCTGTTCTCTACGCTTCTTTTTGGTGGATTTGAGTCGTAGGGAAGCCGTACTATTAAGAGGTGGTCTGCTTCGAAAAGGTTAGGGTGGAATAATCACGTACACGTCCGTTCCTTTGCACCACCTTTCCTTCGCTTTGATGGAGCTCCATCCATTTGTCTGTGCCTTTGTTATTTGAAGGCTGCCAAGGGCTTAAACCTCACTCGCATGCGGTAGTACCGCTCACGGGAGCGGTACTACCGCAGGGGGCAGTGGTAGTACCGCTCCAGCGAGTGGTACTACCGCTTCCTCAAGCCCTGACATCGACGCTCGCGGTAGTAGTGACGGATGTAATTTTTTACATCCGCCCTCACAAGGTAGTAACGCAATTCCGGTCCGGTACTACCATGCTGGACTTTTGCAGCGGTCCCTCCTCATCGGAAGTAGGTACGGAAGTAATTTTTTACTTCCGTGCTTTCTCTGCGCCTAGTGTTGCCTGCCTTACGGTAGTACCGTAGGGGCGCGCGGTAGTAGCACTCTGGTGGTTCTACAGCTCATTGCCATGTGCAATAGGCCTACATCTGATCAGCGTAGCACCAGGCACCAGCGGTAGTACCGCAACCAACAGCGGTAGTACCGCAGCCCACTGTGGTAGTAACGCCGCCCACTGTGGTAGTACCGCATCTTGGTGCGGTAGTATCGCGTCATGCGGGCTGAGTGAGGTGATAACGGTTAGATCTTTTCCCCCACTATATGAAGGGGGTCTTCTTCCCCAAGAAGACCACCTCTTCCCTCCCCAAGCTTCATTGTTGCTCGAAGCTCCATTTTCGCCCCATCTCTCTCCCTAGCCAACCAAACTTGTTGATTATCTAGGGATTGGTTGAGAGGGCCCCGATCTACACTTCCACCAAGAGAAAATTGATTCCCCCCACTAATCCCTTGCGGATCTTGTTACTCTTGGGTGTTTGAGCACCCTAGACGGTTGAGGTCACCTCAAAGCCATAGTCAATTGTGGTGAAGCTTCGTGGTGTCGTTGGGAGCCTCCAATGAAGTTGTGGAGATTGCCCAACCTTGTTTGTAAAGGTTCAGTTGCCGCCTTCAAGGGCACCAATAGTGGAATCACGACATCTCGCATTGTGTGAGGGCGTGAGGAGAATACGGTGGCCCTAGTGGCTTCTTGGGGAGCATTGTGCCTCCACACCGCTCTAACGGAGACGTACTTCCCTTCAAAGGGAAGGAACTTCGGTAACACATCCTCGTCTTCACCGGTTCCACTCTTGGTTATCTCTTACCTTTGCTTGTGCAAGCTTATTTTGTGTTATATCCTTTGCTTGCTTGTATGCTTATTGTTGTTACATCTTATATGTTGCTCACCTAGTTTCACATTTAGACAACCTATTTTGATACTAAGTTTAATTTGGTTAAGAAACGTTAAAAATTGTTAGTTTCCTATTCCCCCCTCTAGTCAACCATATCGATCCTTTCAATTGGTATCAAAGCCTCATCTCTTTATTAAGGACTTCACCATCCGAAGAGTATGGTTGACACCGTAGACAAGGGGAAGGAGCACTCTGGTGTGAATCCGTCTTCGTCTACGGCCGATGGGGAATCCTCGGTCTCTTTTGAGGAGTTCAATGCGGCTTTGGACACATTGAAAACCTCCATGACGACCGAGGTTAAAGGCTTGTTTAAGGAGTTTCTTGATGGCCTTAAATTATCCAGTGCACCGTTGGAAGTGGTTGGTCCCACTAACAAGGTGGTGGATGCTCTCCCCGATAAGGGGGGAGCCAGTAGTGGCAACGTTCCTTTGCCTAAGAGTTGAAGTGGAATCCTTGACCATGTTGAACCTCCCCTTACTTATGGAGGACTCGTTCCCTCCACGCATTTGAATCATGTTGGTCCTCCTCCTAAGTTTGTGAAAAATGCGGATTTTGTCGCTTGGGTTTATTGCTTTAAATGTCATTTAAATCATAGTTCTGTTAATCTTTCGAGAATTATTGAGCAAGGTTTCTACCCGCATGATCCAAGCAACTTCACTCCTAAAGAAGCCGTGGATCAACAATTCAATGAGTCCGCTCTCTTCATTCTCCAATAAGCTATTCCTCCGGAAGATATTGTGCATCTCCGACCCTTCATCGTGGCCAAGGAAGTATGGGAGAATGTTGTTTCCTTGTACAAGGGAAGCGCAAGCATTCAACGCTCAAACCTTGAAGTAGTGCAAGATGAAGCCGGTGAGTTTGCCATGATTGAAGATGAAGAACCTCAAGAGCTTTATGGAAGATTAACTACTCTCGCTGTCTCACTCCGAGATCATGGGAAAAAGGATACATATGACAATTGGATCAAGCGCAAGTTTCTCAAGGCCATGTCCTCCGTCATCCGTCAAAGGCTGGACTTCCACACTTTGTCCAAGTGAAGTGTTAGGTGAGTTTGTTGCATTGAGGATCTTGGACAAGACCGCCGACAATGCGGTGTTGCGAGCTCAACGATCAAAGAAGCCTAACCTTGCTTTGAAGGCCAAGGCTAGTGTGGAAGAAGAGGATGAATAGGAAAAAGAGGGGTGTTTCCGCGAAGACACAAAATATGCATATCATGAGCACGTGGCTCTTGCTTCACGACAATTCTGGGGCAACAAGAAGAACTCAAGGCCCAACTTCAACAAAAACAACTCAAGTGGATCCAAGGACAAGCAACATGTGAGGACATGCTACAATTGTGGCAATGTGAGTCACTTTGTTGTGGATTTCCCTTACGAGAAGAGGGAAGACAATGGCGGCAAGCTTATCCGGGAAAACAAGGCCAAGTCTTTCCCAAACAAGAACAACTTCACAAAGAAGACTCCTCCCAAGGGGTTGGCGGCACAAGAAGAGTACGATGAGAATGATGATGATGAAGATGGTGAGACGGTTGCCATGGCCTCCGTTGCCATTGCAAAAACTCCACGGGTGTCCCTCTTCGATTCACCCAACGAGAACATCACCGCCAAGTGCCTCATGGCTAAAGCCACCAACAAGCTAGGTTACCCCCAACCTCAAGACTACCATCACTACTAATCCATCCTTAACGGATTGCATTGATGAAAGTGAGGGGGCAAAGGAGGAGGAGAATGAATTTGAGTCTTTCATGAGTAAGCTCAAAGGTAAATCTAAGAAGCACTTCGTTGCTCTCTTGGAACAACTTGGTGAAGCCAATGACATGATCCAGGCTCATGAAAAGACCATCTCTAAGATGGAAGGGCATAGTCGTGACTATGTCGATGAGATATCGGATCTCTCTAATGCTCTTGAGGAAGAGCGTGGTCATCGTTTGGCTCTTGAGGAGTCACACAATGATGATCATGCTAAATTAAAGAAAGATCTTGATCATGCTCTTGTTGTCTCTCGGGTGCTAAATTCTGAGAAGGCCGAACTTGGGGTTGACCATGCTAGACTCAAGGAGGAATTTTATCTACTTGACAAGGCTCACAAGGTCTTGAAGAGGGTTCATGCTAGCCTCAAAGAGTCTCACGATCAACTCCAAGTAAAGCTAACCAAGGAGAAAACCACTTTTCCTCATATGGTTTTAATTGATCATGCAAATGCTACTAACCCCTATTGTGAGCATGTGCATATTGTGGAGGAGAATGAAAAGTTGAAGGAGCAACTTGAGAAAGGACTTGTGTCTTGCATACAAGGTGAGAAGAACCTCAACGACCTTTTGAGAAATCAAAAGGAAGTTGTGGCCAAGGAGTGGATTGGGTTTGCACCCAAGTCCAAGAAGAAGAAGAATGACAAGGCCAAGCAACCTCTTCCTCTCAAGCAAACATTTGTGAAGGAGGGAGAGGGTACTTCTAAGGAGAAGAACAATGCGAAGGGTGGTGGTGTCAAGAAGGGCAATACCACTCCTTCCAACAAAGCCGGTGAATTTAACCCGTCTTATGTGTTATGCCGTGCTAGTGATGGGCATGTTTATGCCAAATTTGTTGGTTCTTCTTATGAGTACATTGAATGGTCTATTTGGGTTCCTAAGACCCATGTTGCTAACATCAAAGGACCCATTACAAAAATGGTACCTAAAACCAAGCATTAATCTCTTGTAGGAGTTTGCTTCTAGTGGGGGATCATGGTTGCTCGATGGTGGTGCCCCAAATCATATGACCGGAAGCAAATACTTGGTGGTGGACATGCACAAGGTGTCATCTATGCCCACCAATGTTGAGTGGGGTGATGCATCATCTTCTAAGGTATTGGGTCTTGGCAAGGTTGTCATTTCTCATGATCTCACGATCGAGAAAGTCATGCTTGTTGAGTCCCTTGCATACAACTTACTTTCTGTTCGTCAACTTGCACTCATGGGATTTGCTACTTTCTTTGATATTGATTCCATGGCCCTCTTGTGGAGCAAGACTCTTAAAGTAGCCTTTGTTGGGCATGTCGAGAATGGTCTCTATGTGGTTAACTTTTTCGAGCGACCCACGAAGATCGCGACATGCCTAATGGCTAAAGTTGACATGGTGGCTTTGGCATTGCCGTTTAGCCCACGTCAATATGAGATCTTTGCAAAGTCTTCTCAAGGGGGATCATGTCCTTGGACTAGCAAATGTTAGTTTTACCAAAGATCGTGCTTGTAGTGCTTGTATCGAAGGAAAGCTACATGAGAAGGCTCACCCTCCCAGGACAATCATCTACTCGACGAGGCCTTTGGAGCTCCTCACATGGATCTCTTTGGGCCTCCATCCTTTGATAGTCTTGGGGGTAGAAAGTATTGCTTGGTAATTGTGTATGGTTACTCAAGATACACTTGGGTATATTTCTTCAAGAGGAAGAGTGATACCCAACAAACCGTCATCAACTTTGCAAATGAAGCTCAACGTCAACATAATGCACAAATCTTGATGATAAAAAGTGACAACGGCACCGATTTCAAGAACCACACCTTGGATGAGTTTCTTAGTGACGAGGGGATCAAGCATCAACATGCCGCACCCTATACCCCTCAACAAAATAGTGTAGCGAAGAGGAAGAATCGGACCTTGATGGATGTGGCAAGGACCATGATGGCGGAGTTCAAGTCTCTGTACAACTTTTGGGCCTAACCCATCAACACTGCTTGTCATGCATCCAATCGGCTCTATCTCCGCAAAGGCTTGAACAAGACTCCATATGAGATACTTACGGTAGTACCGTAGGGGCGCGCAGTAGTACCGCTCTGGCGGTTCTACCGCCCGTAGCCCAGTGCAATAGGCCTACATCTGGCTAGTGCCGCACCAGCGGTAGTACCACAGCTTGGTGCGGTAGTACCGCATGGTGCGGGCTGAGTAACGGGATAACGGTTGGATCTTTAACCCCACTATATAAAGGGGGTCTTCTTCCCCAAGAAGACCACCTCTTCCCTCCCCAAGCTCCATTGTTTCTCAAAGCTCCATTTTCGCCCGATCTCTCTCCCTAGCCAATCAAACTTGTTGATTTTCTAGGGATTGGTTGATAAGGCCCCGATCTACACTTCCATCAAGATAAATTTGATTCCCCCCACTAATCCCTTGCGGATCTTGTTACTCTTGGGTGTTTGAGCACTCTAGATGTTTGAGGTCACCTCGAAGCCATAGTCCATTGTGGTGAAGTTTCGTGGTGTCGTTGGGAGCCTCCAATGAAGTTGTGGAGATTGCCCCAACCTTGTTTGTAAAGGTTCGGTTGCCGCCTTCAAGGGCACCAATAGTGGAATCACGGCATCTCGCATTGTGTGAGGGCGTGTGGAGAATACGGTGGCCCTAGTGGCTTCTTGGGGAGCATTGTGCCTCCACACCGCTCTAACGGAGTATAATGCCCAGGATGGAGTTATACCTCCTACGTGTCGAGGCACGACTTAAAGGCATAAATCCATCCTAGAATGATCTCAGTTTGGTATCTTTGCACAACTCATGTAAAAGAGGGATTAAAATGCAAAAGGAGATAGTTGGCTTACACTCGCCACTTCACACAATACATTACATAAGCAATACATCATTCAAAACATCACAACCCGACTACGGGTGAAGAACCAAAAGAAAGATACCAAAACAACAAAAGCCACAGGCCAAGAACGAATCCTAGTAGAAACCACTACTGAACATCGAAACGTCACAAACAAACGGTCAAACTCTTCAACAAGCTCCTGGTGAAGCACTGAACCAGCTCCTGCCTCAAACTCGGCTGAACCTGCATCTGGCGTGGTGAAGTAACTGTGAGCCACAGAGGACTCAGCAATCCCGTTCCCGGGTAACACGACTATTTAAGCCTTGGGTGAGGACAAGGCTGAAGAAAGAATATGAGGTGAAGGGACAAACAAGAGTCTGCAGCAGCAACTAGCACTAACTTACGCAAAAGAGAGCGAGAAGAGAAGAGCATCGGTCGAAAGATGATCACGAAGTGATCCTAACTAAAGCCGGTCAAACATAACCCCACCGTGTTCAACTCCCGAATCCCTATTCGGAAATTGACAGTCACGGTACACACGCTGGTAGTGTATTAGAAACATTGTGTCAAGTTATCTACAACCGGAATTAACAAGCTCCCATCTGCCACATAACCGCGGGCACGGCTTTCGAAAGTTCAAACCCTGCAGGGGTGTTCCAACTTGACCCATTACAAGCCCACGATCCGCGGAGTCGCAACTCCATAGTTGGGAAGACCCGAGTATTCTCGGAATCCCGTGCTCAAGTTAAACCGAACTAAGGTAAGGCTAATCCAGCAAATCCTCCCGGCGTGTCGACACCCTGATAGTAGCCGCGCGTATCTAGGTCTCAGGACACGACCGGATGGGCGAAGCTACATGTAATGCCCAGGATGGAGTTATACCTCCTACGGGTCGAGGCCCGACTTAAAGGCATAAGTCCATCCTAGAATGATCTCAAGTTTGGTAATCTTTGCACAACTCATGTAAAAGAGGGATGTTAAACTTAAAATAGTCGGCTTACAATCGCCACGTCACAGAATAACAGTACAAGTCTCAAACATCATACAAAAGATCACTACAACCCTCTAAGGGCAAAATCCAAATGTCAAAGTACCAAACTCAGATAAATAAAACAACCACAGGCGGATCGAATCCTAGTAAGAGTCTCCACTACTGATCGTCCGGGTAGCGAACGTAGTAACGACTACGCTCCTCGTCGTACTCCCAATCCAGCTCGGTGCCATCACCTGGATAGCTCACGGCTGGACCTGCATCTGGTGTGAAGTAACTGTGAGCCACAGAGGACTCAGCAATCCCGTTCCCGGGTAACAGAACTAACAAAGCCTTTAGGTGAGGGAAAAGGCGGAAGAAAGAAATGAGGTGAAGGAACAACAAAGAGTCTGCAGCAGCAACTAGCATCTAGCTTACGCAAGTGAGAGCGAGAAGAGAAGGCATCGGCGAGAAGTGATCACTAAGTGATCCTAGCTACAAGCTCACAAACATAACCCCTCCGTGTTCAACTCCCGAATCCCGATTCGGAAATTGACAGTCACGGAACTCACGCTGGTAGTGTATTAGCATCATTTGTGTCAAGTTTTCTACAACCGGAATTAACAAGCTCCCATCTGCCACATAACCGCGGGCACGGCTTTCGAAAGTTCAAACCCTGCAGGGGTGTTCCAACTTGACCCATTACAAGCCCACGATCCGCGGAGTCGCAACTCCAAAGTGGGAAGACCCGAGTATCCTCGGAATCCCGTGCTCACGTTAAACCGAACTAAGGTAAGGCTAATCCAGCAAATCCTCCCGGCGTGTCGTCACCCTGATCGTAGCCGCGCGTATCTAGGTCTCAGGACACGACCGGATGGGCGATTCTACAGGTTTTTACCAAACCTCGAGTTTCCTTGAGGTGGCCCCGCAGAACCCCCGTTTCGGACCAACACTCATGTGGAGCACTGGCCCGGGGTTGTTGATTAAGAAAGAGGGTTAATTACTCCCTTATGCATGTTTAGTTTGTTATTAGGCAAATAGTACCAATGTTGGGATTTGCTGGAAAAGACTTAGCACATAGCGGTTTATCGAGGGGGTCCCATACACCCCAACCGTGTTAGGAACGCATAATCAAGGAACATAAAACCGGCTTATAAGGATCCTAACGGCATGAGTGGAACAAATCACCAAGCAAAAGGCTTAGCCTTCCACCCTTGCCAATATATATGTGATTTCAATTAAAGCATTTATATAGTGTGATATAACCCAACCAAACTTCAACATGGAGCAAGCATCTTCACTTCACCTGCAACTAGCAACGCTATAAGAAGGGCTGAGCGAAGCGTACTTAGCCAAGCAACGGTTTGCATAGGTAGGGTGGTTAACATGGCAATTGGTTACAAGTAGGAGGCTAACAAGAAGAACATGGGCATCGAGGCAAAACTATAGATCGAGACTACTAGCAATAGACAAAGATAGTAATGTTATCGGGGTTCGGTCATCTTGCCTGAAGAGAAGAAGTTCGGATCAAAAGAAGGGTCCTCTTGCTCAAACTCGTTGGAAACCTCGTGCTCAACCTCGTTGGAAAACTCGTGCTCAACTTCCGGGTCTAAACAAGACAAACACACCAAGCACCAATCAACACGATGCAATGCGCACTCGATAAACATGTATGCATGAAGGATGCACTAGAGATGCACATGGAGCACGTAAAACATCACTCAAGCAAAACACCTCAAAACAAGATAACAACCTGATAATATTAATCTACACAGAAAAACACCCAAGTTTGATATAAAGATCGCTGAAATCGGAGTTACGGGCTAAAAGTTATGCCCGAAACAAGATTTGAGCGAAAACTGCAAATTACAGCAACATGGCATCTTGGGAGCACAAAATAATTAATCTACAGCACCCAAAAAGCATGGCAAAGGACTTGAACATAAACTAGATATAATGTACAGCAACTAGGTCCAAAGTGCACCCCAAACGGAGTCACGGATCATTAGCAATGACCTTGGACATATTGAACTTTGAAATAAAATTCTGGCAGCAGAATTTTATTGAAAGTTTGGAGCAAAAGATAAGCATGCTACAGCACCTCAAATGGACATGTGAGGACATGGATGGAAAGACAACAATATATACTTCATGGAACAATCAAAATCCACCCCAAAACTATCATGCTTTGTCCTACAACATCACACGAACATGGCATCGGAACGTTACAGATTTCAGACTTAGTGAAATTTCACTAAGTCCTAAAACAGCAACATCAACATAGCAACAAAAAGAGCATGTTTAAGACACCTCGAAACTAAACATGGCAAAGGGTAAGCACCTCATCAAAATACATATGAAGGTGATCCCGAAACACACAAGCATGCTTCGTTGTGATGAACACACCGATTACAACGAGCTCAACAAGATGGCATTTCATAACAAGTAAAAACACAACATTTGAACATGGCATCTTGCAACGATGATAACAAGGAAACAATACATCTACCATGCAACCTATCACACACAACACGTAGTTCGTGACGAGACGAACACGTGGACATGTCATTTGCATCGTTTGGACAAACGAGCTAAAAGATATCACATGTCAAAGGTGGCACAAAAATAACACATAGCAGCAGTTTATATCATCATACACTCTTGTAACAGCAAAACAAGCCCCTAGATGATCTCTAACATGCATGACTACAACAGGTAAATCGTAGAGGACAACTCCACGAACATCTGGACATATCACACGCTCAAAACGGAGCAACAGGTAAAAAGTTATGCATGGTCAAAGTAGGCACTTCAGATTAACAGATCTGGGGAGTTGGAGGAAAAAAAAAACAACCTCGGTGAACAGTGCGGTGAACAGTGCGGATCCGGCCCGCGAGGAACAGTAGACGCGGCTGCGGCCCAGATCCGGAACAGGTACGGGCCGGCGGCGCGGTGGCCCACCGAGGCGAGCAGGCGGCGGCGCGCGCGGCCTGCGGTGCGGGCCGGCTTGCGGTGGCCCACGGGGAGGAGAGGGAGGCCCGCGAGGTGGCGGCCCACCGGGGCGGTGGAGCGAGACGCGGTGGCTGGCGGCCCGACGCGACGAACCCTGGCGGCGGCTGGCGAGAGGCCCAGCTGGCCCTGCGAACTGGCGAGGCAGAGGACTTGGAAGCGGGCCAGCGGCGACGATCTGGTCCCCTCCAGATCGGGACCCGACCCGGTCGACCCCAGGCCCTGGCGCGGTCGATTGATTCGGCTGCGGGCTCGATCGGCTGGCTCGGGTTGACGTGGTCGCCCCGAGCGACGAAGTGGAGGAGGCCGGTCGACGCGGTCAGGGCGTTGACCCTGGCCTCGTCTGGCCGGCGGCTGCTGCTGCGATCCGATGGATCCCGATGAACAGTGCGGTAGATCTGAGAAAAAAGGAAAAAAAAAAGGAAAAAGGAGAAGGGGAAGAAGAAGGGGGATGTCCAAATAGACCTAGGGGTCTATATATAGCAGTCAGACTAGGGTTTGGAGATAGGGGTTGTTTAGGAGCCCTCCGATCTGGATCCAACGGATCCGATCGCGGGGATGATTTTAAAAGGGCCAGACGGAGATAAAAGAATACCACAGGGGTATTTCCGGGACACGAAGTAAGGGCACTTCGGACCCACACGGACAACGGAGGGAAAAGTCAACGGAGTCCAAACGAGACGAGATTTGAGAGGCAGGTTGCACACAACAAAACAACAACACACAACACAACCTCACGGCACACCGGTAACGAAAAACGCCCGAACAACAAAGAAGGCCTACGGGACGTCACGGACACGTGAGGGAGCTCCGGAACACGAAACGGACAACGGGAAGAAACGCCACGAACCGGAAACAACCCACAACACAGACAAAATGCAATGCACATGTCTACATGATATGAATGAATGCCACACACTCACACAACAAAATGACGAAAGCCCGAAAGACAAAGAACCCGAAATGGAAATAGATGAAGCCGGAGATATATTATATACCCAAAAGGGAAAGTAATACATCCGGGGCATTACAAACTCTCCTCTACTACAAAAAGATCTCGTCCCGAGATCTAGGACTGGAAAAAGGAAGGGTACTCGGAACGAAGATGATCTTCTCGTTCCCAGGTAGCTTCTCGGTCTGTGTGATGTGACCACTTGACTTTCAGAAACTTGATGGACTTGTTGCGAGTCTTGCGTTCAGTTTCTTCGAGAATTGCAACTGGATGCTCTCGGTAGGAAAGGTCTTGTTGAAGATCAATCTCCTCAAACGGAATCATGCGCTCAGTTGCCTTGAAGCATTTGCGAAGTTGAGACACATGAAAGACATCATGAACATTTGCAAAGTTGGAAGGGAGCTCGAGCTGATAGGCTAGATCGCCTCTTTTGCCAAGAATCTTGAAAGGCCCGACGTATCTAGGAGCAAGTTTTCCTTTGATACCGAATCTTTGGGTTCCTTTCATCGGAGAAACTCGGAGATAGACATGATCACCGATGTCGAAAGCCAAATCACGATGCTTTCCGTCATAGTAGCTCTTCTGACGCGACTGAGCGGCCTTGAGATTCTCACGTATGACTTTGCACATTTCTTCGGCTTCAGAGATCAAGTCATTGCCAAGAAGTTGGCGTTCGCCTGTTTCAGACCAGTTGAGAGGGGTACGGCACTTTCTGCCATAGAGAATTTCAAACGGTGCTTTGCCTGCACTTGCTTGAAAGCTGTTGTTGTAAGAGAACTCGGCAAATGGAAGGCAGTCCTCCCATTTCATGCCGAAGGAGATGACACAGGCTCTGAGCATATCTTCTAGGATCTGATTCACACGCTCGACTTGACCACTAGTCTGAGGGTGAAAGGCAGTGCTGAATCTGATCTTCGTGCCCATGGCGGACTGAAAGGAGTCCCAGAACCTTGATGTGAACAAGCTGCCACGGTCTGAGGATATCACTTGAGGAATGCCATGTAGGGACACAATTCTGGAAGTGTACAGCTCTGCAAGTTGAGCTGCATTGATTGATTCTTTGACTGGAAGAAAGTGAGCGACTTTGGTAAGCTTGTCAATCACCACAAAGATAGCATCATTGCCTCGCTTGGATTTAGGAAAGCCAGTGACGAAGTCCATTTCAATGTGGTCGAACTTCCACTCGGGAATAGGAAGAGGTTGGAGAAGACCGGCTGGACGTTGATGTTCTGCTTTCACTCTTCGGCATACATCACATTCATTCACGAATTGGGCAATCTCCCTTTTCATGCGTGTCCACCAGTAAGACTGCTTGAGATCTTGATACATCTTGGAACTGCCAGGATGAATGGAAAGGAGAGAATCATGAGCTTCTTCCATTATGAGCTTCCTGAGATCACCTTTGGGAACAACGAGTCTGTCCTCGAAGAACAAGGTATCTCTCTCATCAACACGGAAGCACTTATATTTTGGAGTGCCCTTTGCAATCCCATGTTTCACCTTCTTCACCATGGTATCACTGAGCTGGGCCTCACGGACTTGATCTTCCAAGGTAGGAGCAATTTGGAGATTTGCAAGAAAACCCTGCGGAACAACTTGGAGGTTGAGCTTCCTGAATGCTTCACAAAGCTCAGGCTGGTATGGCTTGATAAGAAGGCTGTTGCAATATGCCTTTCTGCTCAAAGCATCTGCAATCACATTCGCCTTGCCTGGAGTGTACTCAATGCTGGGGTTGTACTCTTGGATCATCTCGACCCAACGAGTCTGGCGGAGGTTCAGATGCGGCTGTGTGAAGATGTACTTCAAGCTCTTGTGATCGGTGAAGATGTCGACCTTTCTGCCCAACAACAGATGTCTCCACGTAATCAGAGCATGTACCACAGCTGCTAGCTCGAGATCATGTGTGGGATAGTTCTTCTCACTGGGCTTGAGCTGCCGAGAAGTATATGCCACAATTTTCTTATCTTGCATTAGCACACCACCAAGACCTTGAAGAGAAGCGTCACAGAACACTTCATATGGCTTGGTTTCATCCGGAGGAGTCAGAACTGGAGCAGAGACAAGCTTCTCTTTGAGGGTTTTGAATGCCACTTCACACTCGGGAGACCAAAAGTATTTGACATTCTTCTGAAGGAGGTTGGAAAGAGGCTTGGCAATCTTGGAGAAGTTCTCCACAAACCTTCTGCAATAGCTGGCAAGACCCAGAAAACTGCGGAGCTGCTTGACGTTCTGAGGAGCTTCCCAGTTGACAATTGCTTCAACTTTCTCGGGATTAACCGCAATACCGTCAGCTGAGATAATGTGGCCCAGGTAGAGAACCTTATCGAGCCAAAACTCGCACTTTGAGAACTTGGCATAGAATTTGTGCTCTCGGAGTCGATCAAGAACCAGACGCAAGTGCTTTTCGTGATCTTCTTCATTCTTGGAAAACACCAAAATATCATCCAGATACACAAGCACAAACTCGCCTGTATAGGGGTTGAAGATGTAATGCATCATCCTTGAGAAGGTAGGAGGAGCATTGGCGAGACCGAAGGACATAACGGTATACTCATATGAACCGTAGCTCGTTCTGAACGCCGTCTTGGGAATGTCTTCCTCGCGAATGCGAATTTGATGATAGCCCATTCGAAGGTCAAGCTTAGAGAATACTTTAGCTCCTTTGAGCTGCTCAAAGAGTTCGTTGATGTTGGGGAGCGGATACTTGTTCTTAATCGTCTTCTTGTTCAGTGGCCGGTAGTCAACACAGAGACGCTCCGTGCCATCTTTCTTCTTGACAAATAAGACACCACAGCCCCACGGAGATGTACTAGGCCGTATGAGACCCATACGCTCCTGTTCATCCAACTGTTTCTTCAATTCCTTCAATTCATCTGAAGAGAGCTTGTAAGGACGCCGACAAACAGGTTCGGTGCCCGGCTCGAGTTCAATGACAAACTCCACCTGACGGTGTGGAGGCATGCCTGGAAGTTCTTCTGGAAAGACGTCTTGATATTCATTCACCACTGGAATTTGCTCTATGGCATTAATTTCACCCTTATCATTAAGAGAGAAAAGCCGAATAGTATTATCCCTGGAGGCGAAGATAATCACATCTTCATCAGAATGAGTCAATTTGACTTCCTTTTGAGCGCAATCAATGTGAGCATCGTGCTGAGAAAGCCAATCCATTCCGAGAATTAGGTCGATGTCAGAATGACCAAGAACCACCGGAGAAGCCAAAAATCGATAATCGCCCATGCGAATAGAAATATCCGGAACAACTGTGTTGGAAGTCATTTGCAAACCCGGAGAAATAATCTTCAAAGGTCTATGAATCCTCTCCGAAACCAATTCATGCTTAGCAACAAAAGGTTTTGAAATGAAGGACAAAGATGCACCCGAATCAAACAAAACTTTAGCTGGAAAAGAGTTCACTGAAAGGTTACCCAGAATGACATCAGAAGAAGCCTCTGCTTGTGCTGCATTCATCAGATTGACCCTTGCAGACTTTGGATCATGCTTGACAATAGCTGAACTCATAGGTGGAGGAGGTGGAAGACGCTTCGGATTCGGACATCTGTTTGCATAGTGACCTTTCTGAGCACATTTGTTGCAAGTCACTTCTGAGAGAGGACGGAACTGAGAGCCACTGGACTTGGAGCCTTGAGACTGAAACTGCTTCTTCGACTGGTTGCTTGGGTTGGGTGGGTGGGAGAAACCACGGCCACTAGAGTTCTTGTTGTTGGAGTTGTTGAAGTTGCTGGAGTTGTTGAAAGGAGCTCGAATCATTGGAGGAGGAGGAAGCCAGAATTTCTGTTGTTTCGCAGCCAACTGAGACGATGAGGTAGAGTGAACAGCATCTCGAATTCTCTTCTTAGAAGCCTCCATCTTAAGCTGAGCTGCTTCTTGTTTCAAAGCCATATTATAGAACTTATCGAATTCGTCTGGCTCGAACAAAGTGAGAGCAAGCTGAAGTTCATCTTTGAGACCTCCACGGAACTGATAGATTTTGCTCTTTGCATCAGGTATGTCTTGCTTTGCATAGCGAGCGAGGTTTTGGAACTTGACATTATACTGATAGACTGTCATGGAGCCCTGCTTGAGGTTGCGGAATTGCTCACGCATACCCTCAATAACACTTGTAGGAATGTGATGCGAGCGGAAATCCCTGCAGAAGTTCTCCCACGAGATCACTTGACCCGGCCTTGAGTCTTTATACTGCTGCCACCAATCAGCTGCTTGATCTTTCAGTTGGAAGGCTGCAAACTTCACATAGTCATCTTCTTTCACGTTGCTGCACTCAAAATGCTTCTTGATATCGGTCAGCCAATCCTCAGCATCAAGAGGGTCGACACAGTAACTGAAAGCTTTAGGATTGTTGGCCAGGAACTGGTTGAGGGTAGCATGGTGCTGCTGGAAGAAGTTGCCTTGGTTCATTGGAATGCCCTGATTAGCTTGATTAGCTTGTATAGCTTGCATTTGCTGCATCATCTGCATCATCAACTGAGTGTTCTGAGCAGTAGTCTGCATAATTGCTCTCCAAGCCTCAGGCGGAGGAGGAGGTGAAGGAGGACGTTCTGGAACCTCTTCACCCTCTGGGTTGGCATTCGGAACCCTCTTCGGAGCCATCCTGTAAGAGATGACCACGAATCAGCAATTGATTGACAAAAGGAATAAGCTGAATCAATGGAATGAATTGCAACAAGTCTTCACAATAATCATTCGAACAATTAAGAACGAATGAAATCATCCGAACAAGAGGAACGAATGAATTTCTCAGTTAATTGATAACATCAGTCTTCACGAGAAGCCACATAGGGATCAAAAGGATAAATAATAAAACAACAAGGTACGGAAAGGAACAAACACAAGAGAGGAGTTTCGTCCTAACATCTTTGTGCTGAAAGCATATGAATGCGTTACGAAAAGGTTTTGCAATCCCCGGATCAGCATAGCCAAGGACCCTTTAAGATGCAACTCCTGATAGTAACCTCGGTCATATAACTCCTTCACTCAATGTCGAACCCCGAACTCACTAACCTGCATTCGTTAGAAGAATGCCTACGATCTACTGGATAAAACCCACCTATAGCTTTCCGAAAGATTCCAGTTATGCAATCAGGTGTTGGGGATACACGGGAAGCACCGCGCAATCAACTCTAACCTACATCCAGGTGTATCCATCCTTCAACACATAACCAGTCTTTCTCGGAAGCTGTGTACCTCGGACCTTCGAAAAGCATCCACTATAACAAGCTATGGCAATACTCCCGAACTACCTCCCCAGTACTGGGTGATGTCGGGGTTATCTTGCCACTGGCCGTATAGGGGAGATTTTCGATGTCGGCCGTCTTAAGTATTTAGTACTGTCGCGATATGCTTGTTACAGTGATACCCCGAAGCTCAACTCCTCGGTAACAGGAGGCATCAGGAACAATATCCTTGTCACAAGAACATCGAAACAATCCCAGAATACTCGCGGGAATCCTAAAAAAAAAAATTTGTGCAAATTTTGAAGATAGGAGAGACAAGAGTAGACGTCAGGAGTCCTCACCAGAGAGAAAGGGGATGAGAAGCAAAGAATTCCTACTCTCCGATATAATATAGGACTCAAAAGTTTTCAGTGTGTGCCTAGACTCAACCGTCAACGGTTCGATCAAACAGTGGGGGCTCCTAGGTCGGAGAAGGCTCTGAATACCAACTTGTAATGCCCAGGATGGAGTTATACCTCCTACGGGTCGAGGCCCGACTTAAAGGCATAAGTCCATCCTAGAATGATCTCAAGTTTGGTAATCTTTGCACAACTCATGTAAAAGAGGGATGGTAAACTTAAAAATAGTTGGCTTACAATCGCCACGTCACAGAAACAGTACAAGTCTCAAACATCATACAATAAGATCACTACAACCCTCTAAGGGCAAAACCAAATGTCAAAGTACCAAACTCAGATAAAAAAACAACCACAGGCGGATCGAATCCTAGTAAGAGTCTCCACTACTGATCGTCCGGGTAGCGCACGTAGTAACGACTACGCTCCTCGTCGTACTCCCAATCCAGCTCGGTGCCATCTCCTGGATAGCTCACGGCTGGACCTGCATCTGGTGTGTGAAGTAACTGTGAGCCACAGAGGACTCAGCAATCCCGTTCCCGGGTAACAGAACTATCAAAGCCTTTAGGTGAGGGAAAGGCTGAAGAAAGAAAATGAGGTGAAGGAACAACAAAGAGTCTGCAGCAGCAACTAGCACTATCTTACGCAAGAGAGAGCGAGAAGAGAAGGCAAAGCGAGAAGTGATCACTAAGTGATCCTAGCTACAAGCTCACAAACATAACCCCTCCGTGTTCAACTCCCGAATCCCGATTCGGAAATTGACAGTCACGGAACACACGCTGGTAGTGTATTAGTATCATTGTGTCAAGTTATCTACAACCGGAATTAACAAGCTCCCATCTGCCACATAACCGCGGGCACGGCTTTCGAAAGTTCAAAACCCTGCAGGGGTGTTCCAACTTGGCCCATTACAAGCCCACGATCCGCGGAGTCGCAACTCCAAAGTGGGAAGACCCGAGTATCCTCGGAATCCCGTGCTCAAGTTAAACCGAACTAAGGTAAGGCTAATCCAGCAAATCCTCCCGGCGTGTCGACACCCTGATCGTAGCCGCGCGTATCTAGGTCTCAGGACACGACCGGATGGGCGAAGCTACGGGTTTTTACCAAACCTTGAGTTTCCTCGAGGTGGCCCCGCAGGCTCCCCGTTTCGGACCAACACTCATGTGGAGCACTGGCCCGGGGTTGTTGATTAAGAAAAAGGGTTTATAACTCCCTATGCAAGTTTAGTTTGTTATTAGGCAAATAGTACCAATGTTGGGATTTGCTGGAAAAGACTTAGCACATAGCGGTTTATCGAGGGGGTCCCATACACCCCAACCGTGTTAGGAACGCATAATCAAGGAACATAAAACCGGCTTATACGGATCCTAACGGCATGAGTGGAACAAAACACCAAGCAAAAGGCTTAGCCTTCCACCCTTGCCATTATATATGTGATTTCAGTTAAAGCATTTATATAGTGTGATATAACCCAACCAAACTTCAACATGGAGCAAGCATCTTCACTTCACCTGCAACTAGCAACGCTATAAGAAGGGCTGAGCGAAGCGTACTTAGCCAAGCAACGGTTTGCATAGGTAGGGTGGTTAAACATGGCAATTGGTTACAAGTAGGAGGCTGACAAGAAGAACATGGGCATCGAGGCAAAACTAAAGATCGAGACTACTAGCAATAGACAAAGATAGTAATGTTATCGGGGTTCGGTCATCTTGCCTGAAGAGAAGAAGTTCGGATCAAAAGAAGGGTCCTCTTGCTCAAACTCGTTGGAAACCTCGTGCTCAACCTCGTTGGAAAACTCGTGCTCAACTTCCTGGTCTAAACAAGACAAACACACCAGCACCAATCAACACAATGCAATGCGCACTCGAAAAACATGTATGCATGATGGATGCACTAGAGATGCACATGGGGCACGGAAAACATCACTCAAGCAAAACACCTCAAAACAAGATAACAACCTGATATTATTAATCTACACAGAAAATCACCCAAGTTTGATATAAAGATCGCTGAAATCGGAGTTACGGGCTAAAAGTTATGCCCGAAACAAGATTTGAGCGAAAACTGCAATTTACAGCAACATAGCATCTTGGGAGAACAAAATAAATAATCTACAGCACCCAAAAGGCATGGCAAAGGACTTGAACATAAACTAGATATAATGTACAGCAACTAGGTCCAAAGTGCACCCCCAACGGAGTCACGGATCACTAGCAATGATCTTGGACATATTGAACTTTGAAATAAAATTCTGGCAGCAGAATTTTATTGAAAGTTTGGAGCAAAAGATAAGCATGCTACAGCACCTCAATGGACATGTGAGGACATGGATGGAAAGACAACAATATATACTTCATGGAACAATCAAAATCCACCCCAAAACTATCATGCTTTGTCCTACAACATCACACGAACATGGCATCGGAACGTTACAGATTTCAGACTTAGTGAAATTTCACTAAGTCCCAAAACAGCAACATCATCATAGCATCAAAAAGAGCATGTTTAAGACACCTCGAAACTAAACATGGCAAAGGGTAAGCACCTCATCAAAATACATATGACGGTGATCCCGAAACACACAAGCATGCATCAATGTGGTGAACACACCGATTACAACGAGCTCAACAACATGGCATTTCATAACAAGTAAAAACACAACATATGAACATGGCATCTTGCAAGGATGATAACAAGGAAACAATACATCTACCATGCAACCTATCACACTCAACACGTAGTTCGTGACGAGACGAACACGTGGACATGTCATTTGCTTCGTTTGGACAAACGAGCTAAAAGATATCACATGTCAAAGGTGGCGCAAAAATAACACATAGCAGCAGTTTATATCATCATACACTCTTGCAACAGCAAAACAAGGCCCTAAATGATCTCTAACATGCATGACTACAACAGGTAAAACGGAGAGGGCATCTCCACGAACATCTGGACATATCACACGCTCAAAACGGAGCAACAGGTAAAAAGTTATGCATGGTCAAACTAGGCATATCAGAACAGAGAAAACAGAGATCTAGGTCAACCTCTCAGATCCGGTGAACAGTACTGGGCCTCGGGGGATGAACAGTGTTGCGGCCCGGACTGCTACAGTGCTCGGAGGGGAAACTGGGCTGCGGCGGCGCCTGGGCCCAGCGCGACGGCGGCCCGCTCGGGCGGAGGCCCACGCGGCGCGGTGCGGCGGCAGGCTGGAGGTGGGCCGCGCGGGCGAGCCGGCGCCTGGCTGGCGCGGCCCGAGGAGCGGCTCGGCCCAGCTCGGCGGGCTGGAGTAGCGCGGCGGCCCGGAGGCGGCCTAGGCGCAGCGGGGAGGAAGTGGCGGAGCGGCCTCCCGCTGGCTGGTGCGCGAAGGCGAAGGAGGGACGCGGTATTGGGCCGGCTCGAGCGGCCTCGGCCCAGAGAGATGCCGGCGGCGCGGGACCACTTGGACGGAGGCGCGGAAGGTTGGGCTGACAGGCCCGACGCGGGCGCCCTGGCGGCCGAGTGGAGACGCGACGAGGCCTCGGGCCCTCCTGGCGGCGCGAGAAGGAAACGGCGCGGCGCGGTGGATCAACGCGGATCCAGCCGGTCGACGGGGGAAACGAGGTGCGGACCTCGAGGGACCTGTCGGCGCGATGGTAGATCGAGGGATCCCCTCGGGATCCAGCCAGGTGATTGGATCTGTGATAAAAGGAAAAAAAAAGAAAGGAGAGGGGAGGAAGAAGAAGGAATGTCCAAATAGACTAGAGGGTCTATATATAGCAGTCAGACTAGGGTTTGGAGACTAGGGGATGTTTAGGAGCCCTCCGATCTGGATCCAACGGATCCGATCGCGGGATGATTTTTAAAAGGACCAGACGGAGTTAAAAGAATACCACAGGGGTATTTCCGGGACACGAAGTAAGGGCACTTCGGACCCACACGGACAACGGAGGGAAAAGTCAACGGAGTCCAAACGAGACGAGATTTGAGAGGCGGGTTGCACCCAACAAAACAACAACACACAACACAACCTCGCGGCACACCGGTAACGAAAACGCCCGAACAACAAAGAGGGCCTACGGGACGTCACGGACACGTGAGGGAGCTCCGGAAGACGAAACGGACAACGGGAAGAAACGCCACGAACCGGATGCAACCCACAACACAAACAAAATGCAATGCACATGTCTACATGATATGAATGAATGCCACACACTCACACACAAAACGACGAAAGCCCGAAAGACAAAGAACCCGAAATGGAAATAGATGAAGCCGGAGATTTATTATAAGCCCAAAAGGGAAAGTATTACATCCGGGGCATTACACTACAGGACCCAAATACCTCGGGTTGCCCCAAGGCGGTTCCCGCAGGCTCCCCGTTTGGGACCAACGCCATCAGCACTGGCCCCCCCTGCTATGTAGAAATAAAGGATCCTCGAGGGAGCGACCCTCTATGCAAATTTAATTATTTAATTAAGTTGTTATTATGAGGCAAATAGTACCAAATGTTGGGACTTGCTGGAAAAGACTTAGCACTTAGCGGTTTATCAAGGGGGTCCCATACACCCCAACCGTGTTAGGAACGCATAATCAAGGAACATAACACCGGCTTATACGGTTCCTAACGGCATGAGTGGAACAAAACACCAAGCAAAAGGCTTAGCCTTCCACCCTGCCAGTATATAGATGATTTCATTTTAAGCATTTATATAGTGTGATATAACCCAACCAAACTTCAACATGAAGCAAGCATCTTCAATCTTCACCTGCAACTAACAATGCTATAAGAAGGGCTGAGCGAAGCGTACTTAGCCAAGCAACGGTTTGCATAGGTAGGGTGGTTAAACATGGCAATGGTTACAAGTAGGAGGCTGACAGGAAAACATGGGCATCGAGGCAAAACTATAGAGCGATACTCTAGCAAGAGGCAAAAATAGTAATGGTATCCGGGTTCGGTCATCTTGCCTGGGATTCCACGAGGGAGAAGAACGGAACCAAGAAGAAGACGGAGCAACAGTCGAGCGGATCCTCACAACTCCGGAACGAAACCGAAGCTAACAAGAGAAGCAACCGGAAAGAAGGAAAACAACACGGTAAACACACATATCATAAACATGGCATACGATGCACAAACAAGTATGATGCATGTCCGGTTTAAATATGCAAGGCATGGCAAAGTGCACAAACAACACTACAAGTTAAGTGGAGCTCAATATGCAACGAGTTGCATATTGACAAAACACCACAATAATTATTTAGTTGACTCTAGTTATTAACAAGACAAGATTAAATGTTTTTTAACATGGCAAGAGGTGAAGCATAAAGAAACTACACTACTTAGGCATTTTAAATGGGGCCGGAAAATAACAACAACATATCCGGAAAATCCTCATGAGCATGTTTAAATAATTATAAGCAAACAACAATTAACCATATATGAGGTTGTTAAATGATGCGGATGACATGATTAAGTTTATGCAAGTTTTTATTAAAAGGTTGACTTAAGAGGAAGACATGAAGTGTTTGTCACCGTGGTGGAAAGAAAAGAGTGCCACGGCAACGATTCCGAAAATGATGCCACGGCAACATATCGGTACCGGTAACTCGTTGAGAGTCCGATGCAAAAGATAGACGGCGTGAGCGAGTCAACGAGATGAAAGGTGGGCGATCCCGTTGTCGGGTTCCCACGAGTCGGTGACGAGGCAACCGAGGAACATGACAAAAGTTGGAACGGGCACGAAGCACACACGGGAGACATTTCATACAACACAAGCAAGCACAAGCGTTCATCCACGGGGTCGCGTCTCGGGGTTATACCTTCGAAGCGTTCTCTCTCGAAGCGGTTCGAGAGCGTCGAGGAAGTAGCCGTAGTAGAGGAAGTAGTGGTACACGGCCGTAGAGGGAAGTAGACGTTCGGGCGACGGTAGTCGTTCGGGTCGTCGTGGTACTTGTCGGTCATGTAGTCGTACACGGATGTAGTGGTACTTGGCGTTTCCGGGCGTCGGTAGTCGTACTTGTCATGGCGTTGGACGTAGGGGTACTCGCCGCATCGTCTTGTGTCGTGTAGGCGTACACGGGGCGTTTTGTAGATGTACTCATATCCGTAGCCGTTCACGAGCTCGTCTTCCCGTAGAAGATCGGTTCGTCGAGGTACTTGGTCGGGTCGCCGGTAGTCGTTCGGGTCGTCGGTATACTTGTTCCGTAGCCGTTCCGTAGACGTTCTCTGTTCAGGTTAACAACACCAGCAACAAAACAACAACAAAAAAAAACAAAACTACAACATCAGGGAGACAAGGCCACGACAGCAGCAACAAAACGGTCTCAGCCACGGCGAGGAGGTTGCAGCAGCAGAACGGTATGGGCGACTTGGGGTGGACGACGAGGAGAAGGACGGCGCGGAGGGCGCTCGGGGCGGCCAGGCAGAGGGAGCCGCAGGAGCCAGAGGGGACGGAGGCGAGGGCCCCTGGCTGGCCTCGCTGCTGGAGGACGGGAGGGCGACCAGGCGCTGGATTCCCGCGGCGAAGGAGGCAGTGGCCTCCGCGGGGAGGACGGACGGGCGGCTTGCTCGCGCAGAAGAGGAGGCTCGGGGCGCTCGGCTTGACGTTGGGGAAAGGAGGCGCCGGCTGCGGGGCGCCCTGACGAAGGACGGCGGCGGCCCTGGCGCGGTGGCGCAGGCTGTAGGAGCGCCGCGGGAGCCGGGTAGAGGTGCGGCCTTGGGCCTGGCCGCTGCTCCTGGCGAGGGGCGCGGGCGATGAAGGTCGCAGGGACGGAGGGAGCCGAGGGGAGGCGGCCTGGAGATCGAGAGGAGGGAGAGGGTTCGTGCGGCAGAGAGATATCGAGGCTCGAGGGAGATCGGGGCGAAGAGAGAGTGCGAGAGGTGGATGCGGTCGGGAGAGCGACGGGGTGAGGAGATCGAGCGAGAGGGTGCGGCGGCGCGCTGGGACGAGCGAGGGAGGAACGAGGGACTGGTGCGGCTAGGGTTAGGGGGTAAGCGGGCTGGAGTGGGCCTGATGGGCCAGGGAGGAGGAGAAGGAGGCTGGAGGCCCAATTGGCTGGAAGGAGGAGATGGAAGGCTGCGGGCTCTTTTCTTCTTTTTATTTCCTTAACAGAAATAAAAATAGAAAGAGTGCAAAAGAAAAAGAAAAGAGGCCAGAACAGAAAATAAAAAATATGGAACATTTTTATAAGGCTTTACGGGATATTACCAACCCAACAAAAATAGTTCCAACACAAAGGAAGTGCAAACTAAAACATTAGCTTGCAATAAAAGGGGTTTAGATAAAAGGAGGAGCCTCGAAACAACGGAAAGAATTAGCAAGGTTTAGAAGGAGAAGCTCGAAGTGGAAAAAACATGGGGAAATTGTGCAAGTGTGTTACGGTGAATTCCAACAAAGGGAATAATTATTAATATAGCTCCATAAATATTAGGAGGCTTTTATATGTTATAAAGAGAAGACATCTTCCCTCGATTTAAATGGACCGAAGGTCCACACGGTTTATTTAGGTTGAGATGCAAAAATTAAAAAGACATGATGGAAAGATGACATGATGCAATGCAAAAATAAATAACACAAGCTCAAAAGAAACCCACGGGCAACCCGGAACATCTGGAATCTTCTGGAACCTTCTGGGATCTTCTGGGACGTCGGTCTCGGGCGTCACAACTCTCCCACACTAACAGAGGATCTTGACCCGAGATCCTAGAGATATCACCGGGTAAAAACGAAAAGGAGGAGGTAAAACAAAGTTGCTTCTTTGACAGACGAGTGAAACCAAAGAACCTTGAGAGGTTAAACAAGTTGAAAGAAAGAAAGCAACGGAGATGACGAAGATGAAAACACTCCGTTAGAAAAGAGGAACAAGTAACATTAAGAGAACCTTGAGAGGTTGAAAGACATGAAACAAGAGCTTACGAACCACAAGAATATGAAACTGCAACGGTATAGCCAAGGAATAAGAATGACAGAATTTGGACAGCACTCCGTCTGAAAATGGAAGGAATTAACAAGAACTTGAGGAGAAGGGATGATACTTGATGAAAACAACAACATACTGCCTCCGAAACAATTGAAAGAATGGCACAAGGGGGTAAGAAAGATTCAGATAGCACTCCGGTTAAAAGATAGGCAAAACTTGATAAGATGAGAGAACTTGAATGAAAAATACAACACTCCGGTTATATGATAAGCAAGGGAAAGAACATGATCTCTATAGAACGATATGATGGGACGAAGAGAGCAATATTACAATGCCTCCGGAATGAAGAATAGAATATAATTCAACGAAAGAAATGAACGGAGAAGAAAAGACAACTTCTCTCAAATTAAATTTGAAAGAGCATCCTTACAAAGAAGGTTGAACAGAGTTGTTGGAAAAATCAACAACGAAAGACTAAGCTCGTTGTGGGCTTATGGAAAAACATCTCGAAATTAAGAGGTGACAACCAGCCACTAACTTAAACAATTGATTGGATAGAGATCAACAAGGAGACGAAAAACTTATTTCACCGGAATGATAATGAAGAACTTGGGTCATTTATAAGCACCATAATTAGCAAAATCCTTAGGGGAAAGCTTTAGGTGAAATACAACCCATGATAACTCCAACGAATAAATTGAATGGTTGAAAATGATCTCCTGAACAAAGAAAATGATGGGTTTAAATATCTCATTCTTGATAACTCGTGAATCATGAAACATGAAGGAATTGTCAAGAATGACATAACACCATCTGAAAAGATAAGGTAGAAAGGATTGCAATTGGAAAGCATGATGAAGAAAGCTTGAGCTCCAACAAGAATCTTGATGAAGGCTTCAAGGATTAATTAAAACATGATGAACCACCATGAAAACTCCGGTAACAAAAGGATGAGAAGTGAAAGATGAAAATAATAAGATTCAAGGCCTGCGATGAATTAGATGGAACTTGAAATGATAATTGAAATAACTTGGAGCTCCGGAAAACAAGATGAATAACTTAGAACCGAGAATATGATATGATGAACAGCTCCAGACAAAAGAATTAAATCACTTAGAAGGAATAAGAATAAGAATTATGTTATGCATCTCCTTCACCAATTTAAATTGATGACAACCAAAGGATTTGGCATACTACTTATTCTCGTTGGAAAGAATTAAAGAGAGATCTAGCACAAGCTCGGATAAGTATTCAACGAACCACCGGTAGGATTGTGAAAAGAACAAGTGAATTAAAACGATAACAACGGAAGGGTAACCTTGAATGAACCACCGTAAGAATATGGAGACGAACGAAGAGACATCAATGAAGAATATTTGGAGGACGAGGTTGAAAACTGAGAACGAAGAAATATTCTGAAAAGATGGCCTTCGGAGGAACACAAAGAAAAAGAATTCAAGAATGCTTCGGATGGTTATGAAAAGAATTCCTCACAATCGAAAACAATTATGAGGATGGCATGAAGCTAGAACCACAACTCTTGAAGAAGACGGGTCAAGATTTAAGAGAAACACCTCTCCGGTCTTCAAATGTTGAGAATGAAGACGAGAAATGCCATGAAGAAATTTGAGATACTCCGGACGAATGACAAGAGGAAGGTTGAGATAAAGATGGAAATAATTGAAAACAAGCTTGGAGAAGGCATGTGACTGATGGAAATCATTCTTACGTCACCTTTGAAAAGAAATTTGATTATAACTCCGGAAAATAGAAGAGTCAGGTAAGATCCTGGAAAAGACCTGTGGGTTAGGGCCCACTCATTGAAATCACCGTTGGAAAAGATTGCTTAAGAGATATTGCACCGGTTGAATTAAATGGCTTGAATAAGATGATAATCCTCAAAATGGCTTGAACGGATTAAGAATGGAATTATGAATCTTCAACACTCCGGATAAGAATAGCAAGAGGAGAATGATTAATTGGTGCACCGGAATAAGAAAGCATTGTGAAAAGACGAAAGGATAAGATCAACACCGAATTCTTGAATTACATCCACCGGCAGAATTAGAGAACAAAAGAATGATGAACTTGAAGCTCTTGAGCATCTTCTTGAGAAAACACCGGATAAGAACATTGAAGGAAAAGAATGAAGAATATCACATGAATAAAATGGATACTTCATCTGAGAACTTCTAGCTCCGAGAAGAAGAAGGGTGGGAGGGTGGGGAAAAGCAAAGACAACTTGAGATGAACAAAAAGGGCACCGGTTGAAAAAGAATTAACATGACCATCTTGATGATCAAGAAAAATTAGCAGTCTCATAGAAATATGAGACACCGATTAAGAAGGTATGGAATCAACACTTGACATCGAAGCAACTCGAATACCAGAATCAAAACAAAACAAAGGATAGATATACAACATGATCTTCACAATATCATTCGAACAAAGGATTGAACGAATGAATTCCGCAAATACATCAACTTGACGAGAAGCCACTTGGAGAACAAAAAGGTAAATGAATAAAAAGGAACAAGGATCAGATAGAACAAATACAAGATAGAAGTTTCGTTCGACATCTTCGTGCTGAAAGCTCATGGAACGTGTTACAAAAGGGTTTTGCAATCCCCGGATCAGCATAGCCAAGGACCCTTTAAGATGCAACTCCCAATCAGAACAAGTCCATAAAACCACTTCACTCAATGTAGGACCCCAAACTTCATATCGAGCATCCGTTGGAAGAATGCCTAGAACTACTAGATAAACCCACCTATAGATTTCCGAAAGTTTCCAGTTATGCAATCAGGTGTTGGGGATACACGGGAAGCACCGCGCAATCAACTCTAAACCTACATCCAGGTGTATCCATCCTTCAACACATAACCAGTCTTTCTCGGAACTGTTTACCTCGGACCTTCGAAAAGCATCCACTATAACAAGCTATGGCAATACTCTCGAACTACCTCCCCAGTACTGGGTGATGTCGGGGTTATCTTGCCACTGGTCGTATAGGAGAGATTTTCGATGTCGGCCGTCTTAAGTATTTAGTACTGCTGCGATATGCTTGTGTCAATGATACCCCGAAGCTCAACTCCTCGGTAACAGGAGGCATCGGGAACAATATCCTTGTCACAAGAACATCGAAACAATCCCAGAATACTCGCGGGATCCTAAAAAAAAATTTGGTGCAATTTTTGAAAGTAGAAGAGGCAAGAGTAATCGTCAGGAGTCCTCACCAGAGAGAAAAGGGATGAGAAGCAAAGAAATCCTACTCTCCGATATAATATAGGACTCAAAAAGTTTTCAGTGTGTGCCTAGACTCAACCGTCAACGATTCGATCAATCAGTGGGGGCTTCTAGGTCGGAGAAGGCTCTGAATACCAACTTATAATGCCCAGGATGGAGTTATACCTCCTACGTGTCGAGGCACGACTTAAAGGCATAAATCCATCCTAGAATGATCTCAGTTTGGTATCTTTGCACAACTCATGTAAAAGAGGGATTAAAATGCAAAAGGAGATAGTTGGCTTACACTCGCCACTTCACACAATACATTACATAAGCAATACATCATTCAAAACATCACAACCCGACTACGGGTGAAGAACCAAAAGAAAGATACCAAAACAACAAAAGCCACGGGCCAAGAACGAATCCTAGTAGAAACCACTACTGAACATCGAAACGTCACAAGCAAACGGTCAAACTCTTCAACAAGCTCCTGGTGAAGCACTGAACCAGCTCCTGCCTCAAACTCGGCTGAACCTGCATCTGGCGTGGTGAAGTAACTGTGAGCCACAGAGGACTCAGCAATCCCGTTCCCGGGTAACACGACTATTTAAGCCTTGGGTGAGGACAAGGCTGAAGAAAGAATATGAGGTGAAGGGACAAACAAGAGTCTGCAGCAGCAACTAGCACTAACTTACGCAAAAGAGAGCGAGAAGAGAAGAGCATCGGTCGAAAGATGATCACGAAGTGATCCTAACTAAAGCCGGTCAAACATAACCCCACCGTGTTCAACTCCCGAATCCCTATTCGGAAATTGACAGTCACGGTACACACGCTGGTAGTGTATTAGAAACATTGTGTCAAGTTATCTACAACCGGAATTAACAAGCTCCCATCTGCCACATAACCGCGGGCACGGCTTTCGAAAGTTCAAACCCTGCAGGGGTGTTCCAACTTGACCCATTACAAGCCCACGATCCGCGGAGTCGCAACTCCATAGTTGGGAAGACCCGAGTATTCTCGGAATCCCGTGCTCAAGTTAAACCGAACTAAGGTAAGGCTAATCCAGCAAATCCTCCCGGCGTGTCGACACCCTGATAGTAGCCGCGCGTATCTAGGTCTCAGGACACGACCGGATGGGCGAAGCTACAGGACCCAAATACCTCGGGTTGCCCCAAGGCGGTTCCCGCAGGCTCCCCGTTTGGGACCAACGCCATCAGCACTGGCCCCCCCTGCTATGTAGAAATAAAGGATCCTCGAGGGAGCGACCCTCTATGCAAATTTAATTATTTAATTAAGTTGTTATTATGAGGCAAATAGTACCAAATGTTGGGACTTGCTGGAAAAGACTTAGCACTTAGCGGTTTATCAAGGGGGTCCCATACACCCCAACCGTGTTAGGAACGCATAATCAAGGAACATAACACCGGCTTATACGGTTCCTAACGGCATGAGTGGAACAAAACACCAAGCAAAAGGCTTAGCCTTCCACCCTGCCAGTATATAGATGATTTCATTTTAAGCATTTATATAGTGTGATATAACCCAACCAAACTTCAACATGAAGCAAGCATCTTCAATCTTCACCTGCAACTAACAATGCTATAAGAAGGGCTGAGCGAAGCGTACTTAGCCAAGCAACGGTTTGCATAGGTAGGGTGGTTAAACATGGCAATGGTTACAAGTAGGAGGCTGACAGGAAAACATGGGCATCGAGGCAAAACTATAGAGCGATACTCTAGCAAGAGGCAAAAATAGTAATGGTATCCGGGTTCGGTCATCTTGCCTGGGATTCCACGAGGGAGAAGAACGGAACCAAGAAGAAGACGGAGCAACAGTCGAGCGGATCCTCACAACTCCGGAACGAAACCGAAGCTAACAAGAGAAGCAACCGGAAAGAAGGAAAACAACACGGTAAACACACATATCATAAACATGGCATACGATGCACAAACAAGTATGATGCATGTCCGGTTTAAATATGCAAGGCATGGAAAAGTGCACAAACAACACTACAAGTTAAGTGGAGTTCAATATGCAACGAGTTGCATATTGACAAAACACCACAATAATTATTTAGTTGACTCTAGTTATTAACAAGACAAGATTAAATGTTTTTTAACATGGCAAGAGGTGAAGCATAAAGAAACTACACTACTTAGGCATTTTAAATGGGGCCGGAAAATAACAACAACATATCCGGAAAATCCTCATGAGCATGTTTAAATAATTATAAGCAAACAACAATTAACCATATATGAGGTTGTTAAATGATGCGGATGACATGATTAAGTTTATGCAAGTTTTTATTAAAAGGTTGACTTAAGAGGAAGACATGAAGTGTTTGTCACCGTGGTGGAAAGAAAAGAGTGCCACGGCAACGATTCCGAAAATGATGCCACGGCAACATATCGGTACCGGTAACTCGTTGAGAGTCCGATGCAAAAGATAGACGGCGTGAGCGAGTCAACGAGATGAAAGGTGGGCGATCCCGTTGTCGGGTTCCCACGAGTCGGTGACGAGGCAACCGAGGAACATGACAAAAGTTGGAACGGGCACGAAGCACACACGGGAGACATTTCATACAACACAAGCAAGCACAAGCGTTCATCCACGGGGTCGCGTCTCGGGGTTATACCTTCGAAGCGTTCTCTCTCGAAGCGGTTCGAGAGCGTCGAGGAAGTAGCCGTAGTAGAGGAAGTAGTGGTACACGGCCGTAGAGGGAAGTAGACGTTCGGGCGACGGTAGTCGTTCGGGTCGTCGTGGTACTTGTCGGTCATGTAGTCGTACACGGATGTAGTGGTACTTGGCGTTTCCGGGCATCGGTAGTCGTACTTGTCATGGCGTTGGACGTAGGGGTACTCGCCGCATCGTCTTGTGTCGTGTAGGCGTACACGGGGCGTTTTGTAGATGTACTCATATCCGTAGCCGTTCACGAGCTCGTCTTCCCGTAGAAGATCGGTTCGTCGAGGTACTTGGTCGGGTCGCCGGTAGTCGTTCGGGTCGTCGGTATACTTGTTCCGTAGCCGTTCCGTAGACGTTCTCTGTTCAGGTTAACAACACCAGCAACAAAACAACAACAAAAAAAAAACAAAACTACAACATCAGGGAGACAAGGCCACGACAGCAGCAACAAAACGGTCTCAGCCACGGCGAGGAGGTTGCAGCAGCAGAACGGTACGGGCGACTTGGGGTGGACGACGAGGAGAAGGACGGCGCGGAGGGCGCTCGGGGCGGCCAGGCAGAGGGAGCCGCAGGAGCCAGAGGGGACGGAGGCGAGGGCCCCTGGCTGGCCTCGCTGCTGGAGGACGGGAGGGCGACCAGGCGCTGGATTCCCGCGGCGAAGGAGGCAGTGGCCTCCGCGGGGAGGACGGACGGGCGGCTTGCTCGCGCAGAAGAGGAGGCTCGGGGCGCTCGGCTTGACGTTGGGGAAAGGAGGCGCCGGCTGCGGGGCGCCCTGACGAAGGACGGCGGCGGCCCTGGCGCGGTGGCGCAGGCTGTAGGAGCGCCGCGGGAGCCGGGTAGAGGTGCGGCCTTGGGCCTGGCCGCTGCTCCTGGCGAGGGGCGCGGGCGATGAAGGTCGCAGGGACGGAGGGAGCCGAGGGGAGGCGGCCTGGAGATCGAGAGGAGGGAGAGGGTTCGTGCGGCAGAGAGATATCGAGGCTCGAGGGAGATCGGGGCGAAGAGAGAGTGCGAGAGGTGGATGCGGTCGGGAGAGCGACGGGGTGAGGAGATCAAGCGAGAGGGTGCGGCGGCGCGCTGGGACGAGCGAGGGAGGAACGAGGGACTGGTGCGGCTAGGGTTAGGGGGTAAGCGGGCTGGAGTGGGCCTGATGGGCCAGGGAGGAGGAGAAGGAGGCTGGAGGCCCAATTGGCTGGAAGGAGGAGATGGAAGGCTGCGGGCTCTTTTCTTCTTTTTATTTCCTTAACAGAAATAAAAATAGAAAGAGTGCAAAAGAAAAAGAAAAGAGGCCAGAACAGAAAATAAAAAATATGGAACATTTTTATAAGGCTTTACGGGATATTACCAACCCAACAAAAATAGTTCCAACACAAAGGAAGTGCAAACTAAAACATTAGCTTGCAATAAAAGGGGTTTAGATAAAAGGAGGAGCCTCGAAACAACGGAAAGAATTAGCAAGGTTTAGAAGGAGAAGCTCGAAGTGGAAAAAACATGGGGAAATTGTGCAAGTGTGTTACGGTGAATTCCAACAAAGGGAATAATTATTAATATAGCTCCATAAATATTAGGAGGCTTTTATATGTTATAAAGAGAAGACATCTTCCCTCGATTTAAATGGACCGAAGGTCCACACGGTTTATTTAGGTTGAGATGCAAAAATTAAAAAGACATGATGGAAAGATGACATGATGCAATGCAAAAATAAATAACACAAGCTCAAAAGAAACCCACGGGCAACCCGGAACATCTGGAATCTTCTGGAACCTTCTGGGATCTTCTGGGACGTCGGTCTCGGGCGTCACACGGAGACGTACTTCCCTTCAAAGGGAAGGAACTTCGGTAACACATCCTCGTCTCCACCGGTTCCACTCTTGGTTATCTCTTACCTTTACTTGTGCAAGCTTATTTTGTGTTATATCCTCTCTTTTTTGCTTGTGTGCTTATTGTTATTGCATCTTATAGGTTGCTCACCTAGTTGCACATCTAGACAAGCTATTTTGATACTAAGTTTAATTTGGTTAAGAAATGTTAAAAATTGTTAGTTGCCTATTCACCCCCCTCTAGTCAACAATATCGATCCTTTCAGCTCTTGTTTCTTAAAGTTTGGGGTCGCAACACTTATGTCAAAACGCTTCAGCCTAATAAGCTCAAACCCAAATCGGAGAAGTGCGTCTTCATAGGATACCCAAACAGAAACTATTGGGTACACCTTCTACCACAGATCCGAAGGCAAGATCTTTGTTGCTAAGAATGGATCCTTTATAGAGAAGGAGTTTCTCACGAAAGAAAGTGAGTGGGAGGAAAGTAGAACTTGATGAGGTAATTGTACCTTCGCTCGAATTGGAAAGTAGATCATCAGATAAAATGGTTCACGTGATGCCTACACCAACAAGAGAAGAAGCTAATGATAATGATCATGAAACTTCGGATCAAGTTACTATCGAACCTCGAAGGTCGACCAGAACACGTACCGCACCAGAGTGGTATGGTAACTCTGTCATGGAAGTCATGTTGTTAGACAACGACGAACCTTTAAACTATGAAGAAGCTATGATGAGCCCAGATTCCAATAAATGGCTTGAGGCCATGAAATCTGATATAGGATCCACGTATGAGAACAAAGTGTGGACTTTGGTGGACTTGCCCGATGATCGGCAAGCCATTGAGAATAAATGGATCTTCGAGGGGAAGACACACGCTGATGGTAATATCACTGTCTACAAAGCTCGACTTGTTGCGAAAGGTTTGTGACAAGTTCAAGGTGTTGACTACGATGACATTTTGTCACTTGTAGCGATGCTTAAGTCTGTCCGAATCATGTTAGCAATTGCCACATTTTATGAAATCTGGCAAATGGATGTCAAAACTTCATTCCTTAATGGATTTCTTAAAGAAGAGTTGTATATGATGTAACCAGAAGTTTTTATCGATCCTAAAGGTGCTAACAAAATGTGAAAGCTCCAACGATCAATCTATGGACTGGTGCAAGCATCTCAGAGTTGGAATATACGCTTTGATGAGGTGATCAAAGCATATGGTTTTGTACAGGCTTATGGTGAAGCCTGTATTTACAAGAAAGTGAGTGGGAGCACTACAATATTTCTGATAAGTATATGTGAATGACATATTGTTGATCGGAAATGATGTAGAATTTTTTTGGAAAGCTTAAAGGATTGTTTAAAAGGAATTTTTTTCAAAGAAATACCTCGGTGAAGCTGCTTACATATTGGGCATCAAGATCTAAAGAGATAGATCAAGACGCTTGTTAAGACTTTCGATAAGTACATACCTTGATAAGATTTTGAAGTAGTTCAAAATGGATCGGTCAAAGAAGGAGTTCTTGCCTGAGTTTTAAGGTATGACGTTAAGTAAGACTCAAAGACCGACCACGTCAGAAAAATAGAGAGAGAATGAAAGTCATTCCCTATGCCTCAGCCATAGGTTCTATAAGGCATGCCATGTTGTGTTCCAAACCAAATGGGGGTCTTACCATGTGTTTGGCAAAGGGGTACAAGAGTGATCCAGGAGTGGATCACTAGATAGTGGTCAAAATTATCCTTAGTAACTGGAGGACTAAGGAAATATTTCTCGATTATGGAGGTGATAAGGAGTTCGTCCTAAAGGGTTACACCGATGCAAGCTTTGACACTAATACAGATGACTCTGAGTATCAATCTGGATGCGTATTGAATGTAGGAGCTATTAGCTAGAGTAACTCTATGCAGAGCATTGTAGACATAGAAATTTGCAGAGTACAAACGGATCTGAATGTTGCAGACTCGTTGACTAAAATCTCTCTCACAAACAAAACATTATCATACCTTAGAACTCTTTGAGTGTTAATCACATAATGATGTGAACTAGATTATTGACAATAGTAAACTCTTTGGGTATTAATCGCATGGCGATGTGAACTATGGGTGTTAATCACATGGCGATGTGAACTAGATTATTGACTCTAGTAAACTCTTTGGGTGTTAATCACATGGCGATGTGAACTAGATTATTGACTCTAGTGCAAGTGGGAGACTGATGGAAATATGCCCTTGAGGCAATAATAAAATGGTTATTATTATATTTCCTTATTCATGATAAACGTTTATTATTCATGCTAGAAATGTATTGATCGGAAACCTTAATACATGTGTGAATACATAGACAAACACTGTGTCCCTAGTGAGCCTCTACTTGACTAGCTCATTGATCAAAGATGGTTAAGGTTTCCTAACCATAGACATGAGTTGTCATTTGTTAACAGGATCACATCATTAACAGAATGATGTGATGGACAAGACCCATCTGTTAGCTTAGCATAATGATCGTTCAGTTTTATTGCTATTGCTTTCTTCATGTCAAATACATATTCCTTCAACTATGAGATTATGCAACTCCCAAATACCGGAGGAATGCCTTGTGTGCTATCAAACATCACAACGTAACTGGGTGATTATAAAGATGCTCTATAGGTATCTCCAAAGGTGTTTGTTGAGTTCGCATAGATCAAGATTTGGATTTGTCACTCCGAGTATCGGAGAGGTATCTATGTGCCCTCTCGGTAATACACATCATAATAAGCCTTGCAAGCAAATGACTGATAAGTTAGTCTCGGGATGATGTATTACGGAACGAGTAAAGAGACTTGCCGGTAACAAGATTGAACTAGGTATGAAGATACCGACGATCGAATCTCGGGCAAGTAACATACCGATGGACAAAGGGAATTACGTATGTTGTCATAATGGTTCGACCAATAAAGATCTTCGTAGAATATGTAGGAGCCAATATGAGCATCCAGGTTCCTCTATTGGTTATTGACCGGAGAGGTGTCTCGGTCATGTCTACATAGTTCTCGAACCAGTAGGGTCCGCACGCTTAACGTTCGACGATGATATTGTATTATATGAGTTATATGATTTGGTGACTGAATGTTGTTCGGAGTCCCGGATGAGATCACGGACATGCCGAGGAGTCTCTAAATGGTCGAGAGGTAAAGATTTATATATATGATGATGGTATTCGGACACCGGAAGTGTTCCGGGGGGTACCAGGTACTTAACGGGTCACCGGAAGGGGTTTCGGGCACCCCGGGCAAAAGATATGGGCCTTATGGGCCAAGAGGGGAAACAAACCAGCCACAAAGAGGCTGGTGCGCCCCCCCCCCATATGGGCTGGCCAAATTGGAGAAGGAAAGGGGAAGGAGGAAAGGAAAAAAGTAATAGGATTCATCCTTCCCCCTCTTCCCTTCCTACTCCGAATAAGAATAGGAGAGGGGGTTTGGCAGAATTGGAGATGACCCCAAGTAGGATTCCTCCTGCTTGGGGCGCCCCCTTGGTTGCCTCTCCTCCCCTCCAACCTATATATACATGGGGAGGGGGCGCCTAGAACACACACCAACAATTGTTAGCCGTGTGTCTTATATTTCTTTGTTAGCCAGATATTTTTTATATTTTCTGAAACGGTGTTTCGTGGAGTTTCGGAGCTTTTTGAGTTGTGCAGAATAGGTCTCCAATGTTTGCTCCTTTTCCAGCCCAGAATTCCAGCTGCCGGCATTCCCCCTCATAATGTAAACCTTGTAAAATAAGAGAGAAAAGGCATAAGTATTGTGACATAACGTGTAATAACAGCTCATAGTGCAATAAATATCAACGTAAAAGCATGATGCAAAATGGACGTATCAAGAGGCGGTGACGAGGTCGAGGACGAGGACGACGGAGGCGGACAACGCTGGCGATGGCAAGCGGCGACGGGGTCATTGCCCGTTCCCGATCCAGACGGGTCGTGGGGGCAGAGGAGCGAGGGGGAGTGGGGGAAAGTAGGGATCGGGCCTAAGGTTTCGGGGTGCCCTAGGTTAGTAGTGGGGGGTTGGGCAGGCCAGGGTTGGATGGGCCGATGCCCAAGGGGAGCCAGGGTGTTTTCTCCTTTTCTTATTTCTTTTGTATTTTCTTTTTACTTATTTTAAATTTGAATTTGGAACCGACTTTGAATCAACGCGAGCTTAACAATAATAAAAATCAATGACATGGCACCGTTATTAGGGGATTACTGTAGTTTAATTATCCGAGCATTACACCAACGCCGCTCGATATGCGTGTGTCGGGTGCATGGCGGATGAGCGATGGTAGCGTCCCCGTGCCTCCGCCGCCCTCCGACGCGGAACGCCCCGCTGAGATCGAGGCAATTCAGGCCAACATGCCGGAGCACGCGCACGAACAACCACCGCACGCGGCGGATAACCACGCGTTGTGGACCACGTACTTCCAGGGATGCCACACTAAGAAGTTGGCGTCAACCAATGGTGGCCCGACGCCGAGGGGGGCGCCACAACTCAGAGGGCCGCCGTCAATGGTGGGTGTGCGCGGGCGAACTCTCTGCGCTGTCCTCACGTGCATCGAGGGAGGCAACAAGCCACGACTGGAGTACCCATCGACGTCCTTCTCTCGCCGCTGCGGGAGATCCTGGTTGCCAAGGCGCATGGACCCGTCGTCCTCGTCGTCTTCTGGCTCCCGCTCCTCCAGGTCGGCGCTGGTGGTGTCCCCGTGCCTCCGCCGCCCTCCGATGCGGAACACCCCATTGAGATCGAGACAATTCAGGCCAACATGCCGGAGCACGCGCGCGAACAACCATGGCACGCGGTGGTGAAAGTGCAACTAATCCCCGGGTGGTTTTGGTAATTCATAACAACATATATATCATTGAACTAATATCCATTCAAGTTAAATGTTTCAGAAAGTTCAATGATTGGCATGGCATGGACTAGAGATGTTGACCCCTCGGAATGCTAAGGACAATATTGGCAAAAGCTCAAGACTCTTCATTTTCATTTTATTGATCCAAGATCACATTGAGTCCATAGGAAAGCCAATACTATCAAAAGGGGATGAGGTGTTGCTTAATGATGTACTTCCTCAAGTGCTTAGTGATGTTGCTCCAAAACCCTCAGCCACTTTCTCATTTACAAATATGTCCAAAACCCAAAGTCAAACTCGGCCTCACCAATTTGATCTATCCGGCGCCACCGAGTTCATTTGACATAGCCACTACCATAAACCCTAGACAATTCGGTTACACCGATATGGATCTCGGTCTCATTGAGGTAACATTGCAAACTCTTTTGTTTCCCTTCGTAACATTTCGGTCTCACCGAGAAGAGCGATCGGTCCCACTGAGTTTGCATGGTAAACTCTCGGTTTCCCTTCATAACATTTTGATCTCACCGAAAAGAGCGATCGGTCCCATCGAGTTTGCCTGACCAACTCTATGTTTGCTCATTGCTGAAATCGGTCTCACTGAGTTCATGCAATCGGTCTCACCGAGATGAGGTTTTGCCCTAGCCCTAGGACGTCGGTCCCACCGAGTTGATCATGTTGGTCCCATCGATATTCCTAACGTTCACATTTTGAACTGCTTCGGTCTGACCGAGTTCTTCTATTCGGTATGACCAAGTTGGGTCAAATGTGTGTAACAGTTGGATTTTATGTGGAGGCTATATATACTCCTCCACCCCCATCTCCATTTGAGAGAGAGCTATCAGAACGTTCCTACACTTCCACTACTCATTTTTTGAGAGAGAACCACCTACTCATGTGTTGAGATCAATACATTCCAATCCAACCACAAGAAACTTGATCTCTAGCCTTCCCCAAGTTACTTTCCACTCAAATCATCTTTCCACCATAGCCAAATCTGTGTGAGAGAGTTGAGTGTTGGGGAGACTATCATTTGAAGCACAAGAGCAAGGAGTTCATCATCATAACACCATCTATTACCTTTTGGAGAGTGGTGCCTCCTAGATTGGTTAGGTGTCGCTTGGGAGCCTCCAACAAAGATTGTGGAGTTGAACCAAGAAGTTTGTAAGAGCAAGGAGATCGCCTACTTCATGAAGATATCCCCGAGTGGGGCAAGTCCTTCATGGGTGATGGCCATGGTGGGATAGACAAGGTTGCTTCTTCGTGGACCCTTCGTGGGTGGATCCCTCTGTGGACTCGCATAGCCGTTACCCTTCATGTGTTGAAGTCTCCATCAACGTGGATGTATGATAGCACCACCTATCGGAACCACGCCAAAAATCTCCGTGTCTCCATTGCGTTTGCCTTCTCCAAACCCTCCCCTTTACCTTCATATGCAATGTTTTACTTTCTGCTGCTACACTCTTAGAATTCCATGTGTAGGTTGGTTGCTTGACTTGTACTTTGCTAAAATCTGGCAACACTTCAAATTGGAAAAGAGGCTAGATTTTTATTCGGTCAAGTAGTCTAATCACCCCCTCTCTAGACCTACTTTCGATCCTGCAAATGGTATCAGAGCTTTGGTCTCCATTTGCCTTGATTTCCATAGCTTTGGTGATCATAGCCTTACTTTCACAACCTCAGAGAGTATGACATCTAGCGAGGGAAATTACCACCGTAGAGGTCCTAACTTTGATGGTACTAATTTTGCTAGTTGGAAACATAAGATGAAAATGCATATTCTTGGTCATAACCCTCCGTTTGGGCTATTGTGTGCATTGGTTTGCAAGGTGAATACTTCAAGGATGGAAGAGAACCGGATCGTGAAGGGTCCGCGGAAGAATTGAAGATGTTGCAATACAACTCTCAAGCTTGCGATATTCTTTTCAATGGATTGTGCCCCAAAGAATTCAGCAAAATCAGCCGTCTTGAGAATGCAAAGGAAATTTGGGATACTTCGGTTGATATGCACGAAGGTACCGAGTCCGTCAAGGAATCCAAATTGGATGTGCTTCAAAGTTAACTTGACAAGTTCAAGATGAAGGATGGTGAAGGAGTCGATGAACTGTACTCTAGGCTTGCTCTCATCACAATTGATATTAATGGCTTATGAAGCAAAGAAATGACCAACAAATTCATCATCAAGAAGATCCTAAGAGCCTTGGATGGAAAATACGATACCATGTGCACCTTGATCCAAATGATGCCCAATTACAAAGAACTCAAGCCAACGGAAGTCATTGGTGAATTGTTGCTCATAAGGAAGAGCTTCACAACAAGTCCAGTGGTGCGTACAAAGCCTCATGTGAAGCTCCGACAACCTCAAGTGAGAAACAAGTCTTCAATGAAGAATTGGACCTAATGGTGAAGAACTTCAACAAGTTCTACAAGAATAGAAGCAAAGAGAGAAGTTCCAAGTCAAGGTCCTACATTGAGAAAAGATCTTCTAGTCGTGATCGCAATTGCTACAATTGTGGACGACCCGTACACTACTCTAATGAGTGTACGGCTCCCTACAAGAGGAGAGAAGAATCACCTAAAAGGAGAAGTAAAAGAGATGAATCGCCACCAAGAGAGAGAAGGAGTAGAGATGAACATTATGAATGAAGACCCCCTCGTAGAAGCAAGGATTCGGAAAGGAAGGACGAGTCATCAAAGAGCTACACAAGACCAAGACATCAAGCTCACATTGGTGAATAGGTATCTGGTTTCGACTCCGACAAGTACTCCGAGAGAAGTTATCACTCTGACCGAATAAACTCAAGATGAAGGTGTTGCTGGAATTGATCTTGTGTCATCCAACTCCTATGATATATTTGACTCACCAAATGAAGGAATTGGAAGATCCTTCATGGCTAAAGGCCCCAAGGTATCACACCCTGTGTATCTTGATTTCAATAGTGATGAAGATGATTTGCTAGGTGATGATGAATTACTTGTTGACAATAATAGTGATGAAATATATGATGAAATTGCTATTAATCATGCTAACGAAGATGAAACGAATGACAATAATAAGAAGGAGATTGAACATCTAACTAAAGAACTAAACAATCTTAAGTTGGCTCATGAAACTACTTTGGAGGATCATCGAGAGATTTTAAAGACTCATGAAAAGCTATGCTTTGAGAAGCTCAATTTAGAGAAAGAGCATGGGTTCTTAAAAGCAATCAATGATGATCTTCGAAATAAAATTCTTCTTATGTTTCCAAGCGTTTACTCTTGTCTACTTACATGCCACAAGTAAAATCTAGCAACAAAAACAAGAAAGGTTCTTCTTCTAGTAGTAAAAATAATCATGTTCAATGCAATATTGTTGCTTCTAGTAGTTCTTTTGATTCCACTAATGATTCTCTTAGCCAAGTTACACTTGAGCAAGAAAATAGCTTATTGAAGGGAATTATAGAGAAATGTGTTTACCAGAGCCTTGCCGAGAGTAAGCAATTTAAGAAAATTGTACGCAAGCAAGGAAGGCACTGGAAGAATCAAGGTGTTGGTTTTCAATGAAAGTTCAATGCTAATGGAGTTGAGTGGGAAGAAGATCAATACTCCGAGATAAAGTTTGTTCCTCAACAAGAGAAGTATGACCCCATTTCTTTCAAGGGAACACAAACTCAAGATGATCTTCCACCACAAGACCACCAGCTAAAAGGCAAGGCCAAGCTTCAAGAAGAGATTGATTCATTTGAATAAGCTCCCAAGGCCTTGGTCAAGTGGGTTCCCAAGACTACTTCGAGTTCTGCTTCAACAAGTACATCTAAAACTCCAAGGATTCCATCAAGTTGATGTGGGTCCCAAAGAAGAAGAACTAGAGAGTTCTTGAGGGTGACTCCGCCAACAAACCTCACTCATATCCATCTTGGCAAGGACAAGTGCAATCAACTTCCATATCTTGCACTAGTTCAAGGAGTCACAAACCCTCTTGTTGGTAAGACAAGGGACAAGGTAACCTAATTCTTTCATGGACATTATCATGTGTGTGTTTCACTCTATATCTATGGATATCCTTGTGTGTTCCTTGTGGAACTAACCCATGTAGGTATTGAAAGTGCAACTCACTCCAATGGATTGCTCCAAATGATCTACATCAACATTTAGCATCCACATCTTCAACATCTACATGAAGTCATCATCGACAAAACCCAAGGTTATTTGATCCCTCTAAGGGGGATACACATTTAGGGGGAGCTTCGCTCTAAGAATTAAGCTAGAGCAACTCAAATGATGTGAACACAACAATGCTTTATGTAAAAGTGGTAACCCCACTTGTGCTTAAACGGTGAGTATGACCTATGATCAAATGTTCTCATTTGACTCCTAAGTCAATATACTCATATATAGATGACCTAGTCATCGCCAATTGCTTGATAGATGCTAGAGTGTTTGTGCATGCTTTGCCACATGTTTTATTTGCCATCTTATAATGTGAGCATGTTAGTTGCGTAATTTTCTCCATTCGAGGACATCCATTTGTTACTTTGATTGTTTGGTTTTATTTTTGCCAAATGGATGGACAAGAATGCCTAAGTTCTCCCTCTAGCTGTCTATGCTTTTCTCATCTCGAACTCTATTCCTGCTGCATCACAACTCATTCCACTCGTTCTCACCAAATTCTTTAAGTTGATCTAGGTTTTCATCTCGGTGCAACCGATCAGAACAATTCGGTCACACCGAGTTCTAGTAACTACTAGCAGTTTTGCATCTCGATGCCACCGTGTCATTCCAATCGATCACATCGACAATGACTGGGTATATATACTGCGAGTTGAAAATTTGGAAACTCCTCCAAACCACTTGACCGCACCTCCCAGCTCTATCGCCCCCTTTGTCTCCGGATCATCGTCATCGTCGCCAGTGCCCTGCCGCTGGTCTCCGCTGCCGTCAACAGGAATCTTACCGCCGTAGCGAGTTCGTCGCCAAGTTAGGGTACGAACTCGACCCCTTTGTGCTTTCTCTAATTCTGATTCTTACACAAAGATCATTGTCATTATTCTTACCACGATTGAGATCAATCTATCCACTGAATTTTTTTGTTAGAATAGATTTGATGCAAAAACTTAGGGTTAGGTTTCCGCCAAACTCATCTCGGACCGACCGATCTAAGGATCCCGGTCTCACCGATTTGGCTCAGGCCATTGCACAAGCACAACTCGGTCTGACCGAAGTGTAGTGATCGGTGTGACCGAAATCACTTACTCTGTGAAACCCTATCATCTCAGAGTCACCGAACTACATTTCGGTCTGACCGAAACTGCGTGTTCAGATTATGTTCATGCTTCGGTGTCACCGAGTTTGTCAAATCGGTAGCTCCGGAATGCTTTCTGCAGAAAACTAAAGTTAAGTTGTTATCTCATTATTTTTGCAAAATAGCTATACTGTGTGATGCTCATCCACTCTAACTATACCCAACTATTCAAAGGGTCAGTTTCAGCAATGTCAGAGGGCAGTGATAGCCAGAACATGTCAGAAGAGCAGATGAACCTCAGTGAGGGCACTAGTCCCTCTAGTGGTCATGATGGTAGCAGAAGCACTCCAAGCAACCTGCCTAAGGTTGCTACTAGGACAAGAAAGGAGAGAACCTCGGACAGTGAGGATGAGGATTTTGTTGTTGAGGAAGTCACCTCCAAGAAGAAAGTACTGAGAAAGGAGTATGCTGCTGCTGGTGCCACCAAGCCTGGTATGCCAAAGAATGCTCCTACTAAGAGGAAGCCTATGTCAAAAGCCAGAGCCTCAACTCAGCAAACTATGGAACTCACTCTTGAACCAAGAGAAGATGAGGCTGCTGGAGGAAAGAAGAGGAAGGAGAGAGACTAGAAGACTACTGCGAGAGTCATTGGCAAACCTTCTATGATGAGATAATCTGAAGAAGAAGAGGAGGAGGAGGAGCCTATTGCACCTCCTGCAAAGACTCAAAAGCTTATGGAGGATGCCATAAGGACTGGGGCTACTCCATCAAAGCCCAAGTCTGCCCCCAAGCCTTCAGCTCAAGCTCAAGACTCCAAGTCTACTGCACCCAAGAGATCCACCAGATACATATTTGCTGCTGAGAAGAACAAGGCCCCAGTCCCTGAGGCTCAAGAAGATGAAGAGCAGCAAGTGCTCAGAAGATTGAAGCCCAACATTCCAGATCATAATGATGATCATCCAGTGGCTGAAAATATGAAGGAAAGGAAGGATGCAGGTCTAAGATTGTGGAGACAAACTGATCCCTATGCCACCAGGAGAAGTACTTCTATAGATTATCATTTCCACACCAAGGAACAACAGGACTTCTATGAGACATTATTTTGGATAAGAAACCCATAGTCTGTGATATGAAGTGGGTTGACTGGGATTACATTGATGAAAATAAGGACTACTTCCCAGGTGTGCATGAGAGCTTCAAGATGAGTGATGTGGACAAGTTTGTTGGTCAGAAATTGACTAAATGGAATGATGAAATGATAATGCAATTCCATTCAACAGCTCATTTTTACCCGGATGGAAAGATTGTCTGGATGACTGAAGGTATAAGGTATCAATCAACTGTTTCTGAATGAGTCAAGTTGATCAATGCTCCAAAGGAAGATGAGAATGACACTGATGTATATGCAAAACCTAGGAAGGATCAAAACTCCATGGCCAATATGTACAAGGAAATTCCTGATAAGGACTTGGAGACACATAAGTTTGGATCTATATACCATCTGATGTCAGGTCTGACCACCATCTGAAGGAAATATGCCCTAGAGGCAATAATAAAGTTATTATTTATTTCCTTATATCATGATAAATGTTTATTATTCATGCTAGAATTGTATTAACCGGAAACTTAGTACATGTGTGAATACATAGACAAAACAGAGTGTCCCTAGTATGCCTCTACTAGACTAGCTCATTGATCAAAGATGGTTATGTTTCCTAGCCATAGACATGTGTTGTCATTTGATCAACGAGATCACATCATTAGGAGAATGATGTGATGGACAAGACCCATCCGTTAGCTTAGCACTATGATCGTTTAGTTTTACTGCTATTGCTTTCTTCATGACTTATATATGTTCCTATGACTATGAGATTATGCAACTCCCGAATACCGGAGGAACACCTTGTGTGCTATCAAACGTCACAACGTAACTGGGTGATTATAAAGATGCTCTACAGGTGTCTCTAAAAGTGTTCGTGGTGTTGGCATAGATCAAGAATAGGATTTGTCACTCCGAGTGTCGGAGAGGTATCTCTGGGCCCTCTCGGTAATACACATCATAATAAGCCTTGCAAGCAAATGACTAATGAGTTAGTCACGAGATGATGTATTATAGAACGAGTAAAGAGACTTGCCGGTAACGAGATTGAACTAGGTATTGAGATACCGACGATCGAATCTCGGGCAAGTAACATACCGATGACAAAGGGAACAACGTATATTGTTATGCGGTTTGACCGATAAAGATCTTCATAGAATATGTAGGAGCCAATATGAGCATCCAGGTTCCTCTATTGGTTATTGTTCGGAGATGAGTCTCGATCATGTCTACATAGTTCTCGAACCCGTAGGGTCCGCACGCTTAAAGTTTGATGACGATCGGTATTATGAGTTTATGAGTTTTGATGTACCGAAGGTAGTTCAGAGTCCCTGGTTAGATCACGGACATGGCGAGGAGTCTCGAAATGTCCGAGACATAAAGATTGATATATTGGACGACTATATTCGGACACCGGAAGTGTTCCGTAAAGTTTCGGAATTAACCGGAGTGCCGGGGGTTTACCGGAACCCCCCCGGGGAAGCTATGGGCCTTAATGTGCCATAGGAGAAAGAGAGAAGGAGGGCCAGGGCTGGGCCGCGCGCGCCCCACCCCTTGGTCCGAATTGGACAAGGAAGGAGGGGGGTGGCGCCCCTTTCCTTCTCCTTCTCCCTCTCCATCCTTCCCCCCTTCTCCCTCTTGGTGATTCCTACTAGGAATAGGATTGCAATCCTATTCCTAGTAGGATTGCACCCCTTGGCGCACCATAGAGGGGCCGGCCGGCCTCCCCCCTTGCTCCTTTATATACGGGGGCAGGGGGGCACCCTAGAACACACAAGTTGAATTGTTTTAGCCATATGCGGTGCCCCCCTCCACAGAAACACACCTCGGTCATACTTTTGCAGTGCTTAGGCAAAGCCCTGCGCCGGTAACTTCATCATATCCGTCACCACGCCAGCGTGCTGACGAAACTCTCCCGTGAAGCTCAACTGGATCAAGAGCTCATGGGACGTCATCAAGTTGAACGTGTGTTGAGCACGGAGGTGCCGTACGTTCGGTGCTTGATCGGTTGAATAGCGAAAAAGTTCGACTACATCAACCGCGTCACTTGATGCTTCCGCTTTCGGTCTACGAGGGTACATAGACACACTCCCCCCTCGTTGCTATGCATCTGGTAGATAGATCTTGCGTGATCGTAGGAAAATTTTGAAAATACTACGTTCCCCAACAGTGGCATCATGAGCCAGGTCTATGCGTAGATGATATGCACGAGTAGAACACAATGAGTTGTGGGCGATACTAGTCATACTGCTTACCAGCATGTCATACTTTGGTTCGGCGGTATTGTGAGATGAAGCGGCACGGACCGACATTACGCGTACGCTTACGCGAGACTGGTTTCACCGTTATGAGCACTCGTTGCTTAAAGGTGACTGGCGGGTGTCTGTCTCTCTCACTTTAGCTGAATCGAGTGTGGCTACGCCCGGTCCTTGTGAAGGTTAAAACAACACATACTTGACGAAACATCGTTTTGGTTTTGTATGCGTAGGTAAGAACAATTCTTGCTAAGCCTATAGCAGCCACGTAAAACTTGCAACAACAAAGTAGAGGATGTCTAACTTGTTTTTGCAAGGCATGTTGTGATGTGATATGGTCAAGACATGATGAGTTATACGGTTTTGTATGAGATGATCATGTTTTGTAAAGTTATCGGCAACTGGCAGGAGCCATATGGTTTTCGCTTTATTGTATGAAATGCAATCGCTATGTAATTGCTTTACTTTATCACTAAGTGGTAGCGATAGTCGTAGAAGCAATAGTTGGCGAGACGACAACGATGCTACGATGGAGATCAAGGTGTCGCGCCGGTGATGAAGGTGATCATGACGGTGCTTTGGAGATGGAGATCAAAAGCACAATATGATGATGGCCATATCATGTCACATATTTTGATTGCATGTGATGTTTATCTTATTATGCTTCTTATTTTGCTTAGTACGACGGTAGCGTTATAAGATGACCCCTTACAAAATTTCAAGGTATAAGTGTTCTCCCTGAGTATGCACCGTTGCGAAAGTTCGTCGTGCCGAGACACCACGTGATGATCGGGTGTGATAAGCTCTACGTTCAAATACAACGGGTGTAAGCCAGTTTTGCACACGCAGAATACTCGGGTTAAATTTGACGACCCTAGCATATGCAGATATGGCCTCGGAACACTGGAGACCGAAAGGTTGAGCGTGAATCATATAGTAGAGATGATCAACATAAGATGTTCACCATTGAAACTAGTCCATCTCACGTGATGATCGGACATGGTTTAGTTGATTTGGATCACGTGATCATTTAGATGACTGGAGGGATGTCTATCTAAGTGGGAGTTCTTATGTAATATGATTAATTGAACTTTAATTTATCATGACCTTAGTCCAGGTAGTATTAGCATTAGGGATGGCACCCACAGGGTTTGGGTACGGGTGGTGCCACCCCATACCCGTACCCATCCTCCTTGAGCTTACCCATCATCCTTACCCATACCAGTCAATGGGTACATTTTTTTCCCATACTCGTTACCCTACAGGGTAGATGGGTACCCGCGGGTAAAATTACCTATGTTTACAAAGCATCAACATGAACGACTCACACTCATAAAAAGCAACATATACTAACATTTTATAAACAACAAGACATTATAACAGCAACACATACTTATAAAGAACAACACATCTTAAACAACAACACATTTGATAAACAACATCACTTCCCGTAAATAACAAAACATCAAAATAAATCATTTGAGTTCACGACAAAGCGTAGAGAGAACATGGCCGTACTAGTCTACTTTTATATGGGTACATGGGTATGTGGGTATGGGTTATACAATCCCATCCCATACCCGCTCTACCCGGTAGGTTTCAGATTTCCATATTTATATACCCATGGGTAAATTTTTGTTCCATACCCTTACCCTAATAGGGTTTTTACCCGCAGGGTACATGGGTAACGGGTACCCATTGCCATCCCTAATTAGCATATCTATGTTATAGATCAATAGCTCGCGATGTAGCTCCCCGTTTGTTTTTTTATGTTCCTAGAGAAAACTAAGTTGAAAGATGTTAGTAGCAATGATGCGGACTTATTCCGTGATCTGAGGATTTTCCTCATTGCCGTAAAGAAGAATTATGTCCTTGATGCACCGCTAGGTGACATATCTATTGCAAGAGCAGATGTAGACGTTATGAACGTTTGACAAGCTCGGTATGATGACTACTTGATAGTTTAGTGTGCCATGCTTTACGGCTTATAACCGGGACTTCAAAAACGTTTTGAACGCCATGCAGCATATGAGATGTTCCAAGAGTTGAAATTAGTATTTCATACTCATGCCCGTGTCGAGAGGTGTAAGACCTCTGATAGTACTTTGCCTACAAGATGGAAGAGAATATCTCAACCAGTGAGCATGTGCTCAGATTGTCTGGGTACTACAATTACTTGAATCAAGTGGGAGTTAATCTTCCAGATAAGATAGTAATTGACAAAGTTCTCTAGTCACTACCACCAAGTTAGTAGAACTTCGTGATGAACTATAATATGCAAGGGATGACGAAAGTAATTCCCGGGCTCTTCGCGATGCTAAAATCGGCGAAGGTAGAAATCAAGAAAGAGCATCAAGTGTTGATGGTTAACAAGACCACTTGTTTCAAGTAAAGGCCAAAGGGATAGAAAGGGAACTTCAAGAAGAATGACAAGCAAGTTGTCACTCCCGTGAAGAAACCCAAAGCTAAACTCAAGCCTGAAACTAAGTGCTTCTACTGCAAAGGAAATGGTCACCGGAAGTGGAACTGCCCTAGATACTTGGCAGATAAGAACGATGGCAAAGTGAACAAAGGTATATTTTGATATACAGATTATTGATGTGTATTTTACTAGTGTTCGTAGCAACCCTTGGGTATTTGATATCAGTTCAGTTGCTAATATTAGTTACTCGAAACGAGAGTTGCAGAATGAACAGAGACTAGTTAAAGGTGAAGTGACGATGTGTGTTGGAAGTGGTTCCAAGATTGATAAGATCATCATCGCACACTCCCTATACTTTCGGGATTAGTGTAGAACCTAAATAAATGTTATTTGGCATTTGCGTTGAAGCATGAGTATGATTTGATCATGTTTGTTGCAATACAGTTATTCATTTAAAGTCATAGAATAATTGTTATCCTATTTACATGAATAAAGCCTTCGATGGTCATACACCCAATGAAAATAGTTTGTTGGATCTCGATCGTAGTGATACACATATTCATAATATTGAAGCCAAAAGATGCAAGGTTAATAATGATAGTGCAACTTATTTGTGGCACTGCCGTTTAGGTCATATTGGTGTAAAGCGCATGAAGAAACTCCATAGTGATGGACTTTCGGAATCACTTGATTATGAATCACTTGGTGCTTGCGAACCATGCCTCATGGGCAAGATGACTAAAACTCCGTTCTCCGGAACAATGGAGTGAGCAACAGATTTGTTGGAAATCATACATACTGATGTATGTGGACCGATGAGTGTTGAAGCTCGCGGCGGATATCGTTATTTTCTGACCTTCACTGATGATTTGAGCAGATATGGGTATATCTACTTGATGAAGCACAAGTCTGAAACATTTGAAAAGTTCAAAGAATTTCAGAGTGAAGTAGAGAATCATCGTAACAAGAAAATAAAGTTTCTACGATCTGATCGTGGAGGTGAATATTTGAGTTACGAGTTTGGTCTTCATTTGAAACAATGTGGAATAGTTTCACAACTCACGCCACCCGGAACACCACAACATAATGGTGTGTCCGAACGTCGTAACCGCACTTTATTAGATATGGTGCGATCTATGATGTCTCTTACTGATTTACCACTATCGTTTTGGGTTATGCATTAAAGACAGCTGCATTCACGTTAAATAGGGCACCATCCAAATCCGTTGAGACGACGCCTTATGAACTGTGGTTTGGCAAGAAACCAAAGTTGTCGTTTCTTAAAGTTTGGGGCTGTGATGCTTATGTGAAAAAGCTTCAACCTGATAAGCTCGAACCCAAGTCGGAGAAATGTGTCCTCAGAGGATACCCAAAGGAGACTATTGGGTACACCTTCTATCACAGATCCGAAGGCAATATATTCGTTGCTAAGAATGGATCCTTTCTAGAGAAGGAGTTTCTCTCGAAAGAAGTGAGTGGGAGGAAAGTGGAGCTTGATGAGGTAACTGTACCTTCTCCCGAATTGGAAACTAGTACATCACAGAAACTAGTTCCGGTGATTCCTATACCAATTAGTGAGGAAGCTAAATGATGATGATCATGAAGCTTCAGATCAAGTTTCTGCTGAACTTCGTAGATCAACCAGAGTTCGTTCCGCACCAGAGTGGTACGGCAACCCAGTTCTGGAAGTCATGTTACTAGACCATGATGAACCTACGAACTATGAGGAAGCGATGATGAGCCCATATTCCGCAAAATGGCTTGAGGCCATGAAATCTGAGATGGGATCCATGTATGAGAACAAAGTGTGGACTTTGGTTGACTTGCCCGATGATCGGCAAGCCGTCGAAAATAAATGGATCTTCAAGAGGAAGACCGACGCTGACGGTAATGTTACTGTTTACAAAGCTCGACTAGTTGCAAAAGGGTTTCGACAAGTTCAAGGAGTTGACTACGATGAGACTTTCTCACCCGTAGCGATGCTTAAGTTTGTCCGAATCACGTTAGCAATTGTCGCATTTTATGATTATGAAATCTGGCAAATGGATGTCAAAACTGCATTCCTGAATGCATATCTTAAAGAAGAGTTGTATATGATGCAACCAGAACGCTTTGTCGATCCTAAAGGTGCTAACAAAGTGTGCAAGCTCCAGCGATCCATCTATGGACTGGTGCAAGCATCTCGGAGTTGGAATATACGCTTTGATGAGGTGATAAAAGCATATGGTTTTATACAGACTTTTGGAGAAGTCTGTATTTACAAGAAAGTGAGTGGAGGCACTACAGCCTTTCTGATAAGTATATGTGAATGACATATTGTCGATCAGAAATGATGTAGAATTTTCTGGAAAGCATAAAGGAGTGTTTGAAAGGAGTTTTTTCAAAGAAAAACCTCGGTAAAGTTGCTTACATATTGAGCCTCCAGATCTATAGAGATAGATCGACACGCTTGATAAGTTTTTTTTTCAATGAGTACATACCTTGACAAGTTTTTGAAGAAGTTCAAAATAGATCAGTCAGAGAAGGAGTTCTTGCCTGAGTTGTAAGGTATGAAGTTGAGTAAGACTCAAAGCCCGACCTCGGCAGAAGATAGAGAAAGAATGAAAGACATTCCCTATGCCTCAGCCATAGGTTCTATAAAGTATGCCATGTTGTGTACAAACATGTTGTGTACCTTACCATGAGTTTGGCAAGGAGGTACAAAAGTGATCCAGGAGTAGATCACTAGACAGCGGTCAAAATTATCCTTAGTTACTGGATGACTAAGGAAATGTTTTCTTGATTATGGAGGTGATAAAGAGTTCGTCGTAAAGAGTTGCACCGATGCAAAGCTTTACACTATTCTAGATGACTCTAAGTATCAATCTGGATGCATATTGGAAGTGGGAGCAATTAGCTAGAGTAGCTCCATGCAGAGCATTATAGACATAGAAATTTGCGAAATACATACGGATCTGTATGTAACAGACCCGTTGTAATGCCCCGGATGTAATACTTTCCCTTTTGGGCATATAATATATCTCCGGCTTCATCAATTCCATTTCGGGTTCTTCGTCTTTTGGGTTTTCGCCGTTTTGTCGTGTTGCGTGTGTGGCATTCGTTCATATCATGTAGTCATGTGCATCGCATTGCATTTCTGTTGTCGTTTGCATCCGGTCCCACTCGTTCCTCTCCGTTATCCGTTTCGCGTTCCGGAGCTCCCTCACGTGTGTATGGCGTCCCCGAGGCCTACTTTGGTGTTTGGCCGTGTAACGTTACCGGTTTGGCGCGAGACTTGTCGTGTGTTGTTGTTTTGGTGTGTGTAACCCGCCTGTCAAATCTTGTCGCGTTTGGAGTTCGTTTGGTGCTCCAACAGTTATTCTCGTGGGCTGAAAGTGCCTCCACTTTGAGGCCCAAGACACCCCTCCAACAGCCCACCAAACCAGCCCAAATCCCTCCCTTCATCTAGGTCATCCAATTCTGATCGCGTGGCCGAAAACCACACCCCATTTGGACAACCCTAGCTCCTTGTGCCTATATATTTGTCCACCTTCCTCAAATTTTGCCCCAAAATTAGGAAACCCTAGCCTCATCCCCTTCCTCCAGCCTTCTTCTACCTCTAGCCACCGGAATCCGCGCCACCTCGCCGGAGCTCGCCGGAGCACCTCACCCCGCCGCCTCCAAGCCCTCTCCTCACCACCGCGCCACCTCACCGCGCTAGAGGGCCTCCCCGCCTCGTTCCCGCCGCCGGCCGGCGCCGCCACCTCGCCGGCCGGGCCACCAACCACCGGCCCGCCTCCCCATCTCCCAGACCGCCGCCGTCCTGCCACTCATCGAGCGCCGTCGCCGCTTCCCTCGATCTGGAGAGCCAGAGCTCCCGATCTGATCCGCAGCTCGGCCTGGGCCGTAGCCCTAGGCCCACTCCGCGCCGCCCCGCCAGGCTCCCTTCGCCTCCAGGCCGCCGGGCCCGTTTCCCAGCCGGCCCATCCAGCGCCTCCGCTCGTCCTAGCGCCTGCTGCGCGCCGTCACCGATCAGAGTGGATCGGGAGGATCCCCTCGCCAGATCCCATCGCCGCCAACCGCCTGGGCCTCGATCCGGCCAGGTGGGCCGCCCCCCTCCTGGGCCTCCTTCCACCCCGCTGGGCCGGCCCGTTCCAGGCGTCCAAGTCAACGCCGCCGTCGCTCGAGCTCTCGAGGAGCTAGGAGCTTGAGGCTTCTCCAGATCCGATCGTCCAGGCACCTAGCGGGCCTGATCCGCTAGGGCCTCCGCCCGATCCAGTCCGCGTGCCCGATCCGCCAGTGCCCCGCGGGCCCATCTCCGATCCGGGTCGGCCCGTTCTCCAGATCCGCTCCGCGCGCCCGATCCGCTTCGGCCGCGCCCGCGTTGACCCCAGCCGCCGTTGACCGCCCTGAGGTTGCCTCCGTTTCCACTAAGTCCCTGTGTTTTTCTAGTTTCTGGTGCTGTTTTCAAACGGTGATATCTTTTTGTGCATAGCTCCGTTTTGAGTGAATGATATGTCAAATTGTTCGTGGAGACATGTACTATATTTTGTTCCATTGTGCCATGCATGTTTGAGATCATCTAGGTGCTTAAATATCTGTTGGAAGAGTGCATCTTGATAAAAACTGCTGTTAGTGTTGTTTTTCATGCCATCTTTGCAAGGTGATAACTTTTTGCATGTTTATCCAAAATGATGCAAATGAGATGTCCACGTGTTCGTCTTGTCATGCTCTACATGTTGGATGCTTAGGCTTGCATGATAGAATTAATCTTGCCATGTTTATCTCCGTTGCAAAGTGCTATGTGGCTGTTTAGTTGTTAAACTTGTTATGAGATGTCATTTTGAGGAGCTCATTGCTATCATTGTGATTGTCCCCATGATGCATGCTTAGGTGTTTTGGATTCACCATCATGTGTACTTTGATGTGGTGCTTACCACTTGCCATGTTTAGTTTTGAGGTGATTTAAACTTGCTCTCGAAGATGCCATGATGAAACTGTTGTTTTAACACTTAGTGAAATTTCACTAAGTCTGGAATCTGTAATTTCCAGATGCCATGTTTGCTTGTTGTTCTAGGCCAATCCATGATAGTTTTGGGGTGACTCTTGATGATTCCTTGTAGTATATATTGTTGGCTATCCATTCATGCTCTCACATGCTTATTTGAGTGGCTGTAGCATATTTAACTTTTGCTCCCAAGTTGCAATAAAATACTGTTGTCAGGATTTTGTTATCAAGTTCAATATGTCATAGCTTGTTGCTATTGATCCATGGCTCCTTTGGGGTTGCTCCAATGGACTTATTTGCTGTAGGATATGTCTAGTTTATGTCTATACTCTTTGCCATGATGTTTGAGTGCTGTAGCTTAATTATTTCTTGCCCCGAAGTTGCTATGTTGCTGTAATTTTCAGCTTTCGCATGTTTATTGTTTTGGGTGTAACTTTTAGCCCGTAGCTCCGATTGGAGCAAGTCTTATATGAAACTTGTGTGATTTTTCATGTAGATTCATATTATCCTATTGTTGACATGTTTTGAAGCATTTTGCTTGATCGCATATTGTCATGCTCCTTGTGCTCCCATAGTGCATCAGTCATGCATCCAGCATGTTTTGTGTGCGCATTGCATCTTGTTGATTTCGTGCCTTGTGTGTTTGTGTTGAGTAGAGCCGGAAGCTGAGTACGAGTACGAGCACGAGGTTACCACCGAGCTTGAGAACGAGGACCCCTCTTACGATCCTATCGACAACTCTTCAGGCAAGATGACCAAACCCCGATAACATTACTATCTTTGCCTATTGCTAGAGTACCGCTCTATAGTTTTGCCTCGATGCCCATGTTTTTCCTATCAGCCTCCTATTGTAACCATGAACCTGTCTAACCACCCTACCTATGCAAACCGTTGAATGGCTAAGTACGCTTCGCTCAGCCCCTCTTATAGCATTGCTAGTTGTAGGTAAAGTTGAAGATGCTTGCTTCATGATGAAGTTTTGTTGGGTTATATCACACTATATAAATGCTTAAAAATGAAATCATCTATATATTGGCAATGGGTGGAAGGCTAAGCCTTTTGCTTGGTGATTTGTTCCACTCATGCCGTTAGGAACTGTATAAACCGGTGTTATGTTCCTTGATTATGCGTTCCTCACACGGTTGGGGTTATGGGACCCCCTCGATAAACCGCTAAGTGCTAAGTCTTTTCCAGCAAGTCCCAACATTGGTACTATTTGCCTAATAACTAAATAAACTTGCATAGGGAGTAATTAACCCTCTTTCTTAATCAACAACCCCGGGCCAGTGCTCCACATGAGTGTTGGTCCGAAACGGGGAGCCTGCGGGGCCACCACGAGGAAACTCGAGGTTTGGTAAAAACCCGTAGCTTCGCCCATCCGGTCGTGGCCTGAGACTAGATACGCGCGGCTATTGTCAGGGTGTCGGCACGCCGGGAGGATTTGCTGGATTGGCCTTACCTTAGTTCGGAGTATCTTGAGCACGGGATTCCGAGAATACTCGGGTCTTCCCACCTTGGAGTTGCGACTCTGCGGATCGTGGGCTTGTCATGGGCCAAGTTGGAACACCCCTGCAGGGTTATGAACTTTCGAAAGCCGTGCCCGTGGTTATGTGGCAGATGGGAGCTTGTTAATATCCGGTTGTAGAAAACTTGACACCATGTTCCAATACACTACCAGCGTGTGTACCGTGACTGGCATTTTCCGAAAGGGTTTCGGGAGATGAACACGGTGGGGTTATGTTTTGACTTGATTAGTTTAGGATCACTTCGTGATCATCTCTCGACCGAGGCACCTTCTCTTCTCGCTCTCTTTTACGTAAGCTAGGCTAGTGCTGCTGCAACCACTTTCTTATTCTTTCTTCAGCCTTGTTCCACACCCAAGGCTTAAATAGTCATGTTACCCGGGAACGGGATTGCTGAGTCCTCTGTGGCTCACAGTTACTTCAACACACCAGATGCAGGTACGATGGTGAGTTACACTGGTGATGGCACTGAGCTAGACTGGGAGTACGACGAGGAGCGTAGCCGTTACTATGTTCGTTATCCTGATGATCAGTAGTGGTTCTTCTACTAGGATTCGATCTAGACCTGTGGTTTAAGTTATGTTTGGTATCTTGTCATTTGGATCTTTACCCTTAGATGGGCTGTGATGTTTAATTGTATGATGATTGGATATGTAATGAATTTGCGTGACGTGGCGAGTGTAAGCCAACTATCTTTCAGTTTTCCATCCCCATTTTTACATGAGATGTGCAAAGGTACCAAACTTGCGATCACTCCAGCATGGGCTTATATCTCTAAGTCGTGCCTCGACACGTAGGAGATATAGTCCCATCATGGGCATTACTCCCGTTGACTAAACCTCTCTCACAAGCAAAACATGATCACACCTTAGTACTCTTTGGGTGTTAATCACATGGCGATGTGAACTAGATTACTGACTCTAGTAAACCTTTTTGGATATTGGTCACATGGCGTTGTGAACTATAAAGTGTTAAGTCACATGCTGATGTGAACTACTGGTGTTAATCACATGGTGATGTGAACTATTGGTGTTAATTATGGTGATGTGATCTAGATTATTGACTTTAGTGCAAGTGGGAGACTGAAGGAAATATGCCCTAGAGGCAATAATAAAGTTATTATTTATTTCCTTATATCATGATAAATGTTTATTATTCATGCTAGAATTGTACTAACCGGAAACTTAGTACATGTGTGAATACATAGACAAAACAGAGTGTCCCTAGTATGCCTCTACTAGACTAGCTCATTGATCAAAGATGGTTATGTTTCCTAGCCATAGACATGTGTTGTCATTTGATCAACGAGATCACATCATTAGGAGAATGATGTGATGGGCAAGACCCATCCGTTAGCTTAGCATTATGATCGTTTAGCTTTACTGTTATTGCTTTCTTCATGACTTGTACATGTTCCTATGACTATGAGATTATGCAACTCCTGAATCCCGGAGGAACACCTTGTGTGCTATCAAACGTCACAACGTAACTAGGTGATTATAAAGATGCTCTACAGGTGTCTCTGAAAGTGTTCGTGGTGTTGGCATAGATCAAGAATAGGATTTGTCACTCCAAGTGTCGGAGAGGTATCTCTGGGCCCTCTCGGTAATACACATCATAATAAGCCTTGCAAGCAAATGACTAATGAGTTAGTCACGAGATGATGTATTACGGAACGAGTAAAGATACTTGCCGGTAACGAGATTGAACTAGGTATTGAGATACCGACGATCGAATCTCGGGCAACTAACATACCGATGACAAAGGGAACAACGTATGTTGTTATGCGGTTTGACCGATAAAGATCTTCGTAGAATATGTAGAAGCCAATATGAGCATCCAGGTTCCGCTATTGGTTATTGTCCGGAGATGAGTCTCGGTCATGTCTACATAGTTCTCGAACCCGTAGGGTCCACACGCTTAACGTTTGATGACGATCGGTATTATGAGTTTATGAGTTTTGATGTACCGAAGGTAGTTCGGAGTCCCTGATGAGATCACGGACATGATGAGGAGTCTCGGAATGTCCGAGACATAAAGATTGATATATTGGACGACTATATTCGGACACCGGAAGTGTTCCGTAAAGTTTCGGAATTAACGGGAGTGCTGGGGGGTTATCGGAACCCCCCCCCCCCCGGGAAGCTATGGGCCTTAATGGGCCATAGGAGAAAGAGAGAAAGAGGGTTAGGGCTGGGCCGCGCGCCCCCCACCCTTTGGTCCGAATTGGACAATGAAGGAGGGGAGGCCGGCGCCCCTTTCCTTCTCCTTCTCCCTCTCCTTCCTTCCCCCCTTCTCCCTCTTGGTGATTCCTACTAGGAATAGGATTGCAATCCTATTCCTAGTAGGATTGCACCCCTTGGCGCACCATAGAGGGGCCGGCCGGCCTCCCCCTTGATCCTTTATATACGGGGGCAGGGGGCACCCTAGAACACACAAGTTGAATTGTTTTAGCCGTGTGCGGTGCCCCCCTCCACAGAAACACACCTCGGTCATACTATTGTGGTGCTTAAGCGAAGCCCTGCGCCGGTAACTTCATCATATCCGTCACCACGCCGTCGTGCTGACGAAACTCCCCCGTGAAGCTCAACTGGATCAAGAGCTCGTGGGACGTCATCAAGATGAACGTGTGCTGAACGCGGAGGTGTCGTACGTTCGGTGCTTGATCGGTTGAATCGCGAAGAAGTTCGACTACATCAACCGCGTCACTTGACGCTTCCGCTTTCGGTCTACGAGGGTACGTAGACACACTCCCCCTCCCCCTCGTTGCTATGCATCTGGTAGATAGATCTTGCGTGATCGTAGGAAAATTTTGAAAATACTACGTTCCCCAACACCATCAACACCATTCTGAGGCAAACTCTATTGTCTAAGTCAGGAGATCATAGAATGATCCGTGGTCACTCCATCAACTTGCTCCATATGTTTGATGTGCCACAGAAATTCAAAGTGATGAGCTTGATCGTTGATACTGTGAAGAAAACTGCAGCTGATCAGAAGAGATCATGTGGATATGCCCCTCATATACAGATGTTGATCAATTCCAAGATGGGAACAGGAACATATCTTCTAGATAAAGAGCACCTTCCCCTGATGCCGGAATTTGAGGATAATGAGATTGTCATGGATGCATCTCATCCTACATGTGCAGAAGCTCAGGAAAGCAAAGGAAGCTAGTGCACCAGATGCTTCAACAGTGATGCCCAAGACCAAGCAAGATCAACTCAGTTATCTGCTTGAGGCTACCATGAGGATTGAGAAGAGCCTGACCAGCCTGACTCGGAATTAAGAGAGCCTTGAGAGGATCATCAAGACAAAATTCCATGATCCAGATGTGAAGGTCACAGAGATCCAGACCACTGTGGAGAAGCTCCGGGAAGAAGCCGAGGACAGGAATGACAGATCAACCACTGATGCTTTTCACAGAGTCCCAAGGGGACCAAGATCATCAGTTGTGTCAGTTGTCGAGCCCAGGACTACACTTTCAGCACCTGCAGCCACTGCCATAGTTGTTCCTCCAGTGTCAACTCCTCCAGCTCCTCGGACATCTTCAGAAGCATTTGCAGATGCCCTCATCTCCACGCTGTCTACGCACACCGTAGCAACCAGCCATAAGAGCCCTTCAGGAGCTCCTAGAGATCGTGCCTGGAGTGTTGCATAGCACTATGCATTTTTAAGCTTTTTGGTAACTTGTTGCCAAAGGGGAAGAAAGTGTATAGATCATTAGGCTTCTAGAGAGAGTGTGTCTTTTGTTGGTTTTATTTGCCTCTCTTGCTACTTTGATCATTTGCTTGTTTGATTCCTATGCGACAATATTTGTGCTTGTGTGTGAGATACTCTTATGATCATGTGTTTGATCATACTATACCTTAATGTGTGCTTGCATGATGTTATCTATGCTATTTGTGTATGATCAATCCTGCTTACCCTTGGTGATGAGTGCATTTTATTTAAATCTTATCATTTTGAGTGTTCCACCAAGATGTATGTGACATGGAAGAGTGACCTATAATCCTAATCGATTGTGCATTTGCATTCAAAAGAAAATTTTAAATAATGCACAAATTTAGGGGGAGCTCTTTCTTATCACATACTTCTCAAAGCGACAATGTATTTCATTCATATTATCATTTGTCGAAGCTTTGATCTATATGTTGTCATCAATTACCAAGAAGGGGGAGATTGAAAGTGCAACTAATCCCCGGGTGGTTTTGGTAATTCATAACAACATATAGCTCATTGAACTAATATCCATTCAAGTTAAATGTTTCAGAAAGTTCAATGATTGGCATGGCATGGACTAGAGATGTGGACCCCTCAAAATGCTAAGGAAAAGATTGGCAAAAGCTCAAGACTCTTCATTTTCATTTTAATGATCCAAGATCACATTGAGTCCATAGGAAAGCCAATACTATTAAAAGGGGATGAGGTGTTGCTTAATGGTCTACTTGCTCAAGTGCTTAGTGATATTGCTCCAAAACCCTCAGCCACTTTCTCATTTCCAAATATGTCCAAAGCCCAAAGTCAAACTCGGCCCCACTGATTTGATCTATCTGGCGCCATCGAGTTCATTTGACATAGCCACTGCCAGAAACCCTAGACAATTTGGTCAGACCGATACGGATCTCGGTCTCACCGAGATGGCATTGCAAACTCTTTGTTTCCCTTCGTAACATTTCGGTCTCACCGAGAAGAGCGATCAGTCCCACCGAGTTTGCATGGTAAACTCTTTGTTTCCCTTCGTACCATTTCGATCTCACCGAAAAGAGCGATCGGTCCCACCGAGTCTGCCTGACCAACTCTCTGTTTGCTCATTGCTGAATTCGGTCTCACCGAGTTCATGCAATCGGTCTCACCGAGATGAGGTTTTGCCCTAGCCCTAGCACATCAGTCCCACCGAGATTCCTAACGTTCACATTTTGAACTGCTTCGGTCTGACCGAGTTCTTCTATTCAGTATGACCGAGTTGGGTCAAATGTGTGTAACAGTTGGATTTTTTGTGGAGGCTATATATACCCCTCCACCCCCATCTCCATTTGAGAGAGAGCCATCGGAATGTGCCTACACTTCCACTACTCATTTTCTGAGAGAGAACCACCTACTCATGTGTTGAGATCAAGACATTCCAAACCAACCACAAGAAACTTGATCTCTCGCCTTCCACAAGTTGCTTTCCACTCAAATCATCTTTCCACACCATAACGAAATCTGTTAGAGAGAGTTGAGTGTTGGGGAGACTATCATTTGAAGCACAAGATCAAGGAGTCCATCATCATCACACCATCTATTACCTCTTGAAGAGTGGTGTCTCCTAGATTGGTTAGGTATCGCTTGGGAGCCTCCGACAAAGATTGTGGAGATGAACCAAGAAGTTTGTAAGGGCAAGGAGATCGCCTACTTCATGAAGATCTACCCGAGTGAGGCAAGTCCTTCATGGGCGATGGCCATGGTGGGATAGACAAGGTTGCTTCTTCGTGGACCCTTCGTGGGTGGAGCCCTCCGTAGACTCGTGCAACAGTTACCCTTCATGGGTTGAAGTCTCCATCAACGTGGATGTACAATAGCACCACCTATCGGAACCACGCCAAAAATCTCCATGTCTCCATTGCGTTTGCCTTCTCCAAACCCTTCTTGTTACCTTCATATGCAATGGTTTACTTTCTGCTGCTACACTCTTAGAATTGCGTGTGTAGGTTGGTTGCTTGACTTGTACTAATTGCTAAAATCTGCCAACACTTAAAATTGGGAAAAGGCTGGATTTTTATTTGGTCAAGTAGTCTAGTCACCCCCCCTCTAGACCTGCTTTCGATCCTACATGCGGACAACCATGCGTTGTGGACCACATACTTCCACGGACGCCACGCCGAGCAGTTGGCGTCTACCAACGACGGCCCGACGCCGAGGGGGCACTACAACTCGGAGGGCCGCTATCAATGGGCGGGCATGCGCGGGCAAACTCTCTCTGCCATCCTCACGCACATCGAGGAAGGCAATGAGCCATGGCTGGAGTACCCACATCGTCCTTCACTCGCCACCGCGGGAGCTCCTGGTTGCCGAGGCGCATGGACCTGTCATCCTCGTCGTCCTCTGGCTCCCGCTCCTCTGTCTCGGCGCTGGTGGCACTCGTCCCTGTCAAGCCCGAGCCGCGGGAGACGCCACTCCGCCGGCGCAGCCGCGGCGGCAACCTCATCATAAACGAGGGCCGCTGTGTCCCTTCCGCTCCCTGCGGCCACATTTGCCTGGTGAAGCCAAAGAAGGAGCCGGCTACCATGGTGAAGCAGGAGCACGAGAACATGGCCCCCGACCTCGAGCCTCGCCTGGTCGCACAGAGACTACGTGGCGCAGGAGATGGAGCGTCGGCGCCGTGCTCTGGAAGAAATTGCCGAGCGGCATCGCAGCCGCGACGAGGGTAGCGTCATCGTGTTCTCCGACAGTGACGAGGAGGTCACTGCGCTGAGCAATCCATTCCGCAGCAGTGATCCAGGGCAGGGCTGCTGCTAGGACGGTTCGTCGAGCGATGGCGACGACGACGACTACACCGTCTTCTACAACCTCCTTGGCATAAACTAGGCGTAGTTTTTATGTTTTATCTGTGATTTTTTTCAATTCGCCAAAATATCAATGAAATCGCCTATATTTCGTCCAAATTGACTGAATTTCGTGGAGTTTGGGCATTTTAATTCTTTTTGGGTCGATGTTGTTACGGTCGTGGCTGAGAATCAGTGCCCCCAAGCCGAAAATTCCCCCGAAAAACATCCTTGGGGGTGAGGGGCTGGAGATGCTCTTAGTGTCGAGATGCTGGCGCTCGCCGAGGAGGTCGGCAAGAAGAAGACGAAGAAGATCATAGCACTGCCTCGTGCGGCACCTCCGGCTGCCCCTACGGCGACTGCTCCGGTGCGAGCGGCGACCGCATCCAGCAACAAAAAACACGGCCACCAAGTGCTCGATGAAATGCCAACAAGGTAAAAATCTAGTGTCCCGTTGGAATCCGATAGTGATAGTTCGTGATCGGTAGTGATGGTTTATAGTGCTTGCTTTGACATTGTAGAGCGGAGATGAGCACGGTCGAATTCCCCGCATCGTTGGAGTCCTTGGACACCGTTGGCCTTGATGATCTCAACTATAATGACTCGTTTTTTTATCATTCGGCCACCCAAGACACAAAGGAGGCCAAGGAGGAGGTGGTGGAGGTGACCAAAGCAAGCATCAAGGCCGCAAGGACCCGTACCCAAAACTACAACCAAAAGGAAGACATTGTGCTTTGCGATGCTTGGTGTGCCATCTCCATGGATGCAATGGTCGGAACAGATCAAACCAAGACTATGTTTTGGGAGCGGATCGCTGACTACTACAACACCTCTGTGGACGTGCGATCAAGTTGTAAATAAGGTTCGCTTGGGCATCGTTGGAGCACCATCCATGATCAATGCAACCGATGGTCCGGTTGAATCGACCAAGTGAACCATGCTCCACGAAGTGGTGTGCAAGTGGCGGAGTATGGCCCCTACATCCAAGAGCTATTCAAGCATCGAAACACCAAGTTCGGCCACAAGCCCTTCACTTTGCATCATTGCTACAAAGAGCTATGCAAGAATGAGAAGTGGATACAAAGAATTGCGGAGACCACTCCGAAGAGGTCCAGGCTGAGGATATCCATTGAGGATGAGGACGAGGTTGATGAAGATGCCAACAATAGACCGGAAGGAAATAAGATTGCAAAAGAAAGAAAGAATAGGAATGCAATCGGTGGCACTTACAAGGATGAACTTGTGGCGATGATCGAGACGAAGAAGGAATTGGTGACCGAACGCAAAGAAGACAAGGTGGCAAGGTGGAATGAGCTCAATGCCTTCAAGAATGAGAAGTGGAAGACTAAGTTGGCAACCAAAGAGAGAAAGTTGAAGGCCGAAAAGCGTAGGCTTGCACTCGATGAGGAGAGGATTCGTGATGCGAAGAAGGTCGAAGAGCGTGCTATCGTGTTCATGAATCAAACACAATGGATGAAACTGGAAGAAAGTATTGGGAGCTCACTCGTGGAGAAATCTTGGCCTCCCTTCGGAATGTTGGAGGTGGCCGAGGGGATGATGGTGATGGTGGTGGTGATAATGGCCGAGGGAGTGGTGATGCTGATGGTGGTCGAGAGGATGGTGATGGTGGCCGAGAGGGTGGTGGTGGGGGTGATGGTGGCCGAGAGAATGTCGACGTTGATTTCTTTCCCGGTGACCCCATTTGAGTGGCGGTGGCCGAGAGGGTGGTGGTGCATTCCAAAGATTGGCTCGATCCACAACATATACATGCTATGTTTGTGGTGATTTTGAATTAAACATTGATGTTGAAGTGATGTCTTCGGGGTGAACTTCGCATGTTTAAATTTGTAAGACGCGGTGACGAAACTTTATGTCATGACGATTATTGCTATCCATGCTTTCATTTGAATGATTTTAAGATATGTATTGTGTAGAGCTTGTGTTTGTGCTGTGAGTATGCAAAACGACCACAAATTTGATTTTACTCCGCTAACTATAGGAGATCGGCTAGGTGCGGCCACATTAGTGGAGTAAAAATTTACTCCACTAACTTTACTCTAGCTTTTACTCCACTAACTTATAGTGGATCGGTTAGAAATGCCCTTAGTTACCTCTCTCGCACCATTTACTGTTTCTCTCATGTTGTTTTCAGCTTTGTCTCTTTTACTTTTACCTTTCCTTAAACTATTTGAATAGCTCATGAGCTTCTCATGAAGCCCAAGCTCACCCCCTCCGTCTTGTACATGTCTCCCAACCCATTAAAGTTGGTCTCTTCCTTTAGTTTCTCATTTTTGGACGTTCTATATGACACAGAGAAGGAGTCTGAATACTAGCATAGCAACATAAAACAGGGAATGTCAAAATGACACCAGCTATAAAGTAGTAGGGATAAACTCTAGCCGCTACTGATGTGGGTCGAGCTTTACTTTCCCTTTGAGCAATAGAAACCCTAGCAAATCCCCTCTGAATTAGGGGCTAATTCATTGAGTTGTAAATTGTAGTAGGGATAAACTCTAGCCGCTTCTGATGTGGGTCGAGCTTTACTTTTCTCTTTGAGCAACAGAAACCCTAGCAAACCCCCTCTGAATTCGGGGGTAACTCATTGTGATCTCTGAATTTGGTTCATCTCTGAACCTCCCTTAGGTCAGAGCATGCCAATGTACTGAAGCAAATCTCCACAAACAAAGCCAATTATGGGCAGTTAGTGTCGAGATGCACGGCGGAAAGTGCAATTTTACTGAGGCTAGAAAGATGGTCAAGTACATCGACTAGGCAGAACTCGTACCGGCAAGAAGCACTACAAATCTAGTCCTACCCTACATGAAGACCTATTTACAGAGTGAGCCACAGGCAGCTCAAAAAAGAGAAACATGTACACATACAAACCAAGGCGGTATTCACAGAAGTGGAATTTGAAAACCAAGACCATCTTAGCCATTGCCCTTGTTGAGATTAATTAACCCATGTGTTAATTATGGAGAATCTCCACTATCTCTAACCGCCATGTGCGAGGGACACGACTGTTCGCTCGTGTCTCTTCGGACCATCGCGTCTGTTGGATGTATCCCCTCGGGGCTATATATACTTGTACTCAATCATCAATAAGGACAACCATTCACTTTACATATCTGTCTATTGTTTCTCTCGACTTCACTTTATAACACGTTATCAGCACGCTCCCGGCGGAGCGAATCCATCGGTCTGGCGTTCTCCGTCTGCGGCAGCGCTCCCCGTCTATGGCAGCGCTCGTTAATTGGACGGCCTCAGCCCGGCGGAAACGCTTTCCAGTGGCAGCCTTGCATCATGAAGTGAACGAGAGAATGAAGAACAAGGGCATTGGCATCCGTCGATCCAAAATTCTCTTTATAGAACGTGAATCAACGAAAGGTACGATGCCTTACTTCATTCACATCTTCGCTGGACTGGTGGTGGTGCTCATCGCCATCTTGCCATCAGCGTCTGGCCTCGACCCCGCGCTGGACTGGGCGACCGGAACCATCGGTTTCGCGTCCCTCTCCAAAACGCGCATCCGCGCAGATTGACGGCGCCGGCCCTCTACAGGGTCGCCCTCCGGCATGCGCGTCATGAGCGACTCCTCCGACGCCGCAGTCGTCGATGTTGATGTAGTCACGCCATGCGCCCCCGCCGCCCGGCCGCGTCCGCGCCACACCCATGGCCGGGCCCCTGCGCCAAGCTGTGGCCAGCAGCGCCAGGCCGTGGCCGCCTTCGCGCGCGCCCGCCCTGCACCAGGCCTCGCCCGGCCCGCGCCGCAGCGGCGCCCTCGCCGCACACAGGCACTCGCCGGCGCCTCGTGGCCTCCGCCTTCACAGCGTCGAGCAGCCGCAGGCCCGCAGCCCGCCGTCGACCAGCGGCACTGCCCGCGAGAGAACTCGCGGCTCGGGCCGTGCCTGGCATCCGCCTACCTGGCGACTCCTTTGACGAGGAATAGCGCGACTGGAGTTCCTCCCGTCGCCCGTGTTACGGGCGACCGGCCGTAGGTGCCTCCGAGGAAGAGCGCGGCTGGAGTCCCTCCGGTCTTGGTCATGTGTAGCGACCGGGCGGCCTCCCGCACAGCCCGAAGCGGCCGCGTCCGGGCATCTCAAGCCCGTGACGGCGCTTTCCACCGTCCTGCGGCGGGGACTTCCGACACGGCTACCAGCGATGTGGCAGAGAGCCAGCGCTCCAGGCCTGCCCAGCGTGTTCTCCTACGGAGGCGCGACAAGATACTCCCTCTCCTTTCTCCGGCGAGCCCTCGAGGCCGCTCGAAACGGCGGTTGAAAAATCCCCATCCCGAAACCGCACATGAGAGAGAGTAGAGGCAACCTTATCGCTTTGCCATTTATGCATGGAGGTCCCTGTTTTTGCGAAATTAGCAAAATGGGTAAAACAGTGATCCAGGCTAATTTTGAAAAATACTAACAGTACTATTTACTAGTACTTGCCTGTTTTAGACCCTGTTAATTACTGTATTTTCTGTTGAGTTTTAAAACTCCAGAAGTATGTGTATGCTGATACTTGACATGCATTTTCTGTTGAGTTTTAAAATTCCAGAATAAGTTTTCCGCGATTGAGATTAAGTTTTCTCGCACAACAATATAGATTTGCGATTGAGAATTATCATTTTCTCGCAAAACAATTTCATTGCGATTGAGATCAATTTTATCGCGCAAATTATTAATTCACCTCGCTGAATTATCTTGCAACTTGATACAATATCATCTCATTTTAATTTGAGGTCCATACAATTCAAGTTTTTCACTTGAAGATCAAGTTTGCAACATCATCATTATTCACTACATTGGTAGTATTTTTCTGTTGAGTACCAAGATGTATTCCAGAAGTTGATGTAATACATTTCCACGTTTATCACGTGTTGAGATTAATTACGTTCATTTGCAATTGATATTTCTCATCTTTTGCAAAGATAAATTCAGTACCTCTGCAGTACTGTTTCTCTGTTGAGTACGCAGTATTCCGGAATATTTTTATGATGTATATATTTCCATGTTCACCACATGTCGAGATTAATACATCTATTTGCAATTGAGATTTTTAATTTCTTGCAAATACATATGCAAAATTTAAGGTGTCATCCTTAGCAATTTGAGATTCACACTAATGATTTCAAGCCACCTTCTTGAAATCTATTAATTTTGCAACATTAAGATGTATTTATATTACACAATCTGTAATATAAATAAATTGCCGATTTTTCATCGGAGATGATATGTTCTATGTGTTTACCACATTGTCATTCTTCATGAACATGTCACAGCGATCGAGATTGATTTCTCTCGCACAACAAACTAGTAAATTTTGGAAAATAACATCTCCCTCATTATATTAGGAAAACACAAGGTAATGAGTTGGATCTACTGCCCATGTGCAGACAATCTCTATTACTATGAGATCTGTATGATCTTCAGTGTGTTATATTCCCACAATTGAGGTTGAGCATTTTCAAGTTATACATTTGATTCAAATTTTTGCATTCTTATTATAAAACCATGATGGTTTTTCATTTACTTCTTGTAAATTAATTATCTCTGGCTTGCCCCTATAAGTAATTGGTGGCTAACAATTTGAGGCTCTTGCCCTCAATGGCCACAACTTACTTAAGAGGGTCATGGACATCAAGATCAGTCTTGCATCCCATGTGATAGCGCGTGCAATTCAAGCTACGCCACCGGGACACAATGGACCTCAAGGGTAATGGTTTGAAACTCACTTCAAACCCTCAACCTGACACCATCAAGTTGTCACGAAACCCTATGAGCATGGAGAGCATGATGGTTGAATTTGCATCAACCGACGTGTTTGGAGACTATACATTTAGTCTCTTAGTCTCCTCAGTGATCTATTTATTTATGTCCATTTATGATGTTCTAATAAGAACATGATTATTGTTGTCATCATATATTGTATATCACAATATACCGTATCAGCACTTTGGTACAAATATATTTCTATGTATTCTATATATCTGACATTGTTTTTCATATTGAAAATCTTCATGTCTATATATAGACTTCTACGGGGTCAATCTGATGAAAGATGATTTGTGCCATGTGGACATATGCACCACGAACTCTATACTCAGCGAAGTGAAATGTTTCCACTCTCGTTGAGAGAAAGGCGATATTTTAAAATCGCTAGACGCGATGAGGTATTTGTTGGCTCAACTCGAGTCATATTTACTGTCCCTGTGGGTACTCGAGTAACGTCAGGATGCTTTATTGCTTCCGGGTTTAACTCGTACCCTACTAAACTATAGAGGTATCCGTTAAAATAGTTTCCATAGTGAAACTTATGATGACAACAAAGAGAAATAACTTCTCTTTACCATATGCAATGGATATGGCAAGCACATTCTCTGTGTATCATCTGGATTGTACTGCACATACGACGCAACCCGTAGCACATGTTGCGTATGAGATAGTTTTCCAGAGTGCCTTGGTCATCGAGACATTGGGTTGAAACTGAAACTATCAGCAATTCCAATAGTTTATGATTATTATGATGCTAAATTCTAACAACATTTGGATTTTATGTGCACTACAAGTGACACAAGGAAGCTAATTTTAAGGCCCGCACACCTTAAAGTCTATGCTGAACCACTCAGACTCCTTGAATGCATCAAGTTGAGGTAAGTGGCTCTTCCCATCCATTGACTAGACTATTTAGGTACTCCATGGTTCTAAAAGACATATCTACATGATGGTCTTAAGTGTGTGATTTATTCACACGAAACCATTGGCTTTATCCTGACATCGATTTCAAGAAAATCGGATGGACAACATTGCAGAATTCTCCTTGAGTGCTTCCTCCACGGCTCTCGGATTGAAGTTTAGCAATTTGTCTTAATGTCTAGACTCAAAATGGTTTGGTAGAATCCTATCCAGAGAATTGAGCTCATTGCATGATCTTTACTTTGAATTGCAACTTGCCAACTTTACGTTGGATTCATGTAGTCTTACACACTCATGACCAAACTGCATATATTATTCCCCTCTATCTTTGATTCGTGGAAATCTACCAAGTATTTCCCATCTGCAGTACTTCGGTTGCATACCGATATCACCACCCGGCATACATTATTGGCCCCTCAACATATAGTTGGGATCTATGTGAGGAATAACTGTATTACCGTCAATACCTCAAGCCCCTCACATGGGGAGTTGTTCAAGGCCAGTATGCTGATTCAATGAGGAACATTTCCAGGCATTAGGGGGAGATTTCAAGTACCATAAAGAATGCCAGGAAATTAGTGGAATGTTCAACACATTTCTGCCTCAAATCCACGTACTCAAAGATGTGAACCATGCATTCAGAAGATTTGCAACACATTGCAAATAACCTGCCAAATTCATTTACTGACTATAAAGGTGTCACGCAATCCTACAATCCTGCAAAAATATGTCGGAAAGAGTGAAAGTACCAACTAAAACCACTCAACTCCCCGTTCAAAGCAACGGGGGGAGAAGTACGACAACAGTGCATCAGGATTCAGCTTCTTGCAAGCAAGGATATCAAGGCCTCTGAATCAGTAAATGCATGTCAACTTTACGTTGACAGACACCTAATGGGTAGTATACACCCAGTGGACGGGAAACCTCCACCAACCCAGGTCATAGTGCACACAATGACCGGGACATCAGAATACCCGACTCAATCGCATTGGGAAATCGCGAGAAGTCACTATGGGTAACGATATTTTCATCAACTATACATTGATATATAGATTCTGGAGAATCATATAAGCGGAAGTCTACAATTGTCGACATACATTTCTCAACTAGATTGCAAACACCTTTCAAATGATTCAGATCCAAAGACCATGGCCATGGCAAAGTGTGAACAACACTCGGACTGAACTCAAGCAAAGGGTATAATCTAGGTAGAAATGATCTTGCTCAATAATGGGAAGGTATTCATAAGCAATACCTTGACCAGTTTTCTTCTGGAAACAGAATTGAGAACAACGATGTGGTGATACAAAGAGCAAGTATTGTAGCACAAGGGTTCACGCAGATACCCAACTATTCTCCAGAGATGGAATCTCTTTCCGATAACTTATATCATTAGCAGTACAAAATCATCTATCTCTGCAGTTGATAGATGTAGTGATTACATATCCATGTCGATCACTAGATTCAGACATATATGATTGATTCCTAATGGAGTCTCAATTCTGAATCGAAATGCAATACGCAACATACATTGTGTAAAATCAATAAGTCACCATATGACTTATTATTATTGTCGGTACATTTGGTACAACCGACGTAGTGAGTTCCTTATTCACAAGGATTAATCCTACAATGATGATTATCCATGTCTGTGTGTCTGCAATGACGACACATGTAATCATCTAAATGACGGAGTTTAAAATGAAGGATTTGGGTAAACCAAAATACCGCTCGTTACTACAACTTGAGCACCTTCATTCATACATTATGGTATACTATGTTGTCTATATCCATGATATATTGGAGAAATTCATTGTGGACAAATCTTATCCATCCATAACTCTCATGGTAGTTCATTCTCTAGACGTAGAGAAAGATCTACATAGACCAAGAGATGATGGAAATGAGATATTGGGACTCAACGTTCCATATGCCATTGGATCGACCAAACACAATTGGTTGGTACTCAAGAATATCTTTCGATATCTCCAAGGCTTGAAACATCTTGTCCTGGTTTTTCAGTTTCGGAGAAATCTGAACACCAATATCATTGGATACATCGATCAGATCCCCACTATGTCAGATCGTGGACAAGTTTAGTATTCCTACTAGGTGTGGTAGTCCTCTCATGAAGAGTCTTCGAAACAGACCTCATGGCTACATTCACCAACCATTATCTCAACGATAATGTTTCTCGTGTTGCCCGGATGCAAACAGGTTACATAATAAGCAATATCACTATATTGCATATCTTGCAAGTCAAATCACGCGACTGATTTGTTCAGCGGGTCTCTACCAACTTCTATGTTTTGGTAGGTGATGACTTTGAATTTTGCAAGAATCAGGGGGAGTATCTTCCTGAATTGTTCATGTTCAATGCATCATATTATACTCTTTTTCCCTTCATGAGTTTACTTTATAGGTTCTCATAAAGGTTTTTAATGAGGTAATATCAACATGAGATCATATGTCATACTTTCTGTTTTCCCCACCGGGGTTTTTGGGAAAGTATATATGACATATTTATTGTGCTCTAAACTCTATGAGTTTTCCTCGCATTGAGTTAAAAGAGACAATGACCATTATATGTTGTACCATTTTCTCCTTATTTTTCCCATTGGGTTTGAAGGAGTTTTAGCAACATATTAAACACTATACTCCTCACATTTTTCCCACAGGGTTTTTGAGGAGCTTTTATTTAAGATGATGATGTCTACAAGGATAGCGTAGATTAGGGGGAGTGTTGAGATTAATTAACCCATGTGTTAATTATGGAGAATCTCCACTATCTCTAACCGCCATGTGCGAGGGACACGACTGTTCGCTCGTGTCTCTTCGGACCATCGCGTCTGTTGGATGTATCCCCTCGGGGCTATATATACTTGTACTCAATCATCAATAAGGACAACCATTCACTTTACATATCTGTCTATTGTTTCTCTCGACTTCACTTTATAACAGCCCTCAGGTCGATTTCAGCTTGTCCAGTCTGAACTTGGCCTGTGAACCATCAGACAGCAATGCTTAATTCACGGTTATCGCATAACTCATACTGCTACCAATTTAAGCAGTAGCAACACGTGGGAAAATTAATCGGGAATTGGTATCTGCAAGGGGTGCTGACCAGCATGGCATGGATGTCATCGAGAAAGGGCTGAAGCAACTGGACGAGCTTCTCGATCTCGACCTTGAGGAGACTGGAATTCTGGTTTTCCCCCATGAGCCAGCCGACGAAGATCGCCCTCTCAGGGATGAGCTTCAAGGCGATCTGTTTCAACAAAGTTTGCACCAGTTGTGCAAGTCAACCAGGTGTTATCAGGACAAGTGCCTGTTGACAAAACAGCTAGCTAAAAATCAAACTGAGCAACCCCTAACCTTGCATGCCGCGGAAGAAATCCAGCCATGCCATGGCTTGAGAGAGACCTTGTATGCAGCTTCTACAAGCTGTGCAAGGCTCTGCTGATCAGAACCCTCCTCCTCCTCCTCCTCCTCCAGTCTCTGTAACAGTGCAACAGTGAAATCCATGGATCTGGTGATATCGCACAGTAAGAAGATGCAAACATGAGAAGTGGTGCGTTATTATTAATCAAGTAGCACAGTGATATAAAGAACGTCAAACATAATAAGAATAATCTTTGAATCTGTTTGTTGGTTCACCTAGTGAGCCATAGAATAGCTCTTGCACAGCTATCGGCCTTCCTTGAGGTGCCGTCGTCGGCCTCTTTCTCGACCATCGCCGTCAGAGTGGAGTATTTAGATGGGTCCTGCAAGTATAGCTCCTGCAGCCTCTGCAACAAGGAATTATACTTATATTCCTTGAGGGAAACAAAAAGCGGTCCATCTATTTACAGAGATAGAAATATGGAGATAAAACATAAATGAGTCAATGCTGAATTAGGTGTTGCATAGCCATCTGTCTGCGTCGCTACAGCTAGTGATACAGCAAGAACCCAAAAACACAAGAATAATCCCGAAGTTTCAGCCTGATATACAATACTACAGTAAGTTGGCGTCGTCAGCAATTATAGGAGCTCTATGCAGCCGTACGATCCAAATTATAGACTGTTGCCCTGACATCGCCATCATTACCTTTAGAAGAAGAAGAAGAAACCATCTCTTATCTTCTTGGGATTGTTTAGGAACAAAACCCGTAGCTTCTAGCAAAGGAGGAGAAACATCAACAAGGAACGGACAAGGGAGCTAGCGTCTGAAGGAGGGCGGATGTGACGGGAGCAGTTGAAGGCCGGCGGACTGTGTGCGGCACACGACCCCCTAATCCATGGTTGGTCATTCGTCACCCCTTGCGAAAGCAAAACTTGTCTTCTCGGATATACTATTTGCCTAATCCTATCATGCTCCTGCTGTGCGGTGGTGCTGCATGCGACTTGAGAGCGATTCATCATATTACTATCTCTATACCGAAATACTTGTAGCTGAAGAAAACTAATACAAGTTCCATCAACTACAAGTATTTTGGTACAGAGGGAGTACATTGGTGGATGCAACGGGAATCAGATCCATCTGATCGACCAGCGCCTCCTATCCATCCCATGATCCGATCCGACTATCGCAGTCTCCAGTGATCGGCATCGATTCGACCAGAGCATTCGTGCCAAATAAGACGACGGCGACAAGGAAAGATCGGGTGATGCGGCGGAGGATGCAGACGCGTACTCTTTTGGTTCCACCAATGGATTCAAAATGGTACTAGTAATAGCCAGGCTGAGCTCAGAAAATTAAGAAGTAAAATAACCAGGCCACAGGATGAACCCGTCACTTTTGGCGCCTGGCCGTGTGGCCGGCACGAGAGGAGATGGACGGAAAAGGCCACGGGAGAGTACGTGGACCACACACGCACCAACAGTTTTTAGAGGAGAAATGTTGATGCGATTTGGACTCGACTTGCCATCTTGTTTTGGATTTTTGGTCTCAGGTAGGGGTGTGATCGAGACGCCCTGCCTACTCACTGCTTGGTTCACCTCAAAAACAAAAAATCACTGCTGCGAACCAACCAGTGGTTGAGATGGTTAGATGGACAATAGTATCTTTAACCCATCAGGATTCAAATTCTGGTGCTCGCATTATTTCTGGATTTATTTCAGGATTTCCGGCGATGTGTTTTTAGTGGGAGGAGACGTTCCCGTCGACGACGAGCCGTCTACGGTGACTTCGTAAATCTCAAGATGATATGCCGGCTCAGTCTTTTGAAGATGCTCATAGGAGTAGAGTGTGCGTGTGTGCGTTCATAGGGATGAGTGTATGCGCGTGTATATGAGCAGTGGCGGAGCTAGCATTTGACAACAGGGTGGTCCGCCCAAAAAAAAATTGATAAGCAATAATGACATGTGAACGTTCTAACTAATTATCAATATCACAAAAATATATGAGTAGATCAATATCACAATATGGTCTTGCTTTCTATCAATAAAGCTAATTGAGACAGAAATGATGTGCAAAACTATGTATGTGTTCATGTACTGGATAGCATAGTGCAAAAAAGCAAACCCTAAATTAGAAATTGGGGTATTTTGGTTACTCACTTGCTGCTGCCAGAGACCTGCTGGTGACTGAGTGAGCGGCAGCGGTGGCCGACGGCTTTGAGGGGGGCGGAGGGCCGGAGGCAGGGGCGCCAGGCGGCCGGGATCAGGGGCGCAGCCGCGCAGGCTGCAGGGCAGGGGGTGCGGGCGCGCGGATGGAGCCGTAGGCCGGGCGGTGCGGGAAGGAGAGGTGGGCTTGGCTCTGGACGGCGACCGGCGAGGCCGCAAGGTTGGCGACGGCGAGCCGGTTAGGCGAGGAACGGCGGCTGGGCGTCGGGGCACGCCTGTGCGAGGGGCGGCGTCGGGACGAGGTCACGAGGGGTGGCTGTTTTGCTCTCGCTGTGGACGAAGGGCGTGGCTGAGTTCGTCCTGGCCTCCTAGGTCAACAGGTGTTATTGGGCCCAATTTTTTTCTGGCCCAGTTATAGATCCATAGGTATATAGGATCATCCAAAATCCCAGGGTGGGCCGCGGCCCACCCTGGCCACCCTGTAGCTCCGCCCCTGTATATGAGCACTTGCGTCAGTACTGATGCTAAAAAAAAATCACTGCTTCGTGCTTAGTTGTACTACTACTAGCAGTTTAGTTATAGATCGCTGAACTTGCTAAAACCCCGATAGAGAGAGAGGGAGATAGTGTAGTTTATTTACCTCGATGTTCCGTTGGACGTCGAGCCGCAGCACTGCCATTGTCGGACCAATCTTATCTGCAAGCCCCGTGCGTGCAGGCGACGTAGCATCAGCGACAGCAAGGACCACGTCCACATGGACGGGAGAGCAACAGGCCAAAGATATATGCAGAGAGGCACGTCAAGAAACCGATGGAACCAAAAGAAATGATGAAAGAAACGGATGCCAGATGAACACCAAAACAAATCTTCAAGCAAGAGCTCGCAGGATCAGATGGATGCATACCGAGGAGACGGAGGAGGAGGTGGGAGAGACCGAGGAAGGGCAGCGTGGGAGGCGAGGAGCACAGCTTGCCGCCGCGCCGGCTGATCGGGGACAGCTCCGCGATCGCCAGCCTTAGCTCGGACCACTCCTCCAGCTCCACCTTGCCTTCCTTCTCCTCCGCCTCGCTCTCCTCCTTCCGCTCCTCGCCGTCGTCGTCTCTTTCTCCGTCATCCCGCTCCCCCTCTCCCTTCTCCCCTGTCGCCGCCGGTGCCCCTGTCGCCGCCGGTGCCGCTGCGGCTTCTGCTTCTCCTTCCTGCCGTGGCCCGTTCACGGCCATTGCTTCTCCCTCGTCTCTCTCCCTCTCCACCATCATCAACGCCCCTTGCACATGAGTGCCGGCCCAAACTAACAGCAGGCCATTGTGAAGCCTACTTCTTGCTCAGGTAGAGAGATGAGAGAGGGTCGAAGTCAAACACCACCGTGGCTGCCCAATCCGCTCCAGACGAGACGGTGGCAGAGCTCGAGACTTTGGCAGAGCTAATAATAGAACGGCAAGGAAGCCCTGCAGGTACACTCAATCCTCTCCTATTGGGTGCTAAGCACGTCCTTTGTTTAAGCAATATACTACTGTAGTAGAAAACTCCAATTTTACGCGCTGAAATTGAGCAGGCGTAGTTCTGCATCTTAGTTTAAGGCTCGACTATAGTTTATAAGAACCCGCATATGATAAATCACGCCACTGTTTATTTATAGCCATGATGATGTGGATGCCTGAACACAAATGCCAAAACAAATAGAGGGGAGACTGGAGCGATAAAACGGACGCCCGCGACGAGACAAAGCCAGGCGAATGAGACAACTTATCAGGTCGACTGGTCCTCACAAGTGACGCGAAAAACGCACCAGCCCATGTCACCCACAATCTTTACATGATACTGTATATACAAGCGACACACTAACGCATATGCCATAGTTGGGAAACGAAGGTAAATGCACGACGCTACGTCGCGGCAAACGGAAACTTGCACCAGCCCATGTCACCCACAATCTTTACAAGATACTGTATATACAAGCGACACACTAACGCATATGCCATAGTTGGGAAACGAAGGTAAATGCACGACGCTACGTCGCGGCAAACGGAAACTTGCAGGATGCACACGCTGGTGCTAAAGCAATTTTGTTCATTGGCATTTTCAGTGTCTCTGTTCACTCAGGCACATAATCGGTAGTACCAGTTGAATCCCTTCCAGATGTATTTTTGGCACCAGGATAACCAAAAAATCCAATGATGGTTCAAATTCGAACTAGATGGCGGCGCAGCAGACGAACCAACCAGATGTAAAGGGTTACAAGTGATGGTAAACAAGATTCAATTATGCAAAACTCCAAAGCAACTTGCAGCGAAAAGTCTAACACATCTTTATGAACGCAAATACACATTCGCACATGCAAAGTCCATTGAGAAGGCTATCCCGAAGCTGAGTCAAGTTCAAGCAAACCATCTGAACATCACACGATAGTAACAAGTTTTGTAGCACTTGTGAGGGTCTCATACTCTATGGCGCCTTAGCATCATAACAGCCAGCGCAGCAGCTCTTTCGCAGCGGTAGCAGGATTAGCAGCGGCGGCGGCAGCAGCAGCAGCAGCAGAGCGGGGCACACAAGACTGAGGAAACAAGGAGTATCCACTTGTTAAGCAGAGATAAATAAAATCTAAAAACTAAATAATGATAACTCTGTGCATTCGACTTGTTTAATAAAGGCAAATCAGGAAGCTACACACTGACCCATTAGCCAATGGAGTTTAATGTAGTATTCTGTAAATTAATATTAGTTTACAGAGGAGGTATAGTACTGCTCAACTTCCACCAGATCTTACACTAAAACACACTGAATTAGGCATGATTCATGCCAGATGACTAGGTTATCAGAGCATAACTTTGAAGCTGTTAGAGCACACTATTTATTAAGAGGCTGGACCGCTGGAAGAACAATATAAAAACATAACTTATTTTTCTCTTCAGATTACAAGCACAACCATAGTAACACTTGAAAGAATTCTTAGCCATAAATGAATAACTCATTTATCACAATACTTAAAAAGTTGATTGAGTGGAGGGGAAATGCATTAGCTGAACATATGACAGGCCCATTTCATCAGACATATGAACCTATAATTCATCAGAAATATAGAAACCTAGTCCCAACACCACAAACTTGCATGATACTCCAGAACACTAAACCTATATAACAGATAACTTGTCGCTGTTATGGAGTTCATGCATCTAAGAGAAACATAAAAAGGAAGAGCTTATCTGGCTACGGAACATAGTTGATCATATAAAACTGAGTGTCATCTGATGTGGAATCAAAGACGACAAAAATAATCTCATATTACAGCATTAGAAGAGCACATGTCAGCTTAGCAAAAATGGCATGACCATCTGATGGGCAAAAATTGCAATCTTAGACCAAATCATTTCTAGCATGGCCACCCCTAATTCACATGGACATATAAATGTATCAAATGGTGCCTCTCTGGCACACATTTGATTATTCATATGACATGAACATTTGACAGAAAAATTGGGCAATCCTAAAAAAAAGTTAGCATTGCTCCAGCTATTTTGAATGGACAAATCCAAAAGAATTAATGTTAAAGGTTAACTAGAGATGAAGTATCCTGGGGTATGTATTCAGCAGTCATATATTACTAGTCTGATTCCGGATTTGGAGAAGAAAAAACAATAATCACTGGATATAGGTTACTTTACTTTATCTAACAGAACTTCAGTTTGAGGATGGGTGGTAAAAGCGGCATGTAGGTCGAGTGCATTCTCCTCGTTTAAAATCACGGCAAACTTCAACCTTGTCTTGTGCCACCTAGTACAAAAGATGCAAAATGGATTGGCTGATAGCTCGTACACTAAGATAAATAAATGACAAAACATACAAACCTCAGTTTGTGAATCAGGGTGTGCAAATCTACATGATTCTCTATTGCATATTTTCTTCAAGTAGTCCCTGCAAACTTCCACTGTGTTCTTGTTATCTGTGTTTTCACAAGAGAAGTATCAAAATTATGTTCTGTGTCAAAAAAGGAGAACTACAAAAAGTCATGGAGTCGTCTTATGATCAAAATATGGTTCAACACTCGGGAGTCGAGTTTAAATTCCACGAGAGCAAACCTAGTGTTTTCTTTCCCAATAAAACTGAAAAGCAATAGTGAATGGTATAGCGGATGTGTTAATTACCAGCAAAACCTCTAGGCGGCGAGAGAGGAGGAGCCATCATAGGTACCCCCATTGGTGGTGGTGGTGGTGGCATGTAAACCTTGAGGCCCAAAAAAAAGTACAGGATTATACTAACCATGATCAACTTATAAAAAATATAATACAAAAGGTACCTAATAAATATTTTAAGCAGTTCTTTATTTACAAACTCATTTCTTACTGCAGATGATATGGGAACAAAGGATCTGCTTTTCGCAAAAAAAAAAGGAACAAAGGATCTGCTGATATTCCAAATAATTTCTTTTATGAGAGAGAGAAGCGAAGAATAATTTCTTGTCAACAGAGTATTATTTAAGAGTAAGACTATATATTCAGTAGAAACACTTTACCATCTCAGGATATGGCATTTGCATGGGAACATCCCTCATTGGTGGGGGTAGCATTGGTTGTGCTATAACATGAGTGTACCTACATGATATACGGTCACACCTCCCACGCAAGAAATCTTGGCAAACCTGTCAAGAAAAAATAAATAAATCGGCAATCTGTGTACAAAATATACAAAATACTAAATAGGGGAAGTTCTGTTCTTGCTTTGGGGATTCAGTACACAATCCAGGTATACAATAATAGAAAGAAAAAAACATTTCACATGTGGACAGTTACATGTGGTTGTTATTTTTATGCTAGGCAAGTTAGTACTAGAATCTTCAACGGCAGAAAATATTACAATTGCACACTCTTGAACAGCTGAATGGTGCAAGAAGCGGCACTCATTTGCTGATCTTGAACATCGCCCACGTGCGAAATCTCTGCAAACCTGATAAGTGTTCAAAAGAAGTATGCTCAGTTAGCAGTCCTGAATGGTAAATGTGTAAGAAAATCATCATCACATAAGATCGATACATCAGAATAACTGGTACAAAACTATACAGAACGCTATGGATCTCTAATGAAGTGAAGAGGATCCTTTCATAGTTTTGGACGAGACAGCTAAGGAACTGTTGATTTGGTGTTTTTATTAATCTTATCCCTTAAGGTCATACCAACACAAAGCATCGATATGGTAACCATGTTCGAGTCTGGCAAAAATACGGATATTGTGAATTATTTCCAACAATCTCCCCCTCATCCAAACTTGTGGTCTCATCAAGCTGACGTAACACAAAATCTGTACTACGAGCTCATGCTGCCACATCTAGCACGCTACGTGCAGACTAGACACACAATTAGCTAAACAGCTCTTCATTAGCAGTGCACACTAAATACTCAGAAAAACCTGGAGAGCTCATAATAAATGATGTATTAGAGAAAACATTGAAGGATAGAAAGGAAAGCTTACCGTCTTCACCGCTGGGACGTCCAAACCAATTGACTTCAGCAATGACCTATACAGGATCGACCAAACAAGGCTGAAATCAGAAAGTTGCATCCAACAGCGTGTGTAATCACCCATATGAAAAACTGAGCGGACCATGATCAAATTTATTAGCAATTTGCATCAGATGGACGGACATTGTTACAATACATGATGTCAAGCAGGCAATCTGATCCTCTTGTCTAAATGGAAAATTCTTGTGTGATGATACTGCTGCTAATAACTGGAAACTGAACTATAGAGGGATTTTTCAGAAATATATACTTCAAACTAGCATAAATTGCATCAGCCTGCATCCTAACATGGAAACATATTGCCAGACATCCACAGCTGAACAAATGAAGCAAATCAAGCAAATTGAATCGAACAAAATCAAGGGGATATCAGCTCATACTCCTGTATATGAGGAGGCGGGTGGTAGTAGCGGCAGGTTCTGCCCCGGAAGCAGTTGTTCCTCAGCGAATCCGCGCATGCCGTCACCTTGGTGTCCCTGCCGAATTCCCGAATCAACAAAACCCAAATCAGAAAGAAAAAAAAATGCCACTAACATTGGCGGAGGAGGCAAGATCTTGCGCTTTTACCGGTCGACGGAAACGGATTGGTGCGGGTGCGCATACTTGCACTCGAGGTCGGAGCGGGTGCACCTGTCGCGCAGGTAGTCGCGGCACGCCTCGACGGTGAGGTCGTTTTGCCGCCGCCGCTTGCCGTCGGGTTGGCGCGGACTACGGCTCCGACTGCGGCTTCGGCTACGGCTGCGGCTGCGGCTCCGGCTCCGACTGCGGCTGCGGCTCCGGCGGTCGCGAGGGGAGCGGGAGCGAGACACGGAGCGCTTGGGGGAGGTGGACCGTGAAGGGGAGAGGGAGAGGCGGCGCTTGCGCGGCGGGAGCGGAGGTGACGGCGAACGGGCGGCGGGGTTGGGGCTAGGGTTGGGGTTGGGTTCCGCGGTGTCGGCGTTGGGGATTTCGGCGGAGGCCATGGGGGGAGAGGAGAAGACCGCGAGAGAGACGACAGAGGAGGGGGCGCTGCGGGGGTCGGATGTGACAAGATCTAGGTTTAAATAAACTTTATTTTAAATCCACCTTGTTCTTCATTTGACAGGATTTTGAAAATCGTCTTTGGTTTCATCGTTATAATCCGCCCCTTCTTTTGTTCCTTTCTGTTGAGCCGCTTGGCGCTGACCCACCTTGAGTTCCCCTGTAGCTCGCTTTTTCTCCCACTCATCAATGAATTTGGTAACAGCACTACCAACATTCAAAAATAATAATAATAATAATCCGCCCCTTCGATTAAAACGATTTTTATTGGAATTTTAGAGGATTGAAATTCTTGGAAAAATTTCTTGTACATAATTATTTTTTGCCAAAAAAACAACAACCATATCTTATTATAAAGTTTTGTGAGAGGTACAAAGTATGTCAAACATAACAAAAATTGCATCGATGACCCTGCACCATCAAACAACTATTATTACCGCTATAACAAGCCATCGTAGCGTCATTGTTGTCGCTCCCCTATCGGAGCCGGCTTGATCTTGTTGATAACAGCCGGGAAGTCTTCGCGCACGTTCCTCTAAGGACAAGCGTGTGAGAGACCAACCATTGTCATTGAACCCATGTGAAACACCAACATCAAGTCTTTCCTCGCCCACACGCACTGCGAGAAACCCTAACATCGTCGGCCCCCTAAGAAGACACCAGGAGCTCCGCCGACTCCATCTCAAAGGACGACCTTGAGGAGCATCGGAGCTTGAAAGGCCAACTCGAAGATAAAGCGATGCCATTCGCACAAACACCGCACTTGCGAGAAAGAAAAATTGAAGGATCAAAGATGTGCTAGATATCATCTAGAGGAAAGTGGATAGGCGACTACCAAAATTAATATTTTTCTTAGTTGCTTTTAGTGATATGCAATTAAGTGACACACCACCTATGACGAGTTACAACAAACTAGAGAGCTACACAGAGGCAACAAACAAGCAAGTAATAACAACAAATAAAGTTAGTGTTAAGAGATAACCGGAAGTGATAAAGACGAAGATGTACACTCAAGTTCACGCTTTTGGGGGAGTACTAATCTCCATTGAAAAGGTTGGGAACAACGACTGCTCCCATGACAATCAATGCATCACCATTGTCTTCGATAACATTGGCTAACGAATGACCAAGTTTTTTCTCGGTGTGGTAGCTCTTGAGGCGAGCTCCAAGCTCAGGAGAAACACCAATCGTCTAGGATTTTGCATAAATCGTGGCGTGCAAGACAAGAAGCCCTCCAGGATGAGGTCGATTAGGGACTATGTAAACCCTAACTCTCATCCCATTTATAAGGTGTAGCCACCATGATCATCCTCACATAAGGTGCTCCCACATCAATAAAAGACAAAGCAGCGCGTAGGCTATTACATGAGCCATGAGGACCCGAACTTGGGTAAACCCCCATGTGCAATATCTTGGTACACATATGTGAGCACACGTTGATAAAAAACAAAGCAGCGCTAGACACACAAAGGAACTGACATCCTCGTCGCCCAGCGGGAACGTTCCCTCTTGGCACACATCTGTGAGCACTAGCCCAACATCCACCCATGCCCCATGTATGCATCACTAATCCGCACACGTATGTGTAACCGCGAGGGTCGCCTTCGATACCAATTGTAATGCCCCGACCAAACCCATTGGTTCCTTGGCAACGCGCTTGGGATCTAAACTAGCCCCACATACCAACACTAGTCTTTCTTGCGCACTTTGTCCTCACTCATGCGCTTCATCGAACTCCAAGTGAAGTTCTGAACCATCTCCTGCATAGTTCTCAGCGGTACCTGCATCTGGTGTGTGTTGAATCTGTGATCCACAGAGGACTCAGCAATCCCGTTTCCGGGTATCAAAACTACCAAAACCTTATGTGTGGAAAGGCTATACACAAGGGTTGCAGCAAGCACTAAGCACTAGCTTACGAGTTTAGAGCGAGAAGAGAACAAGTACTAACGATCATCAAGTTGATCAAGAAGTGATCCTAGCTACTCGATCAAACATAACCCCACCGTGTTCACTTCCCGAAGCCCTTCGGAAAGAGACCATCACGGTTACTTACACAGGTAGTGTATTCATGAATAAGGTGTCAAGTTATCTACAATAGGATATTAACAAATTCCCATCTGCCACATAACCGTGGGCACAGCTTTCGAAAGATCAAACCCTACAGGGGTGTCCCAACTTAGCCCATCACAAGCCCACGATCCGCGGAGTTGCAACTACAAGTGGGAAGACCCGAGTATTCTTGGAATCATGTGCTCAAGATATTTCGACAAAGGTAAAACTAATCCAGCAAGACCTCCCGGCGTGCCGACACCCTGATAGTAGCCGCGCGTATCTCGTCTCAGGGCACGACCGGATGGGCGATGCTACAGGTAATACCAGATACCTCGGTTTTCCCCAAGGCGGCCCTGCAGGACCCCCAGTTTGGACCAGCACTCATGAGGAGCACTGGCCCGGGTTGTTAATTAAGTCCACGGGGTAGCTAGTCCCTATGCAAATTTTAGTTGTTAGGCAAATGTAAAACCAATGTTGGACCTTGCTGGAAAAGCTTTAAACAGAGCGAATTATCAAGGGGGGCCCATAAACCCCAACCGTGTTAGGAACGCAAAATCAAGGAACATAACACCGGTTTATCGGTTCCTAAGGTGGCATGAGTGGAACAAAACACCAAGCGAAAAGGCTTAGCCTTCCACCCATTACCAATATATAGGTGCATTAGTTTAACAGGTATATATATATTGTGTTATCCCAATAACAAGTTCATCATGGAGCAATCTTCAAAACTTCACCTGCAGCTAACAACGCTATAAGAGGGGCTGAGCGATGCGTACTTAGCCAAACAACGGTTTGCTAGGAAGGCGGTTAGAGTGTTTCATGGCAGCAATAGGGGGGCTAACAAACAGGAATGGACATCGAGGCATATCTAAAAGAACGAGACATCTAGCATAGGCAAAGATAGAAGTGATATCGGGGAATGGTCATCTTGCCTGGTAAGTCGTCGATGGGATGGTAAGATGGCTCCTCGAACTCAGTCTCGACAAGATCCTCAAACTCGGTATCGACTCCCGGCTCTACCCAACACAAGAGCACAACAACGGCACAATATCAAACACGGTGCAATGCACAATCAACATGATGCAAGACATGTCATGGAATACAAGTATGAAGTGCGTATGCATGAGGAAGCTCTTGAGCCTAAGGAGAATATGATGGAAATAGCTTCATCTTGGGCATCCAAGCAAGCCATTGGATAGAGGGGAAGATTTCGGTTGAAATCGATATAAAGATCACCGGAAACGGATGCACGGTTTGCAAATGACAAGCAAAACAAGATGCAATGCAAAACTGCAGTTTACAGCAACATGGCATCTTTGGAGCGAGAAATAATTATGTTACAGCGCCCAAACATGAAGACAAAAGGCATGGATGTGAAATAGACATGATACTTAACAAGCATGAACTTAGAGCACACCCAAAAACTTGCTGGAACACAATTAAACAAGCATGGCAAGATTCAACAAGTTTACAGATTTCTCAAACTTAGTGAAAATTACAAGACATGGCAGGAATTACAACGAGTAAGCATGTTTGCAAGCTTATGCAACTCAACTCAAAGCATAGCATGGCTTGTGAAGATAACCAACAACAAGAAGACATATTAGAGAAGCTACTCATGGCAAGAACATTGTCATAGGGTGCATAGAACACTAGCGATTGACTTGGCAAAACTGAACTTGTTGATAACATGCTGACAGATACATTTTATAGCCACTTGAGAGCATGAAAACAACAAGCTACAGCAAGCCAACATGCAAGAAAAAGGCATGGCAATAACATACATAACATGCTCTTCGAGAATAACCACATGGCTACTTCTACAACATAATAGAACATGTCCCAAACACCATGACGAAAGTGCAAAAGTTTATCCGGACTTAGCAAAATCTGGGCATGCTGACAGAAACATTTTATAGCAACTTGAGGGCCTCATAAGAACAAGCTACAACATGGCATCATGGCAAACAAGAGCATGGATAGCTAGAGCATAACATATACATCAAGGAACATCCACTGGATAACTCTAAACATGCACAAAAACGACGGTGACATCATGGGAACATGGCATAAACATTAACAGATTCACACTTACCAGAAATTTAACATCATGATGGCATGTTAACAAGCTTGTTGCACTCATTTCAAGACATATAATGGCATGAAAATGAATCTATCATGTAGAGCACATTCCAAAGAGCAAAACTCATGTTGACACCTAGCTCATATGACACATCGATTAATATTCACAAGCAAGACAAAACCTCAACTCATAACAAGTTCAGAAACTTATCAGCCAAATGCACTTTTGCAACAGAGATAAACATGAAAATATGACACCTAACATGAATGCTACAACAACCATCATGTAGAGCACTTCACAATGAACATCTGGACATAACATTCACTCCATTCGGACCAACATGCACAAAGTTACTAGCCCACGAACATGCCAACAAATTTACACAAACAAAAAGTGCTGAAATAGTTTCATCACGAAGCACTCTTGCCACGAAGTTTAAGTCAACTATATGATCCCTATCATGCATGAAACTGATGCTAACATGTAGAGCATGACGAGACGAACATTTTGATATATCATACGCGCAAAACGGAGCACCGAGCACAAAGTTATCACATGATGAAGGAGGCAATAAAATTACGCGGATCTGGGACTTAATGAAAATATACCTCGGCGAAAGTCAACGCGGGACGGAGGGGTCCGGGACGGACGGAGACGTTTGGATCCTCGAACGGGTGGATCTGATCCACCCTCCTGGTGGATCCAGATCTAGCTGGAGTTGGAGCGGCGGCTCGCCGGAGACGGCGGCCGGCAAGGAGGCATGGCCGGCGAGGTGGCGCGGCCGGCGAGGTGGCTAGAGGCGGCGGCCGGCCGAAGAAGAGGCCAAGGCGCGGTGGCAAGGAGTGCCGGGGCGGCGTGCCGACGGGATGGCGTCGCGGCCCGGCGGGTGGAGGTGCGGCGGCGACCTTCCGCGGCGGCGGCGGAGGAAGGAGCTCCAGCGCGGAGCTCCGATGGCGCGCGGCGGCGCGAGCCGCCTAGCTGCGGGGACGGAGGCGCGAGGGGCGCGAGGGCCGGGCGGGCCCCGCCTGGGCCCGGCGGGCCGGCGGCGCGGGGGAGAGAGGCCGACGCCTTTAGGCCACGTGTCGAGCTGTGGTTAGCCGGGCGCGTCCGGGCGGACGTGTCCGGTGGCGTCCGGACGTGTCCGACGACGCAAGGAGGGCTTGGACTATGGTTTTGCCCGAAAATGGAGGGGATGGGGCCTTTTTATAGGTAGAGGGAGCTAGGAGACTCCAAATGGGGAGCGGTTTTCGTCCACATGATCACAATCCGACTACCGAGAGGATGGGAGTGGTTGTGCTGGGTTAGTGGGCTGTTGTGAAGGGATGTTGGGCCAAAAGAAAGAGGAGCTTTTAGCCCACGAGGTTAACCGTTGGAGTATCAAACGACCTCCAAACGCGACGAAACTTGACAAGCGGTCTCCATGTACTAAAACAACAACGTACGACAAGTCTCACCTCATTCCGATAACGTTCTATGGCCACATACGAAAGAATGACTCGGAGGTGCCACGGGCACGTGTGTGAGTGTCGGAACTCGAAACGGACAACGGGAAGAGACGAGCTTGACCGGGTGCAAGTGACAACACGAATGCAATGCACATGATGACATGACATGGATGATATGCACACACGCACACGACCAAAATGAAGAAACCCGAAATGAAGGAAGAGCCCAGAATGGAATTGATTAAGTCAACGAAGATTATATTGCCATAAATGGAATTGCTACATCCGGGGTGTTACAGGAACGTAGTATTTCAAAAATTTCCTACGATCACGCAAGATCTATCTAGGAGAAATATAGCAACGAGCGGGGAGAGTGTGTCCACATACCCTCATAGACCAAAAGCGGAAGCGTTTTGTAACGCGGTTGATGTAGTCGAACATCTTCACGATACAACCGATCCAAGCACCGAACGTACGGCACCTCCTCGTTCAGCACACGTTCAACTCGATGACGTCCCACGAACTCTTGATCCAGTTGAGGTCGAGGGAGAGTTCTGTCAGCACGACGGTGATACGTCTCCAACATATCTGTAATTTTGATTGTTCCATGCTATTATATTATCCTTCTAGGATGTTTTATGGCCTTTTATATACACTTTTATATGATTGTTGGGACTAACCTATTAACCCAGAGCCCAGTGCCAGTTTCTGTTTTTCTCCTGTTTTAGAGTATCGCAGAAAAGGAATATCAAACGGAGCCCAATTGACCTGAAACTCAACGGAGGTCATTTTTGGACGAGAAGAAGCCCACAAAGTGTCGGAGGGGGGCCAGAAGGTCCACGAGCTGCCCATGAGGGTAGGGGCGCCCCCCTACTGGCCCCCCCCGCCTCGTGGACAGCCCAGAGACCCCCTTTACTTGCCCCCGAGTCCGACACCTCCTATATATACTGACACCTCCGGAAAGTAACCTAGATCGGGAGTTCCGCCGCCGAAAGCCTCTGTTGCCACCAAAAACCAATCTAGACCCCGTTCCGGCACCCTGCCGGAGGGGGAATCCCTCTTCGGTGGCCATCTTCATCATCTCGGCGCTCTCCATGACGGGGAGGGAGTAGTCCTCCCTCGAGGCTGAGGGTATATATCAGTAGCTATGTGTTTGATCTCTCCCTCTCGTGTTCTTGAGATGGCACGATCTTGATGTATCGCGAGCCTTGCTATTATAGTTGGATCTTATGATGCTTCTCCCCCTCGACTCTCTTGTGACGAATTGAGTTTTCCCTTTGAAGTTATCTTATCGAATTGAGTCTTTAAGGATTTGAGAACACTTGATGTATGTCTTGCGTGGGATACCTGTGGTGAGAATGGGGTATTCTATTGATTCACTTGATATATGTTTTGGTGATCAACTTACGGGTTCCGTGACCTTGGGAATCTATGCATAGGGGTTGGCACACTTGATGTACTCTTTAAAGTACTTTGTGTTGGTTGAATAGATGAATCTGATATTGTGTGATGCATATCGTATAATCATACCCATGGATACTTGAGGTTACAATGGAGTATCTAGGTGACATTAGGGTTTTGGTTGATTTGTATCTTAAGGTGTTATTCTAGTACGAACTCTATGATAGATTGAACGGAAAGAATAGCTTCGTGTTATTTTACTACGGACTCTTGAATAGACCGATCAGAAAGAATAACTTTGAGGTGGTTTCGTACCCTACAATAATCTCTTCGTTTGTTCTCCGCTATTAGTGACTTTGGAGTGACTCTTTGTTGCATGTTGAGGGATAGTTATATGACCCGGTTATGTTATTATTGTTCAGAGAACTTGCACTAGTGAAAGTATGAACCCTGGGCCTTGTTTCCTATCATTGCAACACCGTTTATGCTCACGTTTACCACTTGCTACCTTGCTGTTTTTATATTTTCTTATTACAAAAACCTATATCTACCATCCATATTGCACTTGTATCACCATCTCTTCGCCGAACTAGTGCACCTATACAATTTACCATTGTATTGGGTGTGTTGGGGACACAAGAGACTCTTTGTTATTTGGTTGCAGGGTTGTTTGAGAGAGACCATCTTCATCCTACGCCTCCCACAGATTGATATACCTTAGGTCATCCACTTGAAGGAAATTTGCTACTGTCCTACAAACCTCTGCACTTGGAGGCCCAACAACGTCTACAAGAAGAAGATTGCGTAGTAGACATCAAGCTCTTTTCTGGCGCCGTTGCCGGGGAGGTTAGTGCTTGAAGGTATATCTTTAGATCGTGCAATAGAATCTTTTAGTTTCTTGTTTTATCACTAGTTTAGTTTATAAAAGAAAACTACAAAAAATGGAATTAAGGTTACCTCATATGCTTCATCTTTTTAATATTTTTCGTGAAAATGATGGAAAGAAAAATTGTGCTCAAGTACTAGAAGAAGAATTACATAGAATGCTTGGCACTAAAAAATTGAATGATGAGCATGATTGCAATATTTTTAGTGTGAATTCTTCGAATATCCATAGTACTAATGATGATTGCACTAGTCATGATGAAAATATCTCATATAAGCATGTCGATTTTTGTGGAGTGCATAGAGTTTGCAAGTACATACCGAATAGAGAAGATAGATTTTGCAAGAGGCATAAGTATTTAGAAACTAAATGGTTGCTAGAGAGCCTAGATGATTGTGCTGAAAATTTAAAATTTCTTTGCCATCCTTGTGAACTTTGCAATGAACGTGATCATTTAAATCCCCAATGTGAATTGTTTCATGATCGAATCGTGTCCAAAAATTGTGATGACTTGATTTCTCTTGCACATCATAATGAACTTAGTTTGCTTGTGGGTTATGAAGAAATGAAACGTTTAACTAAGGATCTTCCAGAATTTGTTCTTGATAAAGTTCTTGATTTTGATCCGGAGGAAATTATATGTATTGTGTTGTGAATTGCATTGAAAAACCTTATATTGCCAATTACATGAAGTCAAGAAAACAAATAGAAGATGAAGCGAATACTAATGAAGGGGAAGAGATTTCCCAATATCCTCCTATTCTTTCTTATGATGAATCAGGTAACGAGGAGGAGCCTTATATTCTACCAATCTCATTAATAAGGACCTCCAAAAAGAATATTAAACCCATACTTAATGTGAAGAAGAAAAAGAAAAGACGGAGAAGCAAAGATAAAAAGGTATCCCTCCCAAATGATTTTGCTCCTATTACTCATTGTGATGATGATAATTGCTATACTATCGGTGCTATCCATACTATTAACGATGAGAGTGATTATGCTTATGATATGAAAAGGCCCAAGCTTGGGGATGCTATGTTTTATGAGGATGACATGTTTGATAATATATTTGCTGCAATTAATGTTTGTCCCAAGCTTGGGGATGCAATGTTTAATGAAGATGATATTTTTAGTCCACCAAGTTTTGATATGCAAATCTATTATGATGATAGCATGCCTCCTATTTATGATGATTATTGTGATGACACTTATTCTATAAAAAGTAGTGATGATTATATTTAGAAAACTTGTCACGATTACGGCTACCCTTTTTCTGAACATTACTCCTTTAATGTGGAAACAATCTATAGTATTCAAGTCTCTTATGATACTCCCACTATTCCAAATGAGAAGAAATTCGCTTATGTGGAGAGTAATAAAATTTATATGCTTGGGGATCATGAAAAGAATGCTTTATGCGATAGTTATATTGTTGAATTCATTCATGATGCCTCTGAAAATTATTATGAGAGAGGATCATATGCTTGTAGGAATTGCAATAGTATCAAGTTTCCTCTCTATGTGCTTAAAATTTTGAAGCTATGCTTGTTTTGCTTTCCTATGCTAGTTGATTATTGTTCCCATAAGTTGTTTGCTCACAAAATCCCTATGCATAGGAAGTGGGTTAGACTTAAATGTTCTAGTCATATTCTTCATGATGCTCTCTTTATGTTTCAATTCTTATCTTTTATGTGAGCATCATTGAAATCATCATGCCTAGCTAGGGGCGTTAAACGATAGCGCTTGTTGGGAGGCAACCCAATTTTATTTTATTCGCTTTTGCTTCTGTTTAGGCATAAATATTGCATATAGCTTCTGTTTAGATGTGGTTTTGTGTTTTAATTAGTGTTTGTGCCAAGTAGAACCTTTGGGAAGACTTGTGTGAAGTTTATGCGATCATGCTGTAAAATACTGAAACTTTAGCGCTCACGAGATTAGTTACCATTTTTTATTGGAGAGTGCTTTTTAGTTGATTCTTTTTGCAGATGATTAATAGACAAATTCCTTAGGTCTACCAATTTATTTCAGAATTTTTAGAGTTACAGAAGTATTCGAAAGTTACAGATTGCTACAGACTGTTCTGTTTTTGACAGATTTTGTTTTCTATGTGTTGTTTGCTTATTTTGATGAATCTATGAGTAGTATCGGAGGGTATGGACCATAGAGAAGTTGGAATACAGTAGATATTACACCAATATGAATTTAGAATGAGTTCATAACAGTACCCAAGTGGTAGTTTTATTTTCTTATACTGACGGAGCTTGCGAGTTTTCTGTTAAGTTTTGTGTTGTGAAGTTTTCAAGTTTTGGGTAAAGATTCGATGGACTATGGAATAAGGAGTGGCAAGAGCCTAAGCTTGGGGATTCCCAAGGCACCCCAAGGTAAAATTCCAAGGACAACCAAAAGCCTAGGCTTGGGGATTCTCCGGGAAGGCATCCCCTCTTTCGTCTTCGTCTACCGGTAACTTTACTTAAGGCTATATTTTTATTCACCACATGATATGTGTTTTTCTTGGAGCGTCAATTTGTTTTATTTTGTTTTGCATGCTGTTTGAATAAAATCCCAAGATCTTAAATTCTTAAATGTTAGAGAGTCTTCAGATAGTTACATAATTATTCAACTACTCATTGATGTTCACTTATATCTTTCACAGTAGTTTGTCCTTTGCTCTAGTGCTTCACTTATATCCGTTTAGAGCACGGCGGTGGTTTTATTTTGAAGAAATAGATGAACTCTCACGCTTCACTTATATCATTTTGAGAGTCTTTTAGAACAGCATGGTAATGTGCTTTGGTTATAAAACTAGTCCTAATATGATAGGCATCCAAGTTGGTTATAGTAAAAACTTTCATACAAGTGCATTGAATATTATGAGAAGTTTGATACTTGATGATTGTTTTGAGATATGAGGATGGTGATATTAGAGTCATGCTAGTGGAGTAATTATGAATTTGAGAAATACTTGTGTTAAAGTTTGTGATTCCCGTAGCATGCACATATGGTGAACCGCTATGTGACGAAGTTAGAGCATGAGGTATTTATTGAGTGTCATCCTTTGTGTGGAGGTCGGGGGCGCGCGATGGTTAACTCCTACCAACCTCCCCCTAGGAGCATGCGTTGATTACTTTGTTTTGATGACTCATAAATTTCTGCAAGAAGTATATGAGTTCTTTATGATTAATGTTGAGTCCATGGATTATACGCACTCTCACCCTTCCACCATTGCTAGCCTCTCTTGTACCGCGCAACTCTCGCCGGTACCATACACCCACCATATACCTTCCTCAAAACAGCCACCATACCTACCTATCATGGCATTTCCATAGCCATTCCAAGATATATTGCCATGCAACTTTCCACCGTTTCGTTTGCTATGACACGCTTCATCATTGTCATATTGCCATGCATGATCATGTAGTTGACATCGTATTTGTGGCTAGGCCACCATGCATAATTTTTCATACATGTCACTCTTGATTCATTGCACATCCCGGTACACCGCCGGAAGCATTCATATAGAGTCATATCTTGTTCTAGCTTCGAGTTGTAATCTTTGAGTTGTAAGTAAATAAAAGTGTGATGTCTTCATTTTTAGAGCATTGTCCCGTGTGAGGAAACACAAAAAGGATAAAGGCCAACAAAAAAAAGATGGCCCAAAAAAAATAGAGAGGGGCTAAAAAAAATAAGAAAGGCCCCACCAAAAAATGAGAGAAAAGAGAGAAGGGACAATACTACCATCCTTTTCCACACTTGTGCTTCAAAGTAGCACCATAATCTTCATGATAGAGAGTCTCTTGTTTTGTCACTTTCATATACTAGTGAGAATTTTCATTATAGAACTTGGCTTGTATATTCCAACGATGGGCTTCCTCAAATGCCCTAGGTCTTCATGAGCAAGCAAGTTGGATGCACACCCACTTAGTTTATTTTGTTGAGCTTTCATACACTTATAGCTCTAGTGCATCCGTTGCATGGCAATCCCTACGCACTCGCATTGATATCTATTGATGGGCATATCCATAGCCCATTGATACGCCTAGTTGATGGAGACTATCTTCCTCCTTTTTGTCTTCTCCACAACCACCACTCTATTCCACCTATAGTGTTATATCCATGGCTCACGCTCATGTATTGCATGAAAGTTGAAAGGTTTGAAAAAATTTGAGTATGAAAACAATTGTTTGGCTGAAACCGGGGTTGTGCATGATATGAATATTTTGTGTGATGAAGAGGGAGCATAGTCAGACTATATGATTTTGTAGGGATAACTTTCTTTGGCCATGTTATTTTGAGAAGACATGATTGCTTTGTTAGTATGCTTAAAGTATTATTATTCTTATGACAATATAAACTTTTATCTTGAATCTTATGGATCTGAACATTCATGCCACAATAAACAGAATTACATTGAGAATTATATTAGGTAGCATTCCACATCAAAAATTCTGTTTTTATCATTTACCTACTCGAGGACGAGCAGGAATTAAGCTTGGGGATGCTTGATACGTCTCCAACGTATCTATAATTTTTGATTGTTCCATGCTATTATATTATCCTTCTAGGATGTTTTATGGGCTTTTATATACACTTTTATATGATTTTTGGGACTAACGTATTAATCCAGAGCCCAGTGCCAGTTTTTGTTTTTCTCCTGTTTTAGAGTATCGCAGAAAAGAAATATCAAACGGATCCCAATTGACCTGAAACTCAACGGAGGTCATTTTTGGACCAGAAGAAGCCCAGAAAGTGCCGGAGGGGGGCCAGAAGGTCCACGGGCTTCCCACGAGGGTAGGGCCCCCCTACTGGGTGTCCCCCTACCTCGTGGATAGCCCGGAGACCCCCTTTACTTGCCCCCAACTCCAACACCTCCTATATATATTGAAACCTCCGGAAAGTAACCTAGATCGGGAGTTCCGCCGCCGAAAGCCTCTGTTGCCACCAAAAATCAATCTATACCCGTTCCGGCACCCTGCCGGAGGGGGAATCCCTCTCCGGTGGCCATCTTCATCATCCTGGCGCTCTCCATGACGAGGAGGGAGTAGTCCACCCTTGGGGGCTGAGGGTATGTATCAGTAGCTATGTGTTTGATCTCTCTCTCTCTCTCGTGTTCTTAAGATGGCACGATCTTGATGTATCGCGAGCCTTGCTATTATAGTTGGATCTTATGATGCTTCTCCCTCTCTACTCTCTTGTGATGAATTGAGTTCTCCCTTTGAAGTTATCTTATCGGATTGAGTCTTTAATGATTTGAGAACACTTGATGTATGTCTTGCGTGGGATACCTGTGGTGGCAATGGGGTATTCTATTGATTCACTTGATGTATGTTTTGGTGATCAACTTGCAGGTTTCGTGACCTTGGGAATCTATGCATAGGGGTTGGCACATGTTTTTGTCTTGACTCTCCAGTAGAAACTTTGGGGCACTCTTTGAAGTACTTTGTGTTGGTTGAATAGTTGAATCTGAGATTGTGTGATGCATATCGTATAATCATACCCACGGATACTTGAGGTGACAATGGAGTATCTAGGTGACATTAGGGTTTTGGTTGATTTGTGTCTTAAGGTGCTATTCTAGTACGAACTCTATGATAGATTGAACGGAAAGAATAGCTTCGTGTTATTTTACTACGGACTCTTGAATAGATCGATCAGAAAGAATAACTTTGAGGTGGTTTTGCACCCTACAATAATCTCTTCGTTTGTTCTCCGCTATTAGTGACTTTGGATTTTGGAGTGACTCTTTGTTGCATGTTGAGGGATAGTTATATGATCCAGTTATGTTATTATTGTTGAGAGAATTTGCACTAGTGAAAGTATGAACCCTAGGCCTTGTTTCCTATCATTGCAACACCGTTTATGCTCACGTTTACCACTTGCTACCTTGCTGTTTTTATTTTTTCTGATTACAAAAACCTATATCTACCATCTATATTGCATTTGTATCACCATCTCTTCGCCGACTAGTTCACCGATACAATTTACCATTGTATTGGGTGTGTTGGGGACACAAGAGACTCTTTGTTATTTGGTTGCAGGGTTGTTTGAGAGAGACCATCTTCATCCTACGCCTCCCATGGATTGATATACCTTACGTCATCCACTTGAGGGAAATTTGCTACTGTCCTACAAACCTATGCACTTGGAGGCCCAACAACGTCTACAGGAAGAAGGTTGCGTAGTAGACATCAGATGGCGTGGTGACGATGATGATGAAGTTAACGGCGCAGGGTTTCGCCTAAGCACTACGACAATATGAGCGAGGTGTGTAACCGTGGAGGGG
>LR738710.1:596364270-596478511 GCA_902687465.1 Secale cereale
GGGGGGGTCACCGCACACGACTAAGAAATCAACTTGCGTGTCTATGGGGTGTCCCTGGCCACGTATATAAAGGAGGAGAGGAGGAGAGGGCCAACCCACCTATGGCGCGCCCAAGGGGGGAGTCCTACTCCCACTAGGAGTAGGATTCCCCTTTCCTAGTAGGAGTAGGAGAAGAAGGAAGAGGTGGAGAGGGAGAAGGAAAGGGGGCTGGCCCCCCACCCAATTCGGATTGGGCTAGGGGGACGCGCCCCCAACTCTTGGTTGCCTCCTCTCTCTTCCACTAAAGCCCAATAAGGCCCATTGACTCCCCGGGGGGTTCCGATAACCTCCCAGTACTCCGGTATTTATCCGGTGACCCCCGAACCCTTCTGGTGTCCGAATATAACCTTCCAATATATCAATCTTCATGTCTCGACCATTTCGAGACTCCTCGTCATGTTCGTGATCACATTCGGGACTCCGAACTACCTTCGGTACATCAAAACACATAAACTCATAATACTGATCGTCATCGAACGTTAAGCGTGCGGACCATACGAGTTCGAGAACTATGTAGACATGACCGAGACTCACATTCGGTCAATAACCAATAGCGGAACCTGGATGCTCATATTGGTTCCTACATATTCTATGAAGATCTTTATCGGTCAAACCGCATAACAACATACGTTGTCCCCTTTGTCATCGGTATGTCACTTGCCCGAGATTCGGTCGTCGGTATCATCATACCTAGTTCAATCTCGTCACCGGCAAGTCTCTTTACTCGTTTCGTAATACATCATCTCGTGACTAACTCATTAGTTATTCGCTTGCAAGGCTTATTATGATGTGTATTACCGAGAGAGCCCAGAGATACCTCTCTGGCACTCGGAGTTACAAATCCTATTCTCGATCTATGCCAACACCACAAACACCTTCAGAAACACATGTAGATCATCTTTATAATCACCTAGTTACGTTGTGACGTTTGATAGCACACAAGGTGTTCCTTTGGTATTCGGGAGTTCATGATCTCATAGTCAGAGGAACATGTATAAGTCATGAAGAAAGCAATAGTAATAAAACTGAACGATCATAGTGCTAAGCTACCAGATGGGTCTTGTCCATCACATCATTCTCCTAATGATGTGGTCCCATTGATCAAATGACAACGCATGTCTATGGTCAGGAAACATAACCATCTTTGATTAACGAGCTAGTCTAGTAGAGGCATACTAGGGACACTCTGTTTTGTCTATGTATTCACACATGTACTAAGTTTCCGGTTAATACAATTCTAGCATGAATAATAAACATTTATCATGATATAAGGAAATATAAATAACAATTCTAGCACACAAGGTGTTCTCTAGGGCATATTTCCTTCAGTCTCCCACTTGCACTAGAGTCAATAATCTAGATCACATCACCATGTGATTAACACTAATAGTTCACATCACCATGTGATTAACACCCACAGTTCACATCGCCATGTGACCAATACCCAAAGGGTTTACTAGAGTCAACAATCTAGTTCACATCTCTATATGATTAACACCCAAAGAGTACTAAGGTGAGATCATGTTTTGCTTGTGAGATAAGTTTAGTCAGCAGGTCTGTTACATTCAGATCCGTATGCATTTAGCAAATTTCTATGTCTACAATGCTCTGCATGGAGCTACTCTAGCTAATTGCTCCCACTTTCAATACGCATCCATATTGATACTTAGAGTCATCTGGATTAGTGTCAAAGCTTGCATCAGCATAACTCTTTACGGCGAACTCTTTATCACCTCCATAATAGAGAAACATTTCCTTAGTCATCCAATAACTAAGGATAATTTTGATCGATGTCTAGTGATCTACTCCTGAATCACTATTGTACCTCCTTGCCAAACTCATGGCAAGGTACAAAACAGGTTTGGTACACAGTGTGACATACTTTATAGAACCTATGGCTGAGGCATAAGGAATGAATTTCATTCTCTCTATATGTTTCTGTCGCGGTCGGGCTTTGAGTCTTACTCAACTTCACACCTTACAAATCAGGTAAGAACTCCTTCTTTGACTGATCCATTTTGAACTACTTCAAAATCTTATCAAGGTATGTACTAATCGAAAGTCTTATCAAGCGTCATGATCTATCTCTATAGATAGTGGTGCCCAATATATAAGCAGCTTCACCGAGGTCTTTTATTGAAAAACTCCTTTTAAACAATCCTTTATGCTTTCCAGAAAAATCTACATCATTTCCGATCAACAATATGTCATTCACATATACTTATCAGAAATGTTGTAGTGCTCCCACTCACTTTCTTGTAAATACAGGCTTCACTATAAGTCTATATAAGACCATATGCTTTGATCACATTATCAAAGTGTATATTCCAACTCCGAGATGCTTGCACCAGTCCATACATGGATCGCTGGAGCTTGCACACTTTGTTAGCACCTTTAGGATAGACAAAACCTTCTGATTGCATCATATACAACTCTTCTTTAATAAATCTATTAAGGAATGCACTTTTATTATCCATTTGCCAGATTTCATAAAATGTGGCGATTGCTAACATGATTCAGACAGACTTAAGCATCGCTACGGGTGACAAAGTCTCATCATAGTCAACTCCTTGAACTTGTCGAAAACCTTTCATAACAAGTCGAGATTTATAGACAGTAACATTACCATCGCATCAGTCTTCCTCTTAAATATCCATATATTTTCAATGGCTTGCCAATCATCGGGCAAGTCAACCAAAGCCCACACTTTGTTCTCATACATGGATCCCATCTCAGATTTCATGGCCTCAGGCCATTTTGCGGAATCTGGGCTCATCATCGCTTCCTCATAGTTCGTAGGTTCATCATGGTCTAGCAACATGACTTCCAGAACCGGGTTACCGTACCACTCTAGCGCGGAACATACTCTGGTTGACCTACGAGGTTTGGTAGTTACTTGATCCGAAGTTTCATGATCATCATCATTAGCTTCCTCACTAATTGGTGTAGGCATCACATGAACAATTTTTTGTGATGTGCTATTCTCCAATTCTAGAGAAGGTATAATTACCTTATCATGTTCTACTTTCCTCCCACTCATTTCTTTCGAGAGAAACTCCTTCTGTAGAAAGGATCCATTCTTAGCAACAAAAAGTCTTGCCTTCGGATATGTGATAGAAGGTGTACCCAACAGTTTCTTTTGGGTATCCTATGAAGACACACTTCTCTGATTTGGGTTCGAGCTTATCAGGCTGAAGCTTTTCACATAAGCATCGCAACCCCAAACTTTAAGAAACGACAACTTTGGTTTCTTGCCAAACCATAGTTCATACGCTGTCGTCTCAACGGATTTAGATGGTGCCCTTATTTAACGTGAATGCTACTGTCTCTAATGCATAACCCCAAAACGATAGTGGTAAATCGGTAAGAGACATCATATATCTCACTATATCTAATAAAGTACGGTTACGACGTTCAGACACACCATTATGCTATGGTGTTCCAGGTGGTGTGTGCTGTGAAACTATTCCACATTGTTTCAAATGAAGACCAAACTCATAACTCAAATATTTGCCTCCGCGATCAGATCGTGGAAATTTTATTTTCTTGTTATGATGATTCTCTACTTCACTCTGAAATTCTTTGAACTTTTCAAATGTTTCAGACTTCTGCTTCAACAAGTAGATATACCCATATCTGCTCAAATCATCAGTGAAGGTGAGAAAATAACGATACCTGCTGCGAGCATCAACACTCATTGGCCCGCATACGTCGGTATGTATTATTTCCCATAAGTTACTTGCTCGCTCCATTGTTCCAGAGAACGGAGTTTTAGTCATCTTGCCCATGAGGCATGGTTCGCAAGTATCAAATAATTCATAATCAAGTGATTCCAAAAGTCCATTAACATGGAGTTTCTTCATGCGCTTTACACCAATATGACTTAAACAGCTGTGCCACAAGTATGTTGCACTATCATTGTCAACTCTACATCTTTTGGCTTCAATATTACGAATATGTGTATTACTACGATCGAGATTCAATAAACCATTCACCTTGGGTGTATGACCGTAGAAGGTTTTATTCATGTAAACAGAATAACAATTATTCTCTCACTTAAATGAATAACCGTATTGCAATAAACACGATCCAATCTTGTTCATGCTCAACGCAAACACCAAATAACATTTATTTAGGTTTAACACTAATCCCACAAGTATAGGGAGTGTGCGATGATGGTCATTTCAATTTTGGAACTACTTCCAACACACATCATCACCTCACCCTCAACTAGTCTCCGTTTATTTTGCAACTCCTGTTTTGAGTTACTAATCTTAGCAACCGAACAAGTATCAAATACCCAGGGGCTACTATGAACACTAGTGAGGTGCACATTATCAATATGTATATCAAGTATACCTTTGTTCACTTTGCCATCCTTCTTATCCACCAAATATCTGGGAACTTTCGCTTCCAGTGACCATTTGCTTTGCAGTAGAAGCATTAAGTTTCAGGCTTAGGTTCAGCTTTGGGCTTCTTCACGGGAGTGAAAACTTGCTTGCCATTCTTCTTGAAGTTCCCTTTCTTCCCCTTGCCCTTTTCGTGAAACTAGTGGTCTTGTTAACCATCAACAATTGATGCTCTTTCTTGATTTCTACCTTCGTTGATTTCAGCATCACGAAGAGCACGGGAATCGTTTTCGTCATCCCTTGCTTATTATAGTTCATCACGAAGTTCCACTAACTTGGTGATAGTGACTAGAGAACTATGTCAATCACTATCTTATCTGGAAGATTAACCCCCACTTGATTCAAGCGATTGTAGTACTCACACATTCTGAGCACATGCTCATTGGTTGAGCTATTATCCTCCATCTTGTAGGCAAAGTACTTGTCAGAGTTCTCATACCTCTCGACACGGGCATGAGTCTGAAATACAATTTTCAACTCTTGGAACATCTCATATGCCCCGTGGCATTCAAAACGTTTTTGAAGTCTGGTTCTAAGCCGTAAAGCATGGCGCACTAAACTATCAAGTAGTCATCATACCGAGCTTGTCAAACGTTCATAACGTCTATATCTGCTCCTGCAATAGGTTTGTCACCTAGTGGTGCATCAAGGACATAATACTTCTGTGCAGCAATGAGGATAATCCTCAGATCATGGACCTAGTCCGCATCATTGCTACTAACATCTTTCAACTTAGTTTTCTCTAGGAACATATCAAAAAACATAGGGGAGCTATAACGCGAGCTATTTATCTACAACATAATTTGCAAATACTATCAGGACTAAGTTCATGATAAATTAAAGTTCAATTAATCATATTGCTAAAGTACTCCCACCTAGATAGACATCCGTCTAGTCATCTAAATGATCACGTGATCCAAATCAACTAAACCATGTCCGATCATCACGTGGGATGGAGTAGTTTTCAATGGTGAACATCTTATGTTGATCATATCTACTATTTGATTCACGCCCGACCTTTCGGTCTCCAATGTTCCGAGGCCATGTCTGTACATGCTAGGATCGCCAAGTTTAACCCAAGTATTTTGCTTCTGCAAAACTGTCTTACACCCATTGTATTTGAACGTAGAGCTTATCACACCCGATCATCACGTGGTGTCTCGGCACGACGAACTATCGCAACGGTGCATACTCAGGGAGAACACTTGTACCTTGAAATTTCATAAGGGATCATCTTATAATGCTACCGTCGTACTAATCAAAATAAGAACCATAATAAGATAAACATCACATGCAATAAAAATATGTGACATGATATGGCCATCATCATCTTGTGCTTTTGATCTCCATCTCCAAATCATAGTCATGATCTCCATCATCACCGGCTTGACACCATGATCTTCATCGTAGGGTTGTGGTCGTCTCGCCAACTATTGCTACTACTACTATCGCTAACTCATAATGATAAAGTAAAGCAATTACATGGCTTTCACAATTCATACAATAAAGAGACAACCATAAGGCTCCTGCCGGTTGCCGATAATTTACAAAACATGATCATCTCATACAATAACGTATAACTCATCACGTCTTGACCATATCACATGACAACATGCCCTGCAAAAACAAGTTAGACATCCTCTACTTTGTTGTTGCAAGTTTTACGTGGCTGCTACGGACTTAGCAAGAACCGTTCTTAGCTACGCATCAAAACCACAATAATTTTTCGTCAAGTGTGCTGTTTTAACCTTCAACAAGGACTGGGCATAGTCACACTCGATTCAACTAAAGTGAGAGAGACATACACCAGCCGGTCACCTTTAAGCAATGAGTGCTCGTAACTGTGAAACCAGTCTCGCGTAAGCGTACGCGTAATGTTGGTCCGGGCCACTTCATCTCACAATACCGCCGAATCAAAGTATGACATGCTGGTAAGCAGTATGACTATTATCACCCATAACTCATTGTGTTCTACTCGTGCATATCATCAACGCATAGACCTGACTCATGATGCCACTGCTGGGGAATGTAGTATTTCAAAAATTTCCTATGATCATGCAAGATCTATCTAGGAGAAGCATAGCAATGAGCGGGGAGAGTGTGTCCATGTACCCTCATTGACCAAAAGCGGAAGCGTTTAGTAACGCGGCTGATGTAGTCGAACGTCTTCGTGATCCAATCGATCCAAGCACCGAACGTACGGCACATCCGCGTTCAGCACGCGTTTAGCTCGATGACGTCCCATGAACTCTTGATCCAGTTGAGGTCGAGGGAGAGTTCCGTCAGCACGATGGCGTGGTGACGATGATGATGAAGTTACCGGCATAGGGCTTTGCCTAAGCACTACGACTATATGACTGAGGTGTGTAACTGTGGAGGGGGGAACCGCACATGGCTAAGAAATCAACTTGTGTGTCTATGGGGTGCCCCCTGGCCACGTATATAAAGGAGGAGAGGAGGAGAGGGACGACCCTCCTATGGCGCGCCCAAGGGGGGGGAGTCCAACTCCCACTAGGAGTAGGATTCCCCTTTCCTAGTAGGAGTAGGAGAAGAAGGAAGAGGGAGAGAGGGAGAAGGAAAGGGGGCCGCCCCCCACCCAATTTGGATTGGGGTAGGGGGCGTGCCCCCAACTCTTGGCTGCCTCCTCTCTCTTACACTAAAGCCCAATAAGGCCCATTGACTACCCGGGGGGTTCCGATAACCTCCCGGTACTCCTGTATTTATCCCGTGACCCCTAGAACCCTTCCGGTGTCCGAATATAACCTTCCTTATATCAATCTTTATGTCTCGACCATTTCGAGACTCCTCCTCATGTCTGTGATCACATCCGGGACTCCGAACTACCTTCAGTACATCAAAACACATAAACTCATAATACTGATCGTCATCGAACGTTAAGCGCGCGGACCCTACGGGTTCGAGAACTATATAGACATGACCGAGACTCATCTCCGGTCAATAACAAATAGCGGAATCTGGATGCTCATATTGGTTCCTACATATTCTACGAAGATCTTTATTGGTCAAACCGCATAACAACATACGTTGTTCCCTTTGTCATCGGTATGTTACTTGCCCGAGATTCGATCGTTGGTATTGTGACGCCCAAAGACCGACGTCCCAGAAGATTCCAGAGATTCCAGATGTTCCGGGTTCTCCCGTGTGTTTCTTTTGTGCTTGTGTTATTTTTTTTTGCATTGCATCATATCATCACGCCATCATGTCATTAATCTTTTCTTCTCAACTAAATAAATTGTGCGGACCTTCGGTCCATTTAAATCGAGGGAAGTGTGATTTCTCTTTAAAACATATCCTCCCAATATTTAGGGAGCTATATTAAAAAATATTCCATTTGTTTGGAATTAACCCAACACACTTGCATATTCTCCCCATGCATTTTCTACTACAAGTTTCACCATCTAAACCTTGTCTATAATTCTTTTCCGTTGTATCGAGGCTCCTCCTAAAGTCTAGACTCCTTTCAAACTCCTTTAAGGCAAGCTAAATATTTTTGGTTTGCACTTCCCTATTTTGTTGGAACCACTTTTGTTGGGTTGGTAATATTCCTTAAAGCCTTACAAAAATGTTCCATCATTAATTTCCTTTTCATGGCCTTTTTTCTTATTAAATGTTGAACTCTCTCTATTTTTTTCTGCTAAAGAAAACAAGGAGAGGGATAGGCCATCTGGGCCTGCGGCCTCCCCCCCAGCCGGCCCATCTGGCCTCCTGGCCCAGCCACCCCGTAACCCTAAGCCCGACCGCTCGCTCCCTTCTCTCCCTCACAGCGCCGCTCGCTCCCTTCTCTCCCTCAGCGCCGCTAGCCTCGATCCCCTCTGGCCTCTCGCTTGATCCCGCTCTGTTCCCTCGATCTCCTACCACCTCTCGTGGCACCACCTACTCATTCCTCCGGACCTCTCCGCGCCTCGCGCCGGCCACCGGCGCGCCAAGGCCGAGCCCCGACGCGCCCCGTCGCGCAGCCCGAGCCGGCCCTCTGCCTCTCCTTCCTTCGCGCCCCCTCCTCCTCCCGCGCGCCAGGAGCGCCGCTCGCCTCCTCCTTCGGATGCGCGTCCGCCGCGCCTCAATCTTCCATCCCCGAGCGCCTCCACCGGCCGGATCCCGTCGACCAGCGCGCGGAGCCACGCCGTCCCTCCCCGCGAACTGCGCCTCGCCAGCCGCCGGCGACCCAGGCCGACAGGGCACGCCCTGCTCCGCCGACGCCTCCTCTGCAGCTCCTCCGACCAGCGCCTTCTCCTCCTCTGGGCCTCTGCTCCGGCCACCGAGACCGCCAAGTACTGCTGCTGCCGCGGTTCCGCCTCCGTCCACTGTCGTCCAGAGCACCAGGGAACTAGTTGTCTCTGTGCGCGGGGGCTTCGTTTAGTGCTGCACAGAGATGTCAACCAACTCCAACTACACGACCGGAAAATGACCTCGTACCACTACGTCACAAGAACCAAGACCGGCAAGTCCGGAGACCCCAAGTACCACGACGTCGATGGCCTTCAAGTTCGACTACACGGATTCCACAAGTACCCCTTCGGAAACGCCAAGGTCGACTACGCCCGGAGGTGAAACAAGTACATCTACGGAAACCGAACGCCTACGAACCGTGTACGACTACCGTCGCCGAGGACCCGTGTAATGCAAGCGTCAAGTTCGACTACCGTCGCCGTGGACGACTACTTCCTTTTGACAACGTGAACGACAACTTCAACAACGACCGTCACGTGAACGCCTACGTCCCTCGACGACTCGAACCGCCCCGAAACGAGTGTTTCGGAGGTATAACCCCGAGACGATGACCCGTGGAATGCTTGTTGTGTTGTATGAGATGTTTCCCTTGTGTGCACCATGCCCGTTTCGACTTTTGTCATGCTCCTCGGTTGCCTCGTCACCAACCCGTAGGAACCCGGTGACGGGATCACCCCACCTTTCATCTTGTTTGACTCGCTCACGCCGCCTTTTCTTTTGCACCGGTCTCTCAACGAGTTACCGGAACCGAGATGTTGCCGTTGCATCATTTTCGGAGCGTTGCCGTGGCACCCTTTCTTTCCACCACGGTGACAATACTTCATATCTCTTCATGTCAACTTTAATAAAAATTGCATAAACTTGATCATGTCATCTGCATCATGTTAACAACATTAAAATGTGTGAATTGTTGTTGCTTAAAATTGCTAAACATACATATGGGGATTTTCCGGAATTGTTGTTGTTATTTCCGGCCTCATTTAAAATGTCTAAATAGGTAGTTTATTTTTGCTTCACCTCTTGCCATGTTAACCAACATTTAACCTTGTCTTGTAAATAAACGAGAGTCAACTAAATAAATAAATGTGGTGTTTCGTCAATATGCAACTCGTTGCATATTGAGCTCCACTTAACTTGTAGTGTTGTTTGTGCACTCTGCCATGCCATGCATATTTAAAACATGACATGCATCATGACATGCTTATGATTAAGTGTTTACCGTGTTGTTTGCTTCTTTCCGGTATGCTTCTCTCGTTAGCTTCGGTTCCGTTCCGGAGTTGTGAGGATTTGTCTACTTCATGGATCCGTTCTTCTTCCTTGCCGAATCCCAGGCAAGATGATCATACCCTTGGATACCTTTACTACCATTTCCATGCTTAGTTGTCTCGATGCTATCGTTACATGTTGCGCTACCCATCTTTTATGTCAGCCTCTCCTTGTTGCCATGAAACCTCTAACCTTTGAAACCTTCCTAGCAAAAACCATTGTTTGGCTATGTTACCCGCTTGCTCAGCCCCTCTTATAGCGTTGCTAGTTGCAGGTGAAGATGAAGATCGTTCCAGGAGGGAACTTGTTGTTGGAATATCACAATATCTATTATTATTATTATTAACACACCTATATACTGGGCATGGATGGAAGGCTTGGCCTTTTGCTCGGTGTTTTGTTCCACTCATGCCACCTTAGGCACCGATAAACCGGCATTATGATCCTTGATTTTGCGTTCCTTACACGATGGGTGGATGGGGACCCCTTGACAGTTCGACTTTGAATAAAACTCCTCCAGCAAGGCCCAACATTGGTTTTAATTTGCTCATAATAACAACTTATTTAATTAATTAATTGCATAGGGGTCATGTCCCCGGGTTCTTAATTCTACATAACAGGGGGGCCAGTGCTGATGGTGTTGGTCCCAAACGGGGGTCCTGCGGGGCCACCACGGGGAAACTCGAGGATTGGTTTTACCTATAGCATCGCCCATCCGGTTGTGGCCTGAGACGAGATACGCGCGGCTACTATCAGGGTGTCGGCACGCCGGGAGGTCTTGCTGGACTTGTTTTACCATTGTCAAAATGTCTTGTGCACCGGGATGCCGAGCCTGATCGGATTTCCCTAAGATAAGGGGTGATGATATTATATTTATCACTTCAGCTAATCGTGAGAGCTTGTGATGGGCTAAGTTGGGACACCCCTGCAGGGTTATGATCTTTCGAAAGCCGTGCCAGCGGTTATGTGGCAGATTGGAATTTGTTAATGTCCGGTTGTAGAAAACTTGACAGAGGATCCGAAGTAAAACACACCACTGTGTGAGTAACCGTGACTGTCTCTTTTCACTTTGAGAAGAGAACACGGTGGGGTTATGTTTGATTCGTTTGTAGTTCAGGATCTTTAGCGATCACTACTAGTTGCGACCGTTTGCGTAGATGCTCATCTTATTCTTGTACTCATAAGCTAGCCACCATATTATGCTTAGTCGCTGCTGCAACCTCACCACTTTACCTCTTCCTACCCACAAAGCTTTTGCTAGTCTTGATACCCATGGTTATGGGATTGCTGAGTCCTCGTGGCTCACAGATACTACAACACCAGATGCAGGTTCAGCCGAGATGATGCAGGAGCTAGTTCAAGTACTTCACTGGGAGTTCCATGAAGAGCGTGGCCGTATGCTTGTGACGTTTTCGACGATCAGTAGTGTTTTCTACTAGGGGCGATTCGGACCTGTGGCTTTATGTTTTTGGTATCTTTCTTTTGGATCTTTGCCCGTAGTTGGGTTGTGATGTTTTGAATGATGTTTTGCTTATGTAATGTATTGTGTGAAGTGGCGAGTGTAAGCCAACTATCTCCTTTTTGCAATTTCATCCCTATTTTACATGAGTCGTGCAAAGATACCAAACTTGAGATCATTCCAGAATGGGCTTATACCTTTAAGTCGTGCCTCGACACGTAGGAGGTATAGTCCCATCCTCGGCATTACAAGTTGGTATCAGAGCCTTCTCCGACCTAGGAGCCCCCACTGATTGATCGAATCGTTGACGGTTGAGTCTAGGCACACACATGAAAATGTTTTGAGTCCTATATATATATCGGAGAGTAGGATTTCTTTTGCTCCTCATCTCTTATCACTCTGGTGAGGACTCCTGACGATTACTCTTATCTCTTCTACTCTCAAAAATGCACCAAATTTTTTTTAGGATCACGCGAGTATTGTTTGGATTGTTCCGATGTCTTTGTGACGAGAACATTGTTCTCGATGCCTCCTGTCATTAGGGGTTGTGGTAGTGTCCCGGGGAGTTGAGCTCCGAGGTGTTGTCGTCACAAATATATCGCATCAGTTCTGGAATACTTAAGACGGCTGACATAAAAAACTCTCCTATACGGTTAGTGGCAAGATAACCCCGACATCACCCAGTACTGGGGAGGTAGTTCGGGAGTATTGCCATAGCTTGTATAGTGGATGCGTTTCGAAGGTCCGAGGTAAACGGTTTCTGGAAATAACTGGTCATGTGTTGAAGGATGGATACAGTTGGATGTAGGATTAGAGTTGAGTGCGCGGTGCTTCCCCTGTATCCCCTACACCTGATTGCATAACTGGAAGCTTTCGGAAATTAATAGGTGGGTTCATCTAGTAGCTCGTAGGCATTCTTCCAACAAATGCATGATATGGAGTTTGGGGTTCTACATTGAGTGAAGTGGTTTTATGGGCATTGTTCCGATTGGGAGTTGCATCTTAAAGGGTCCTTGGCTATGCTGATCCGGGGATTGCAAAACCCTTTTGTAACACATTCCATGAGCTTTCAGCACGAATATGTCGAACGAAACTTCTATCTTGTATTTATTCTATCTGCTCCTTGTTGTTTTTATTTACCTTTTGTTCTCCAAGTGGCTTCTCGACAAGTTGATGTACCTGCGGAGTTCATTCGTTCAATTCTCCGTTCGAATGATATTGTGAAGTTATGTTGCTACATATCTATCAGTTGTTTTGTTTTCATTCTGGTATTCGAGTTGCTTCGATGTCAAATGTTGATTCCATACCTTCCTAATCGGTGTTCTCATATTTCTATGGGAGTGCTAATTCCTCTTGACCATCAAGATTGTCATGTTAATCCTTTTCAACCGGTGTGCCTTCTCTTCAAGTTATTCCATACGGACGCCATTGAGAAATCTGACGATCTGTCTGTTTTCATTCGTCCCAAGTTGTCTTTGTTTTTCCCCACCCTCCCACCCATCTTCTTCTTGGAGTCAAAAATTCTCAAATGAAATATCCATTTTATTCATGTGATAATTCTTCATTCATTTCCTTCAATGTTCTTATCCGGTGATTTATCGTGAAGAGGCTCAAGAGTTTCAAGTTCATCATTCTTAATTCCAATATTCTTCTCCGGGGGACTAAATCCAAGCTTACGTATTGATCATATCTCTTCTTCTTGTTTCACATGTTTTCCCATGTTGAAATTTGTTATCTGAAGTCTCTCTTGATTATTCAACTCCATATAATTCTTATTCGGAGTGTTCAAGATATCTCAGAAGGTTCGTGTTTCCATTCTTAATCCGTTCAAGCTATTTTGAGGATTATCATCTTATTCAAGCCATTTAATTCAACCGGTGCGATATCTCTTAAGCAATCTTTTTCAACGGTGATTTCTTTCGAGTGGGCCCTAACCCACAGGTCTTTTCCCAGGATCTTACCTGACTCTTCTAATTTTTTCTGGAGTTATACTCAAATTCTTTTCAAAGTGTGACGTAAGAATGATTTCCATCAGTCATATACCTTCTCCAAGATCGCTTTCAAATTCGTTTTCATCATTGGTTCAACCTTTTTAATTCTTCATTCCGGAGTGCTCAACAATTCTTATGGCATTTCTCGTCTTCATTCTCAACATTTGGAGACCGGAGAAGTGTTTCTCTTAAATCTTGGCCCGTCCTCTTGAAGATTCGTGGTTCTAGCTTCATGCCATCCTCATTATTGTTCCGATTGTGAGGAATTCTTTTATACCATCCAAAGCATTTCATGAATTCTTCTTATTGTGATCCTTCGAAGGCCATCATTTCAGAATATTTCTTCGTTCTCTGTTTGCAACTTCGTCCTCCAACTATTCTTCATTGATGTCTCTTCGTTCGTCTCCATATTTTACGGTGGTTCTTTCAAGATTACCCTTCCGTTGTTATCGTTTTAATTCATTTGTTCTTTTCACAATCCTACCGGTGGTTCGTTGAAGAATTACCCAAGTTTGTGCGAGATCTCTCTTTAATTCTTTCCAAGAAGAATAAGTAGTATGCCAAATCCTTTGGTTGTCATCAATTTAAATTGGTGAAGGAGATGCTTGACATAATTCTTATTCTTATTCCTTCAAGGTGATTTAATTCTTTTGTCTGGAGCTTGTTCATCATATCATATTCTCGGTTCTAAATTCTTCATCTTGTTTTCCGGAGCTCCAAGTGATTTCAATTATATCATTTCAAAGCTCCATCTAATTCATCGCAGGCCTTGAATCTTATTCTTTTCATCTTTCACTTCTCATGCTTTCATTACCGGAGTTCTTCATGGTGGTTCATCATCATTTAATTCATCCTCGAAGTCTTCATCAAGATTCTTGTTGGAGCTCAAGCATTCTTCATCATGCTTTCCAAGTGCAATTCTTTCTACCTTATTGTTTGAGATGGTGTTATGTCATTCTTGACAATTCCTTCATGTTTTATGATTCACGAGTTATCAAGAATGAGATATTTAAAACCATCATTTTCCTTGTTCAGGAGATCCTTTCAACCCTTCAATTATTCGTTGGAGTTATCTTGGGTTGTATTTCACCTAAAGCTTCCCCCTAAGGATTGTTGCTATTATGGTGCTTATAAATGACCCAAGTTCTTCATTTATCATTCCGGTGAAATAAGTTTTTCGTCTCCTTGTTGATCTCAATCCAATCAAATATTTCGTCAGTGGCCGGTTGTCACCTCATAATTTTGAGATGTTTTCCATAAGCCCACAACGAGCTTATTCTTTTCGTTGTTGAATTCCAACAACTCTGTTCAACCCATCTTGGTTTAGACGCTCTTTCAAACTCATTCGTGGAGAAGTTGTCTTTTCTTCTCCGTTCAATTCTTTCATTGATTTATATATATTCTTTCATTCCGGAGGCATTGTGATGTTGATCTCTCCAAACCATCATAGCGTTTTATCGAGATCATGTTCTTTCCCTTGCTTATCATTTAACCGGAGTGTTGTATTCTTCATTCAAGTTCCCTCATCTTATCAAGTTTGCCTCTCTTTTCAACCGGAGTGCTATCTGAAATCTTTCTTACCCCTTGTGTCATTCTTTTAATTGTTTCAGAGGCAGTGTGTTGTTGATTTCATCAACTATCAGTCCATCTTCTCAAGTTTTTGTTAATTCCTTCCATTTTCAGACGGAGTGCTGTCCAAATTATGTCATTCTTATTCCTTGGCTGTACCGTTGCAGTTTCATATTCTTTTGGTTCGTAAGCTCTTATTTCATGTCTTTTAACCTACAAGGTTCGCATAATGCTCCTTGTTCCTCTTTTCTAACGGAGTGTTTTCATCTTTGTTCATCTCCATTGTACTCTTATTCAACTTGTTTAACCTCTCAAGGTTCGTGTTTCACTCGTCTGTCAAAGAAGCAATTTTGTTTTACCTCTCCTTCTTTCGTTTTTACCTGGTGCCATCTCTAGGATCTCGGGTCGAGATCCTCTGTTAGTGTGGGAGAGTTGTGACGCCCGAAGACCGACGTCCCAGAAGATTCCAGAGATTCCAGATGTTCCGAGTTCTCCCGTGTGTTTCTTTTGTGCTTGTGTTATTTATTTATTTTGCATTGCATCATATCATCATGCCATCATGTCATTAATCTTTTCTTCTCAACTAAATAAATTGTGTGGACCTTCGGTCCATTTAAATCGAGGGAAGTGTGATTTCTTTTTAAAACATATCCTCCCAATATTTAGGGAGCTATATTAAAAAATATTCCATTTGTTTGGAATTAACCCAACACACTTGCATATTTTCCCCATGCCTTTTCTACTTCAAGTTTCACCATCTAAACCTTGTCTATAATTCTTTTCCGTTGTATCGAGGCTCCTCCTAAAGTCTAGACTCCTTTCAAACTCCTTTAAGGCAAGCTAAATATTTTTGGTTTGCACTTCCCTATTTTGTTGGAACCACTTTTGTTGGGTTGGTAATATTCCTTAAAGCCTTACAAAAATGTTCCATCATTTATTTCTTTTTCATGGCCTTTTTTCTTATTAAATGTTGAACCCTCTCTATTTTTTTCTGCTAAAAAAAACAAGGAGAGGGATAGGCCATCTGGGCGTGCGGCCTCCCCCCCCAGCCGACTCATCTGGCCTCCTGGCCCAGCCACACCGTAACCCTAAGCCCGACAGCTCGCTCCCTTCTCTCCCTCACAGCGCCGCTCGCTCCCTTCTCTCCCTCAGCGCCGCTAGCCTCGATCCCCTCTGGCCTCTCGCTCGATCCTGCTCTGTTCCCTCGATCTCCTACCACCTCTCGTGGAACCACCTCCTCGTTCCTCCGGCCCCCTCCGCGCCTTGTGCCGGCCACCGGCGCGCCAAGGCCGAGCCCCGACGCGTAGCCCGAGCCGGCCCTCCGCCTCTCCTTCCTTCGCGCCCCTCCTCCTCCCGCGCGCCAGGGGCGCCGCTCGCCTCCTCCTTCGGATGCACGTCCGCCGCGCCTCCATCTTCCATCCCCGAGCACCTCCACCGGCCGGATCCCGTCGACCAGCGCGCGGAGCCGCGCCGTCCCTCCCCGCGAACTGCGCCTCGCCAGCCGCCGGCGACCCAGGCCGACGGGGCACGCCCTGCTCCGCCGACGCCTCCTCTGCAGCTCCTTCGACCAGCGCCTTGTCCTCCTCTGGGCCTCTGCTCCAGCCACCGAGACCGCCAAGTACTGCTGCTGCCGCAGTTCCGCCTCCGTCCACCGTCGTCCAGAGCACCAGGGAACTGGTTGTCTCTGTGCACGGGGGCTTCGTTTTGTGCTGCACAGAGATGTCAACCAAGTCCAACTACACGACCGGAAAATGACCTCGTACCACTACGTCACAAGAACCAAGACCGGCAAGTCCGAAGACCCCAAGTACCACGACGCCGATGGCCTTCAAGTTCGACTACACGGATTCCACAAGTACCCCTTCGGAAATGCCAAGGTCGACTACGCCCGGAGGTGAAACAAGTACATCTACGGATACCCGAACGCCTACGAACCGTGTACGACTACCGTCACCGAGGACCCGTGTAATGCAAGCGTCAAGTTCGACTACCGTCGCCGTGGACGACTACTTCCTTTTGACAACGTGAACGACAACTTCGACAACGACCGTCACGTGAACGCCTACGTCCCTCGATGACTCGAACCGCCCTGAAACGAGTGTTTCGAAGGTATAACCCCGAGACGATGACCCGTGGAATGCTTGTTGTGTTGTATGAGATGTTTCCCTTGTGTGCACCGTGCCCGTTTCGACTTTTGTCATGCTCCTCGGTTGCCTCGTCACCAACCCGTGGGAACCCGGTGACGGGATCACCCCACCTTTCATCTTGTTCGACTCGCTCACGCTGCCTTTTCTTTTGCACCGGTCTCTCAACGAGTTACCGGAACCGAGATGTTGCCGTTGCATCATTTTCGGAGCGTTGCTGTGGCACCCTTTCTTTCCACCACGGTGACAATACTTCATATCTCTTCATGTCAACTTTAATAAAAATTGCATAAACTTGATCATGTCATCCGCATCATGTTAACAACATTAAAATGTGTGAATTGTTGTTGCTTAAAATTGCTAAACATGCATATGGGGATTTTCCGGAATTGTTGTTGTTATTTCCGGCCTCATTTAAAATGTCTAAATAGGTAGTTTGTTTTTGCTTCACCTCTTGCCATGTTAACCAATATTTAACCTTGTCTTGTAAATAAACGAGAGTCAACTAAATAAATAAATGTGGTGTTTCGTCAATATGCAACTCGTTGCATATTGAGCTCCACTTAACTTGTAGTGTTGTTTGTGCACTCTGCCATGCCATGCATATTTAAAACATGACATGCATCATGCTTGCTTGTGCATCATGACATGCTTATGATTGAGTGTTTATCGTGTTGTTTGCTTCTTTCCGGTATGCTTCTCTCGTTAGCTTCGGTTCCGTTCCGGAGTTGTGAGGATTTGTCTACTTCATGGATCCGTTCTTCTTCCTTGCCGAATCCCAGGCAAGATGATCATACCCTTGTATACCTTTACTACCATTGCCATGCTTAGTTGTCTCGATGCTATCGTTACATGTCGCGCTACCCATCTTTTATGTCAGCCTCTCCTTGTTGCCATGAAACCTCTAACCTTTGAAACCTTCCTAGCAAAAACCATTGTTTGGCTATGTTACCTGCTTGCTCAGCCCCTCTTATAGCGTTGCTAGTTGCAGGTGAAGATGAAGATCGTTCCAGGAGGGAACTTGTTGTTGGAATATCACAATATCTATTATTATTATTATTATTAACAAACCTATATACTGGGCATGGGTGGAAGGCTTGGCCTTTTGCTCGGTGTTTTGTTGCACTCATGCCACCTTAGGCGCCGATAAACCGGCATTATGTTCCTTGATTTTGCGTTCCTTACACGATGGGTGGATGGGGACCCCTTGACAGTTCGACTTTGAATAAAACTCCTCCAGCAAGGCCCAACATTGGTTTTAATTTGCTCATAATAACAACTTAATTAATTAATTAGTTGCATAGGGGGTCATGTCCCCGGGTTCTTAATTCTACATAACAGGGGGGGCCAGTGCTGATGGTGTTGGTCCCAAACGGGGGTCCTGCGGGGCCACCACGGGGAAACTCGAGGATTGGTTTTACCTGTAGCATCGCCCATCCGGTTGTGGCCTGAGACGAGATACGCGCGGCTACTATCAGGGTGTCGGCATGCCGGGAGGTATTGCTGGACTTGTTTTACCATTGTCGAAATGTCTTGTGCACTGGGATGCCGAGCCTGATCGGATTTCCCTAAGATAAGGGGTGATGATATTATATTTATCACTTCAGCTAATCGTGAGAGCTTGTGATGGGCTAAGTTGGGACACCCCTGCAGGGTTATGATCTTTCGAAAGCCGTGCCTTCGGTTATGTGGCAGATTGGAATTTGTTAATGTCCGGTTGTAAAAAACTTGACAGAGGATCTGAAGTAAAACACACCACTGTGTGAGTAACCGTGACTGTCTCTTTTCACTTTGAGAAGAGAACACGGTGGGGTTATGTTTGATTCGTATGTAGTTCAGGATCTTTAGCGATCACTACTAGTTGCAACCGTTTGCGTAGATGCTCATCTTATTCTTGTACTCGTAAGCTAGCCACCATATTATGCTTAGTCGCTGCTGCAACCTCACCACTTTACCTCTTCCTACCCACAAAGCTTTGCTAGTCTTGATACCCATGGTTATGGGATTGCTGAGTCCTCGTGGCTCACAGATACTACAACACCAGATGCAGGTTCAGCCGAGATGATGCAGGAGCTGGTTCAAGTACTTCACTGGGAGTTCCATGAAGAGCATGGCCGTATGATTGTGACGTTTTCGACGATCAGTAGTGTTTTCTACTAGGGGCGATTCGGACTTGTGGCTTTATGTTTTTGGTATCTTTCTTTTGGATCTTCGCCCGTAGTCGGGTTGTGATGTTTTTAATGATGTTTTGCTTATGTAGTGTATTGTGTGAAGTGGCGAGTGTAAGCCAACTATCTCCTTTTTGCAATTTCATCCCTATTTTACATGAGTCGTGCAAAGATACCAAACTTGAGATCATTCCAGAATGGGCTTATACCTTTAAGTCGTGCCTCGACACGTAGGAGGTATAGTCCCATCCTGGGCATTACAGGTATCATCATACCTAGTTCAATCTCGTCACCTGCAAGTCTCTTTACTCGTTTCGTAATACATCATCTCGTGACTAATTCATTAGTCATCTGCTTGCAAGGCTTATTACGATGTGTATACCGAGAGGGCCCAGAGATACCTCTCCGACACTCGGAGTGAAAAATCCTATTCTCGATCTATGCCAACACCACAAACACCTTCGGAAACACCTGTAGAGCATCTTTATAATCACCCAGTTATGTTGTGACATTTGATAGCACACAAGGTGTTCTTCCAGTATTCGGGAGCTGCATAATCTCATAGTTAGAGGAACATGTATAAGTCATGAAGAGAGCAATAGCAATAAAACTAAACGATCATAGTGCTAAGCTAACGGATGGGTCTTGTCCATCACATCATTCTCCTAATGACGTGACCCCGTTGATCAAATGACAACACATATGTATGGTTAGGAAACATAACCATCTTTGATTACTGAGCTAGTCTAGTAGAGGCATACTAGGGACACTCTGTTTTGTCTATGTATTCACACATGTACTAAGTTTCCGGTTAATACAATTCTAGCATGAATAATAAATATTTATCATGATATAAGGAAATATAAATAACAACTTTATTATTGCCTCTAGGGCATATTTCCTTCAAATACACCGGTTTGCAAGGATTTGCCTCAACCCATTTTTTTTTACTGAATTACTCACACATGGAGATGGGATCGCAAGATGAACTCATTGAAAATGATATAAAGAAGAATGCTTGATTGATGATATGTCTTACAATATTTGTCGGATGCGATACACCTTACAAGTATGACCAACTTGGGGGTGGATGGCTGCAATGCCGATTGTGGTAGCGGCTATAGAGATGAGATGGGAAATGACGGCCGCTATGGTTGAAAGATGATTGTTGTTGTGTGTGTCACGAATGGCGCTCTATCCATTGAGAATTAGGCATCGACCCTGATGAGGACATGACTACCTTGGATACGACAAAAAATAGTGCGTACATGCATATCTCTGAGGTGATTTCTAATGCAAAGTATGCAATAATATCTACTCATAATGTCTGAGTTGGTGAATAGCCTCCATGGTTTATTTTCGTCCCACCACTTTCAACCGGGTTTTTTTGGCTGTTTTTTTCCGTCTCTCCTCCCACCACCCCCTCCCACCCTGGTCCATCGGTTTATTTTTCTCTCCACTCTTTATTACAACCAGAACTTTCCTAACGTATAACAAATCATGGATCTAACTTCCTTAAGTTATGCAAATCAATCGATTCATTTTATTGGTGCAATTTGTTTTAGGAAACAAATAATAGATTTTAATCTAACTTTCCACCGGTTTATTCTTCCTTCCATAAAAAACCCGTTTGACTGGTTTCCCTACTCCTTCTCTCAAAGTATCACAACGTGTTTGGTTCGTCGTAATGTATCGTCTTCCGATTACACTTGCTCACGAAACCGTTACATGCGTTTGTTTTGGGCTGGGCTGGTTTCCGCTCCCCTGTATTGTGATACGACGATTCACTCGACCAAAACCGGCCATCCGCTCTGGTTTGGAATAACATCGCATGTTTCTTCTTTTCTATTCTCTTTTCAATACTGTCTCCGCTAATCCTGTGTTGAACCAAACAAATCACGTCATCGCCGAAACCCCCTGCAGATGTGGTGCATCCTAATTACATGAGTGAATACGTTACCTGTCGTGAACCAAATGGGTCGTCAATTATTTCAGTGTTCAAAAAAGAAAGTCGCATCATTTCCGTTCCATTCCAAATCTCATTCCCTCGATTCTTGCTCATCCATTCCCGATCTGATTTTTCTTTCCAAACATGTGATCCGGGAGTTAGAGAGATCCGAGAAATAGCAAGCCAGACTTGGCAGATCGAGATCTCGAGAGGGGGGCATGGGAGAGAGCAGTCAAGCAAAGGCGGTGACTCGGGAGGGTGGATGGGCATTGCAGTGTTCGGGAACTGGAGAAGATCCGAGAGAGATGGTGGCGACGTTGGGCGCTGTGGGGATCGACATGTATCGTGCGGTTGCGAGCCCTTGAGAACGGATTAGCGGAGGCTAGTCGGGATGGGGCGGCGGTGAGGCGCCAGGATTGAGAGAGATGGAGGCTCAAATGAGGTTCCATTGATGCGGCGGCCACAATACTATACATTCAAGTGCCCCACGGTCAACGTCCTCTCAGGTGCGCCATAAAATCGCAACACTGGCTATTTCGTGCGCGCGCGTTGTCCCTGAATAATTATGTCGTACCATGTCCATGTGCGTGTATTTTTCGAGTGGGAGTGGTGCGGCTGCGGCCGCGACCGGGAGTACTTCTAGCTAACGTGCATGAGCTCAACGTCTAACAACTCAGCGTGGAGGAGACCGAGTATCTCCGCTTCAGACTACCCACAGTGGGAGTAACATAGGTAGTAACATCACACATATCTTGATAAAATAGATGATGTGACAAGCAATAAATGAAGAAAGAGAGGCATGTGATAACATAGCTAGTTACTAGTAGTATGAGTAACATCACACATATCAAGGCAAGATGAGTCTATAGCCTAATAAATAAAGTGTTGCATGTAACCACACATATGTTACTCCCCACTATAGAGGTAGTAACATAGAGTAGTAACATGGGTGGATAGTCTCAAGGAGGAGCTCGTCGACGGCTAGTATGTGTTGCGCCCCCTGTTCTTTCCTGCAATCTCTACTCCAACATTTGTTCATTTTGCCTGTTGTGACGCCCGGGTAATTAACCTACAGTAATCCCGTGCCAATGATGCCAGGTGGTCACTCTTACTGTTCCTAATCCTCCCTTGCTTTCAAAGGCCATTCAAAATTCAAATTCAAATTAAAGTCAAAATTCAAATTTCTCAAACATGCAAACAAAAATGTTCAAGCTGTGGCAAATAATCCTTGGATATTTGTCATGTTGAAACCAACATCATTCGACTCACCAATTAATCCCTAGTAAAATATAAAGTAGTCCAACAATAAGAATAATAATAATAACTATTTCAAAACAAACAAATGCTTATGTATTTACAGTTGACTTGAAACTTTGTGGGCATCACCAAAAATAAGGACTTATATTTATATGACAAGTTTCATGTATATCAAAACTCGTTTGATAGCTTAGAAAAATAGAGAACAAAGACTATAAAGAAAACCGAAAAAGAAAAAGAAAAAATGCCTAACAAACTACGTTGCTGGTGGGCTCTATGCATTTACAGTGCATTTGGCCCAGCCCAATAGGTGGCCGAGCCTGCCCCACCCCGCTGTCCTCTTCCTCGCTACAGGGAGGAGGGGAACCATGGATGCCTTTGATGCCCGCCACGGCCTCGGCACATCGCCGTGGCGGCCATCCCGTGCCTCTCCGACGTTTCTCCCACACCTATAAGACCGCCCCGGCTCCATCAACGAACCCTAGATCCCCATTCGCCCCTCTCCCTGCTCCCTCTCCTCAATATAGAAGTACCCAAACCGCCGCCGCCATGGAGACCCTTGCCCGCGTGGCCACCATCGCCCCCGTACCGTGACAGGCTGTCAAGCAGAAGCGTCGTCGTCGACTACATCGTCTTGGAGGAGCCGTTCGAGCTGAAGATCCCTGCGGTGCCCGAAACGTCCTCGTCTTCCCCACCACAACCACGACGCCATCGCCGTCGATCTCCACCACCGGTGTAGCGACCACGATCCGAATGGACCGAAGTCTCTGTGTTCTGTGTCATCCCTGGATCGGTATGCTGACACACACAGTACTCGAGGATTTATAACAGAGGTAAATCACATGTATTAAATAACGTAAATGCTATTACCTCAATCGATCATAGCGGAAGCAACAAAGGTTGTGGATTCCCATTAACACCAACGGCAAAGTTGAGTGTAGAAATCGTAACCCTAACGTATCACTTACTCGTCGTAAGATAATCCTGCAACATGAGATGTTGCAGCCACAAAGGGTTAGTACATTGAATGTAGTCATGTACTGGCAATTTCACACTGTAATGATAATGATGAACAAAGCCTGCAACTACATGCATATTTGGCTGGTGGAGGCTGTAAGGCTAAAGTTTTTGCGTAAAGCCAATTTTTCCCTACAACAAGGAATGTATTTTATTTAACTACTTTGTTAAATGGAAATCATGAACAATTGAGAATGGTTCCTCCATCTCAATCCCAAATTAAGTCATCATTAACCCAACAAAATTAAATTATAGAGTGATGAGATCAACAAATAATCCAGTTCTAGATACTCAAAGATGTCCATAACCGGGGACATGGCTACTCATGAATAGTTTGTACACTCTGCAGAGGTTTGTGCACTTTTCCCCACTAGACTCGATCTCCTCCGTTTGATTTCTCGCACTACATGATGTTTAAGAAACAGATGACCGAAACACAGTCTTTCAGAAGCACTAGCCCTTACGCCCGGGTGGACCATACCAACCCGCATCCCCCTACATCTGCTAGTCCACCATTGTAAGAGTTCGCACAACTTAGTCAACTATGCTAGAGCCCATAATAGCATTGTGGTTGCACATGGAAGTTTCTAGGCATGAAAATATTAAATGATCCCTTTGAGCCTGGGTGGCATTCCAATAGGGTGATCTCACGGTTCCTCCGGGATCCCCTAGGGCAAACACTGGTTTCTCCAGGTGCCCGGGCAATTCCACTGGTTCACTCTCAGGGTGCCCCAACCAATCCACCCAGATGTGTATTCAAGTAACCACCTTAAGTTGAATCCTTAATTAACAACTCACATCTGTCATGGATTTCACTCAAACCCAAACCACGTCTACGAGCATAGCATGTCCTAACAGCAAACGTAGAAGTAACTCCCAAAGGTTTGAATGTAATGCAGGTAATAGGTTCTACCTCAATCTACTTCCCAGGCCCACAAGTTAATTGATCCTACTGATGCAATGTGTTTGAGGATATAACTAATGCAATAAAAACTGGGTATTGGAAAATATGATCAAAGTGTGAACTTGCCTGCAATGTTGATGAAGATGATTTGCACTCAAAACTCTTGATAGATCTACTCGTCACACTCCGGTCGATCTATCGTAAGCAAGCAATGGTAACCACACATAAGCAATCACTCAGAAAGATCGGACAGAACGAATAACACTTCGGAAAACTTCGAAAACAAACGAATGAATCTTGAAACATAAAACAATTTCCAACAGTACCAAAATTATGTGAATTTGGCCTTATCAGAAAGTTTAGGTCAAGAGCTTTGATTTGCAAAAAGAATCAACTGAAACGGAGTTACGAAACTCAAGTTATGATCAAACGAAGTTCAAATCTAAAACTAGTTGAATTCAAAATTTAAAATTTTCAAAAACATGTTTAAGTTGTATTACTGGAAAGAGGGCTTCGTAATGAAGACGTGGGCGTTGGTTTCGTTGGATTTGGACTAACTGGTAAAACGTTAAGGCCGTTTGAAGTTTAGGGGCTAAACTGAAAAACTTTTGTTTACAGCTAAGTCCCTGGCAGAAAACTAAAAGAAACAGCTATCGAGCGAACGCTCGTTTTCTAACTCTAACTAAGAGCGTTCACTGAATAGATAAAACCTAAAAAAAAATAAACCGATCTAAAAGAAAACCAATCTACCGAATAAAAGACCGGAGCGGTTTGGCGGGTCTTACCGTCCGGACGGTTTTCGCTGAAAAACCGGCGGATCGGACCGTGCGTCGGCCGGCGGCGGCTCCGGCGAGTCTGGCGACTCCGGCGGGCGAGGCGAGCGTCGCAGGGCGAGACCAGCAGCGGGGCGGCGGTGTTGGGCAGCGCGGGCGGCGGCGGCGAGCAACGCGGGCGGCGGCGAGCAAGGGCGACGGCGGCGGCAAGTCGCGGCAGCGGCGGTTGAGCGGCGGCGGCTGCGAGATCGCGGGTGGCGGCGCTCGAGGAGGGAGAGAGAGGTGAGAAACGGGAGGGGCGGCGCCCTTTTATTGGAGGAGGGGGAGATATTTTCGTGGAGGAGGGGGCACGGCAGGGAGGCGGTGGACTCCGGGAGGCGTGCGCGGCGCGGACGCCGAGGTGGCGGCGGTGTTTCCTTCGGGAGGTCGGGGACGGGCGAGCTGGGCCAACTGGCCTGGCCCAGTTGGCTGGGCCGGTTCGGTCCAGAGAAGAACTATATATTTTTCTCTTTTTTTACATTTTTTTAACAGACATTGAAAACAAACAAAAACAAAAAAAATAAAAAAATCCTATAGGCATATAATATATCAAAATTTACAGAAAAATAAGCCCTACAACATGAACATTTTCCTACTGCAAAATAAAATGCCCACAAATTCTAATAAATCAAAAGGTCCTAATAATGCAATTAAAAACCAATAATTTTTTCTTAAAATACCAAAATGACTTCAACTTTATTTCTCCGCAATTTTCTATTGTAGGGAATCATGTTACCCTATTTTCCATATAATTTATTTTTGGAGAAAAATAATTTGAATAAAAACCAAATAACTCAATATTGAAATTGAGTTGCAGAAAATTTCAGAAAAACTTCCAACTCATATTTCCTATATTTTGAAGAAGTCATTTTATCTTCTCTCGGGAAAATCATTGAGTTGCTTAAAGTTTCTGAATTCGAGATATCTCGAGATTGAAATTCAAAATCCTTTCAAAGCCCTTTATCATTTAATAAATAATGGAAGAAGTCATATTATCTTCACTCCAGGGTTTTGTTTTGAAAAGAATTTGAATTCCCTCGGAGATCAAAAAGCAAAGTGAAAGTTTGGGAAAGTCATCTCATTCCCTCTCATTTAACTTTCAAAAGTTTCAAATTTCACTCAATTTTACACCGCACAAATCAGCAAGCAATCAATTCTATCTATTTATTATAACATTCCAAAATTTAGAATTTTGGGATGTTACAAACCTACCACACTTAAAATGAATCTCGTCCTCGAGATTCGGAGAGGCTAGCAAGAAATAGGTTAGGGTTTGGGGATATTCTAACAAATCCACTGACGGGTATTGTCTAGTGTGCTACCACACTTAGTAACATGGATATGGTTCCATCAAAACTCAGGCACTCCTTCCTTTGGGTTGACAGTATCGATCTTCTCAGATCCTCGGGATAAATCCTTCTCTGGGCTCTTTCGGAAGTGGCATAACCTTTGCCCTCAATTATTGTATCCTTTCATCTTGATACGGTCCTTTCGGGACTGGTTCTTTTTAACTGAAAGGTCTGGCGCCAATACTAACAAATATTGATATCTCATGGTGGTCATTAACCAAATTAGATGGGTCCCTGCAGAAAACGGGTCTGGGCTTCATCCTCACCGTATATCCTACGGTTGGCAATAGCATGCCGTGTACACGGGTAAAATTTCTATGCCATTCTAAGGTTTAAAGAAGGTTTTGACATCGTCGTCTCTCTTCTATAGGTAAGTCACTCAGATTTACCATCCCGTATAACAGAGGCGAATAATAAGAGTAAGTCGGTATGGTGATCAATCCATCCCGCACCCAAATCATTACCTTGTATATGGTTTAGTGAATCTCGTATTCTAACACTCGGTCATCCTCACAAGCATTGCAGAATTTCCCTTGTCGACGAACTGAGTTTGAATAAAATCCATTACTTCTGCAAGCTGAACAAAACAACTATCGTTCTTCACAACCCTCGGGTTTTGCATAAACACCTATAAGATCGTCTATTGACAAAGTTGTAACTTCTTCCAGGGGTTTTCCTCCACCAAGATTGTGCTTGCTTTCTTGACAGGTCCTGGGGCCTGTGGGTTATGGCTCATCTCTTCACTAGCAACACTTCGTCTCATCATCAGGTTGCAACTGATCATTCTTCCAACATCCAACTTCCTTCGCTCTCTTAAATCCATCCAATTATCCCTTACTTCTCTTGGGTACAGAACTGAGTGTAATTACTCACACTCATCCTTGGGTAGTCCTTTCCAGGTATGACATAACTAACCACTAGCTAGTGTATTCGGGTAACGGTGTTGGATTCTACCACACTTAAAATGAATAACACTAGTTTCTTCAAAATCTTATTCCATGCGTCATGTCTTCACTCATCGCTATTGAGTAACAACTCATAAAATCCAAAATCAATACCAGGCTGCTAACTTCACCGATTCTCAACTTGCTACAGTCTACTGCATTTCCATTGCATGCTTCAACTCCAATACTTAGCACAAAACTCCTTCTTCTTGGTACAATCTGTAGCAAAATGCACTGCTTTACTACAGTAGATACACATAACTATGGACAAGTCTCGTGGTTCCCTTGTGGTTACGTAGCCTCCTTAGGTCCTCGGCTAAAGGGTCCATGTCAGAACTTGTATATCCATAACTCAATCCTTGGGGTCACTGTAGTTCCATACTCCAGCCTTACACTCTCTTAAAAATCCAATTGTACTTCTTTCCTTCATACTCTTGGGGTAAGCCTCGTACCAAAATAAACTCCAATTTATTTGTACAAACTCTAATCCTTGGAGCAACACTTTCCTTTCTATTGGTCCAGGGTTCACTCAATAAGGTTCAACTAGACAAAATGCACTAGTTCATCCATAATCCATATTCTCCTCACATCGAATCTCTTATTATATCCTGAACCATTATTCAGCACTCCAGTTACAAGGTGCTTCACTACAAATGTTGCCATCCACATAGTTGGGTATGGTCAAACATTCCTCCCATCTTTATTCCTTTGTCCTAGCTAAGGACGCTTCAGTCCAATTGGAATTGTGCAATGTGATTCTTGAAATCATCAATCTTTTGCTTCGTCCTATTGGTCGTGTGCTTCATCTCCACCATCTCTGCATGCATCATACTCAGGCATCCCTGGGTATAACGAAGTCTTGCCTTAAGTATCTCTCCAATCTGACGTATGGCCTCCATAGCGGCTTCACGAACAGCATCGAAGAACGTTGTTCGTGGTACTCGAGAGATGAAAAAGTATTGACCCATAGTCTTTGGGAAACTCCTTTCACATAGTGGAGGTGTACCTCCACGTACCAAAGTTCAACTCCATTCTCCATGAAGGGATAACCCTTGTAAACTGCATCTCCTTCCAGGTGAATATGCTTCATCATGTCCTTCAGGATCTTTGGATAATCCTGATCTCTAGTCAGGGTCATGATGGTTTCCGGGCCCTTGAGAAAAGACTCGAAAAGGGTTGTCATCTGTAGGCATAAGACATAAGGGGTTTTTAGGACAACATACTGACATCCTTGGGTAAAATGGGGTCTTTTGTCCGAGAAAGGTTTGGGGTCAACTTCTCCATGGGCTCTAAGTTTTGGTCGGGATGAGATAGCAAGAGAGGCACTCACAATCCTCCAACAACTCATAGCAATGAGATTCCAAACATCTCAACTTCCATTGCTTCACGAACTATTACAATGTTATTTCCATACTCAACTCAACATTGTAATAAAGGTGTATTCATATTAATCTACATGCTTCATTACAATATGAAGATCTCAACTACTCAGATCCATCTTCCTCCGGTCTAGACCTTCTCTTGGCAAAATGCTCTACTTCCTTGTAGTGTAAACTAATGCCATAAGACAGATCTAAGGGTTTCATGGTGACTATCCATGATTCACTGGTTTCTTTGCTTCCTAGTTGGGCATTTGATAGCATAATGACCTAAATCCTTGCACCGGTAACATGTGATGTGACTCAGGTCCTTTTCCACATAAATTGGGTTGTTCTTGGGACACATGCACTTTCTCTTCCTCGACTTCTTCCTTCCTATCAAATCTTCTATCTCTTGTGGATCAAACTCCACTTCTTCTGTTGGGAAGTCTCCTAGATACTCTTGGCTTTCCTTTGTGCAATACTGTGAAAGGTGTCCTTCTTTTCCACATGAGTAGCAAGCACGTGAGTAATATCTGTCTAGTCCTTATCCATCAGGGTCGTCAATATCTTCCTCCATCGCGGATTCCCTTAAGGTTTCCTCGAGGACTTCTTTCATTGCTTCTTTCTTCTGCTAGATTGTTTGTTGCACCATGGGGAAAATGTGGCACTAAGCAGGGTAGTGGGTAGTCCCTTCACACAAGAAACAAGTAATCTGCCTAGTTGGGCATTCTTCAGCTAGGTGACTTCCTTCACAATTGGGGCATTCATCCTTGTGCTCCTCCTGGGTGTGTCCTATATCTCCATAAATCCTACAGGCACAAGGCTTCTTCTTCGGATTGTTTCCACGCTCTCGGATGAGATGGGATCCTAACAGAGTCTTCTTGAATTCCTTCCAATTTTCTGCTCTATCACATCCTTGTATGTCTTGATGCATCTTCCACCATGTTGCAGCACTTTTCGTGAAGTACTGAAGAGCGTATTGAACCTCATACTTCCTTTCAACTAAATTTTCCCTGAAGTGGTCCTCCATGCTTTGTATCCATAGTTCTGCCTCCGGTCGGGTCATCGGTCCAGAGACTTCAAGCCTATCTTCAGTCATCCTCTATTGGGTCCAAAGTTTTGGGATGAGATTCAGAAGAGATAGAGAGGGACACTCAATACAAACAAGGATTTTGAAAAGACGGGTTTTAGTTTGTGGCCGTCTGAAAACATCAAACAAATGACGGCTCACAATCGTCGCATCTAACATAAGTACATAACAGGGGTTTGGTCTTCTAAAGGTCATCATCTCTTCAAAGTTGTCAACTCTTCAAATCTTCGGAGTATCCACTATTGTAGCTTCAACACTTCCAATGAATGGTAAAATCCTCTTTACTCCGAAGTGGTCCAAATGGGAAAAGGGTATTGTCTAACTATTTAAGGTCAATGGGAAGATTTGACAAAACTCAGAAAAGAAGAGAGAATAGAATCTTTTGAAAAAGATAGTTTTAGAGAAATCCTTTCCTATGGTCTTGCCAGTTTCTAGGGTCACGTCCTACAGTCAACATGTGCTCTGATACCATCTTGTAGCGACCACGATCCGAATGGACCGAAGTCTCTGTGTTCTGTGTCATCCCTGGATCAGTATGCTGACACACACAATACTCGAGGATTTATAACAGAGGTAAATCACATGTATTAAATAACGTAAATGCTATTACCTCAATCGATCATAGCGGAAGCAACAAAGGTTGTGGATTCCCATCAACACCAACGGCAAAGTTGAGTGTAGAAATCGTAACCCTAACGTATCACTTACTCGTCGTAAGATAATCCTGCAACATGAGACGTTGCAGCCACAAAGGGTCAGTACATTGAATGTACTGGCAATTTCACACTGTAATGATAATGATGAACAAAGCCTACAACTACATGCATATTTGGCTGGTGGAGGCTGTAAGGCTAAAGTTTTTGCGTAAAGCCAATTTTTCCCTACAACAAGGAATGCATTTTATTTAACTACTTTGTTAAATGGAAATAAAAAACAATTGATAATGGTTCCTCCATCTCAATCCCAAATTAAGTCATCATTAACCCAACAAAATTAAATTATAGAGTGATGATATCAACAAATAATCCACTTCTAGATACTCAGAGATGTCCATAACCGGGGACATGGCTACTCATGAATAGTTTGTACACTCTGCAGAGGTTTGTGCACTTTTCCCCACAAGACTCGATCTCCTCCATTTGATTTCTCGCACTGCATGATGTTTGAGAAACGGATGACCGAGATACAGTCTTTCAGAAGCACTAGCCCTTACGCCCGGGTGGACCGTACCAACCTACATCCCCCTACATCTGCTAGTCCACCATTGTAAGAGTTCGCACAACTTAGTCAACTATGCTAGAGCCCATAATAGCATTGTGGCTGCACACGAAAGTTTCTAGGCATGAAAATATTAAATGATCCCTTTGAGCCTGGGTGGCATTCCAATAGGGTGATCTCACGGTTCCTCCGGGATCCCCTAGGGCAAACACTGGTTTCTCCAGGTGCCCGGACAAGTCCACTGGTTCACTCCCAGGGTGCCCCAACCAATCCACCCAGATGTGTATTCAAGTAACCACCTTAAGTTGAATCCTTAATTAACAACTCACATCTGTCATGGATTTCACTCAAACCCAAACCACATCTAAGAGCATAGCATGTCCTAACAGCAAACATAGAAGTAACTCCCAAAGGTTTGAATGTAATGCAGGTAATAGGTTCTACCTCAATCTACTTCCCAGTCCCACAAGTTAATTGATCCTACTGATGCAATGTGTTTGAGGATATAACTAATGCAATGAAAACTGGGTATTGGAAAATATGATCAAAGTGTGAACTTGCCTGCAATGTTGATGAAGATGATTCGCACTCAAAACTCTTGATAGATCTACTCGTCACACTCCGGTCGATCTATCGTAAGCAAGCAATGGTAACCACACATAAGCAATCACTCAGAAAGATCGGACATAACGAATAACACTTCGGAAAACTTCGAAAACAAACGAATGACTCTTGAAACATAAAACAATTTCCAACAGTACCAAAATTATGTGAATTTGGCCTTATCAGAAAGTTTAGGTCAAGAGCTTCGATTTGCAAAAAGAATCAACTGAAACGGAGTTACGAAACTCAAGTTATGATCAAACGAAGTTCAAATCAAAAACTAGTTGAATTCAAATTTTAAAATTTTCAAAAACATGTTTAAGTTGTATTACTGGAAAGAGGGCTTCGTAACAAAGACGTGGGCGCTGGTTTCGTTGGATTTGGACTAACTGGTAAAAAGTTAAGGCCGTTTGAAGTTTAGGGGCTAAACTGAAAAACTTTTGTTTACAGCTAAGTCCCTGGCAGAAAACTAAAAGAAACAGCTATTGAGCGAACACTCGTTTTCTAACTCTAACTAAGAGCGTTCACTGAATAGATAAAACCTAAAACAAATTAAACCGATATAAAAGAAAACCAATCTACCGAATAAAAGACCGGGGCGATTCGGCGGGTCTTACCGTCCCGACGGTTTTCGCCGAAAAACCGGCGGATCGGACCGCGCGTCGGCCGGCGGCGGCTCCGACGAGTCTGCGGCTCCGGCGGGCGAGGCGAGTGTCGCAGGGCGAGACCAGCAGCGGGGCGGCGGTGTTGGGCAGCGCGGGCGGCGGCGGCGAGCAACGCGGGCGGCGGCGGCGGCAAGTCGCGGCAGCGGCGGTTGAGCGGCGGCGGCGGCGAGATCGCGGGCGGCGGCGGCGCTCGAGGAGGGAGAGAGAGGAGAGAAACGGGAGGGGCGACGCCCTTTTATAGGAGGAGGGGGAGAGATTTTCGTGGAGGAGAGGGCACGACAGGGAGGCGGTGGACTCCGGGAGGCGTGCGCGGCGCAGACGCCGAGGTGGCGGCGGTGTTTCCTACGAGAGGTCGGGGACGGGCGAGCTGGGACGACTGGCCTGGCCCAGTTGGCTGGGCCGGTTCAGTCTAGAGAAGAACTATATTTTTTTTCTCTTTTTTTACATTTTTTTAACAGACATTGAAAACAAACAAAAACAAAAAAAAAATAAAAAAATCCTATAGGCATATAATATATCAAAATTTGCAGAAAAATGAGCCCTACAACATGAACATTTTCCTACTGCAAAATAAAATGCCCACAAATTCTAATAAATCAGAAGGTCCTAATAATGCAATTAAAAACCAATAAAATATTCTTAAGATACCAAAATGACTTCAACTTTATTTCTCCCCAATTTTCTGCTGTAGGGAATCATGTTACCCTATTTTCCATGTAATTTATTTTTGGAGAAAAATAATTTGAATAAAAACGAAATAACTCAATATTGAAATTGAGTTGCAGAAAATTTCAGAAAAACTTCCAACTCATATTTCCTATATTTTGAAGAAGTCATTTTATCTTCTCTCGGGAAAATTATTGAGTTGCTTAAAGTTTCTGAATTCGAGATATCTCGAGATTGAATTTCAAAATCCTTTCAGAGCCCTTTATCATCTAATAAATAATGGAAGAAGTCATATTATCTTCACTCCAGGGTTTTGTTTTGAAAAGAATTTGAATTCCCTCGGAGATCAAAAAGCAAAGTGAAAGTTTGGGAAAGTCATCTCATTCCCTCTCATTTAACTTTCAAAAGTTTCAAATTTCACTCAATTTCACACCGCACAAATCAGGAAGCAATCAATTCTGTCTATTTATTATAACATTCCAAAATTTAGAATTTTGGGATGTTACAACTAGCGCCTCCCCACGGTTCCGAGCACGTCCATGACCTCCCACGCAGTGAGCCGCGTCCATCCCCCTTCCTTGCCCCCTCGATTTATTGCCATAGCCGCCATCCCCGAGCTCGTCCGGGCTCCCGCGTACGCGTACGCATACTTGCTGTCGCTGCTCTCTGTCTCTCTGTTAATTCATGTTGCTACTGCACTTGCGTTGCTCGTTGTGTTGCTGCTACCCTGCTTGCCACAAGCTGCCGCCCGTAGCCGCCCTTACCACAGTCCCCGCACCCTGCTCTCCTCGCCCCGCGTGCGCTGGCCTGCACTCCCGCACGCCTCCCGCTCCACCCCCGCCCGCTGTGGCGCCGCACTGCACCACCCCCTCAACCTCCCGACCATCACCTGGGGTTGGTGCCCCGTCGTGGCCGCCCCGACCAGCACCTAGGTCGGGGCCCCGCCGTGGCCGCCCCGGCCCGCGCTTGGGGGCGGCTCCGCGCCGTGGCCGTCATCCGGGTCCGCCCCGGCGGGCAACCCCGCCCGCGCCCGTTAAACCCGCTCCAGTGGCCTTTGTGCCACTGGCAGCTGGGGTCCCCCCCCCTTTAAAAAAAAGAAGAGGTTTAAACAAATACTGATAAAAAGTAAATAATTAGTTAATTAAATGATTAATTAACTTAATTAATCTTAATTAACCTAATTTAGTAGATTAGCTAATCTAATACTACAGTTAGTTAGATGAGACAATGACAGGCGGGCCCCGCTTAATAGGTTGACCAGTCAACCGACTGGTTGACTGCTGATGTCATGATGACATCATGCTGATATCATTACTCTTTTCTGTCGAATTTAGTAATTAATAATATTTCCATAATATTGTTCAAACTTTGAAAAATCATATAAAATAATCCGTAACTCGGATGAAAAAGTTTTATATATGAAAGTTGCTCAGAACGACGAGACGAATCCGAATATGCAGTCCGTTTGTCCACTGCACGTACCTAGAATAGCGAACCTACAACCGTCCCCCTCCGTTTCACTTGCCCGAAAATACCTAACACCGGGAATACTTTCTCAGATGTTTTCCATCCTCGCTAGTATCACTTAGTACCGCGTTAGGTCACACGTAGCACCGCGTATTTCCATGTTATGCTTTGTGGTGCGATGCTTGCTTTAAATTTATTGTTTCTTCCCCCTCTTCTCTCCGATAGACACCGGGAATGAGACCGCTGACAGTGCCACGGTGATCGACTGTGTCGACGACGACCCTTCTTCATATGCAACAGAGCTTCCAGGTAAGCCCCCCCCCCCTTGATCAACCTGATATCGCCTAGTCCTTTCTCTACTGTTTGCAGTAGAGTAGTGTAGCATATTACTGCTTTCGTTTAATCCTATTCTGTTGCATAGCTTGTCATTGTTGTTACAACCGTTGATACCTTTACCTGCAATCCTAATGCTTAGTATAGGATGCTAGTATTCCATCAGTGGCCCTCCATTCTTGTCCGTCTGCCATGCTATACTATCGGGCCGTGATCGCTTCGGGAGGTGATCACAGGTATATACTATACTATTGCATACTCATGATGATAATTCGGAGATAGGGGCTGAAGGGGCAGGTGGTTCCACATAGGTAGTGGTGGGCCTGGGTTCCCGGCAGCCCCTTGATGGTTACTTTGTGGCGGGGCGACAGGGCAGGTCACGACCACCTACGAGACAGGTGGGCCTGGCCCTGGTCGTTGTCGGCGGTTATTTCATAATAACACGCTTAACGAGATCTTGGTATTTGATCTGAGTCTGGCCATTGGCCTATACGCACTAACCAACTACGTTGGAATAGTTATGGGCACTTGACATCGTGGTATCAGCCGAAGCCTTCTTGACGTCAGCGACTGAGCGGCGTGCACCGGATTGGACGGAAACACCGCTCTAGTATTAGGAGCGGCTAGGTCTGCTTACCGGCCGCCCACGTAACGTGCAGGTGTGCATTGGGCGATGGGCCCGGACCCCTGTGCTCTTAGGACTTAGACCGGTGTGCTCACCTCTTTGCTGTGCTTAGGTAGGGCTGCGACATGTTGATCTTCCAAGGCCGGGCATGACCCTGGAAAGTGTGTCCGGCCAAATGGGATCGAGCGTGCTGGGTAATGTGGTGCACCCCTGTAGGGAAGTTAATCTATTCGAATAGCCATGTCCCTCGGTAAAAGGACGAACCGAAGTTGTACTCCGACCTCATGACAACTAGAACTGGATACTTAATAAAACACACCCAGACAAGTTCCAGATACAACCCGGTGATCGCTTTCCCACAGGGCGACGAGGGGATGATCGTCGGGTAGAATTATGCTATACGATGTTACTTGGTGAACTTACCATCTATTCTATTCTACTGCTGCAAGATGGAGGCTGCCAGAAGCGTAGTCTTCGATTGGATTAGCTATCCCCCTCTTATTCTGGCATTCTGTAGTTTAGCCCACAGATATTACCCCTTTACACATATACCATTGCATGTAGTGTAGATCCTTGCTTGCGAGTACATTGGATGAGTACTCATGGTTGCTTTTCTCCCCCTTTTCCCCCTTTTTCCTCTCTTCTCGGATGATGCAACCAGATGGTGGAGTCTAAAGATCCTGAAGTTGTTTCTACGTGGAGTTCGGCTTTAGGAGGTCCCAGGCAGCAGGCCTTGCCTTTTCGATCGTTGTTACTTTTGTGCTAGCCTTCTTAAGGCAATCTTGTTTAACTTATGTGTGTACTCAGATATTTTTGCTTCTGCTGACTCTTGTGTATTCGAGCTTATGTATTCGATCCCTCGAGGCCCCTGTCTTGTAATATAAAGCTTGTATTATTTTAATTTGTGTCTAGAGTTGTGTTGTGATATGTTCAAGTGAGTCCCTCATCTTGGTCGTACACATTTGCGTGCATGGTTAATGTACGGTCAAATCGGGGGCGTCACAAGTTGGTATCAGGGCCGACTGCCTGTAGAAATCCCCCTTTCCAACTCCTTGGCCGAAGTTGAGTCTAGTCTTTGAAAAACAAATTTACTAACTTGTTGTGTGGCTTACGGGCCCACACCACTAATGGGTGGTGTTAGGATCTTTTATTCCTCATCTTTAATCTGGGAATCTGATCTCTCTTATATTCGGGTTAAATGATTTTACTAATTATGACTCTAGGTTCTCGTAACTATTTCCCCCGGAGAGCTCTCATTCCGGAAGATCACCTGCTTCGTCAGAAGATTCTGAGGATATCTCTCGATATTTTCTCGAGACCCTTGTGCTCATCGCCTTTGCAATTCAGTGCCACCGATATATCCCTATTTATATCTGCATGCACTTGCCATTCTCATGATCATTCCTCGTCGCTCTTGTTGTTACAAGATGCCTCGAGATATTCTCCGTTGTCTCGAGAATCCTTTGAGTTTACTGTCTTGCAGTTTTATTTCGCATGAAAACACTTACGGTTATTTCCTCACGTTTATCGAGGATCCGTTCTTCTCAATTGTTCATGTGTCTCACAAAAAATTTCGGAATACTTTTTGATCTTTCAAAAATCCTCTGCAGCCTGTTACCCTTGAAATTCTTGCCTACTTGCATTATGGTTAATTCCATATGACTAGTAGTCTTCAATTAACATCCCTTGTCTTAGTCATTTTGAGCCTATTGATTCAATGTGTGCGTATGCACGCAGTCATCAGATTATCCTTTTTAAAATTATCCTTCCGGCTCAGACGTCATTCCGGACATGAGTTGGTTCTTGGCAATTCAAACCTTTATTGATTGTCCAACTAAGTGTTTTCAACTTATCCATCCTTGATCAGAGCGTCTGCTTCTGATCCTTCGTTTTGGAAACCATAATTTCTTTCTATTTAAGCATCAGACTAATCAGGTGATTCTTGAATCTGATGCCTCTGCATTCTTTCTTCCTCTGAGTGAGTACCGATACTCACATCAGCTTCGTTGTGGATCGCCCGATCTATTGTTAGATTGTTATCCGACAGTGTCCTTCATATTCAATCACCTTGTGAGTTCTTCCCCTGATACATAATTCCTTTGGTAAATTCTATCCTCTGCTTTTGTCAACCATGCTCTACTGTCAAGCTTGTCATATTTACTTTTGAAACTTGAGGTATATGTTACTAAGATACCCGACGGGTTGAACCTATGCCTTCCCCTAATCCATGAGAACCCAATAGTTTTCACAAGTCATACCCTTCCGGTGTTCTACCAGATAAAATTCCAACACTACAATTTTATCAAAGCGAGAGGTGAATGAAATAATATGCATTAAAGAAGTGGGAGTCGACCTTGAACTTTGTGTTCATGCCCATGAAAATGATGCAGACCGTCTCGGAAGCTTCTTGCAAAATGATTATCCAACTGTATGATTCTTTCGGTATTCTCGAATTGATTCCTTACAGTTATGGTTCCAACCATGCTGTCCTGATCTGGTATATCTGATGGGAATTCATTCCAGTGCCTTGTCTATTTTTGGCAAGGTTGAAGTATCTACTGTCATAGGTCAATGACCCAGTTCTACTTCCATCATGTTCTACCTTCGAGTATTACCCCCTGGTATCTCGAAGTTGTCTTGCCATTGCACCACATCTTACTAACTTTGTTGAAGTAATGTCTTTCCTCGTCGTAATCTCTCTATGGGTTCTGGGTTGTTGTCAGTCAAGGACACCGACTAGTGAAATTATTCCACACTACAAATCAAATACCCATAGTATTTTTACTGGGAAATTCTGAACTTAGTCTGGTCATTCCTAGACTATCGGCCACATCCTGGTCTTGCTATCTTTGACTGTGCTACCTCGTCCTTCTCTGGTGCACGAATTCTTCAGTGTGTGAGCACGACATACGTCGAGCTTTCAACATCATGTTGCTCGTCTTGAAAGGCAACTTTGGTTCCGAGCTTGCATCTTATATATTGATCCTATAACTTGCCACTTCGTCATTCCCTTGCTTGTTGCTGTTGTTGTTTGATTACATCCTCTTGAAACCTCCTGGCAAATGTGTCGGATCACCTTCAACACTTTGACTTCTTCCGAGATGTCAATTGTGTTCATGATGAGAAATACCCTCCTTGCCCTCGATGATTTTTAGTATCATCGACAACACCCTTGACTTCCTTTCATTGCGAACTTGTCCACATTATGAATACAACTTGCTCTCCAGCTAGTGTTGTGTTCTGCCTTGAAGTATTACTGTCTTTTATGTCGAGAATGTTGTGGGGATTGCTCCATCTCTTAGAAATTCTCGGTATGATGATACTTCTCACCATCACCATTCTTCCTTGGTCCCCGTGTTGTTTTTAACCGAGATACCAATATGCTAACAATGCTTCTTGAGTTATGTATTTCTAGCAACCCTATTGCTTTGAAGTTAATGATCTACAGTTCGTTCTTACACTGTTGGTTATTGAATCGTCACTCTAACATTGATCTTGCTGCCTAAGGTCATATTTCGGGCACACCTTTCAACTAATGATTAATGTTGTATGTTTTCCTCGAGCATACAACATTATATCATTTGAATTGACAAGTGTCTTCTTCTTGTTCACATTATTGTGGAAATCCATCCGTTTGGAATTATCAATGAATTCTCACTGAGCGCATCAGCCACCTCCTCATCCTCTCCTTGGTTTAATGATGAACTATTGTTTCGGGAACCCGCTCCCATAGTTCATTTCCCGAGAATCTTGCAATGTCATTTCGTCGATTTGTGTTGCACCTTTTCTTCTCGAACATCCCGAGTCTGAGGTATTATGACACCAATCGGATTTGAATCTCGGTCAGATATGATGGTTGGGACAACTTTCCAGAGTTATAATGTTGGTCCTTTGATGACCCGGTAATATGATGTCATGCCTAGCACCCCTGGCTGGAGGACCCATCATTATAATTTCTTTTGCAAGGATAACCATTCTTCCAGGAGGAAATTGTAAGACTTATTTTATAAGTTGCTCCCGATGGATCATTTGTGTATCAAGTCTGGCCCTTGATTGAAATACCATATCATGGCTACCTCGAAGCATGGCAATGATACCCCGCTCATCAACAAGGACATTGGAGGCGCGATGCTAAATGTTTCTTGGTCAGTTATCCAAACACCGTTGTATGTGTAACATCTTGATTAATCCTTGCCTCTTTATCTGAATGGTTGGGTACTTGCTCTCCTGTCCTGTATACCATGTTCTGCTTGTCCATGGGAAGGATATACTCCTAATAATTGGGTGTAATCACAGTTTTCCTTTCCATTGTTCTGTTTAACCTTCTTGATCAATATGATCTAAGCAGTAAAAATTCTTTGCTTATGTAAACACCTTGTTGTACAACTCTGTCAGTAAGACCTTGATTCTATTGTTAATAACATTCCAGTACTGCCGATGGACAAGAACTTTGCCTATTGGTCCGCCTTGTTTCAACGAGCGGGAAAATGGTTCTCTTCGTTCCCCGTCCTTGGTACCGACATTGTTGCCGTCATAGCTGACAAGCTATCCACTGACATGCCTCCCTGTCGAGGCTGTGCAAGATGTCACCACCCTTACTATTTTTAACCCACATGGTGGGCCATAACCCACAAGTCAACTAGATCGAAACGTGACTCTTCTCTACAACGTTGATTCTAAGGTAACCTTTACACTTGGCTTCATATGTATTTCACGAGCTAAATGGTATTACATGTTTCATCCTGGTATCAAACCCAATAATTGTTCTCAATGCTCAAGCCCCCATTTAAACTTCTGTTTAGGCATCGAACGAATGCCTACCCATTTGAAACTTTTGTACCATCGCTTATTGCTCTCAATGAATTCACAACAATACTGCTCGTAGGGTACTTCGTGTATTTCCCATTGAGTTCACCGTCAAATGCCCAGCCTTGTGGAGATGCGTTCTTCCAAAGTTTCCCCCTTATCACATTCGTAGGACGATGAAGATCCCGGAGGCAGGATGAAGACTTCATCATGGTGACCGGAAGCAGATAAATGAGGACATCAACGCAAGGAATCAACCTCTTCGAGAAGGGCAACCAAGACCAAGAAGACCCGTTAGAATTTCACAACCAGAACTTCCCCCTTTACTCCATCGCTTAAATCTCGGGACGAGATTTCTTGTAGTGGAGCAGAATTGTGACGCCCGAGTAATTAACCTACAGTAATCCCGTGCGAATGATGCCAGGTGGTCACTCTTACTGTTCCTAATCCTCCCTTGCATTCAAAGGCCATTCAAATTTCAAATTCAAATTAAAGTCAAAATTCAAATTTCTCAAACATGCAAACAAAAATGGTCAAGGTGTGGCAAATAATCCTTGGATATTTTCATGTTGAAACCAACATCATTCGACTCACCAATTAATCCCTAGTAAAATATAAAGTAATCCAACAACAAGAATAATAATAAGAACTATTTCAAAACAAACAAATGCTTATGTATTACAGTTGACTTGAAACTTTGTGGGCATCACCAAAAATAAGGACTTATATTTATATGACAAGTTTCATGTATATCAAAACTCGTTTGATAGCTTAGAAAAATAGAGAACAAAGAATATAAAGAAAACCAAAAAAGAAAAAGAAAAAAAATGCCTAACAAACTATGGTGCTAGTGGGCTCTATGCATTTACAGTGCATTTGGCCCAGCCCAATAGGTGGCCCAGCCTGGCCCACCCCGCTGTCCTCTTCCTCGCTACAGGGAGGAGGGGAACCGTGGATGCCTTTGATGCCCGCCACGGTCTCGGCACGTCGCCGTGGCGGCCATCCCGCGCCTCTCCGACGTTTCTCCCGCACCTATAAGACCGCGCTGGCTCCATCAACGAACCCTAGATCCCCATTCGCCCCTCTCCATGCTCCCTCTCCTCAATCTAGATGTACCCAAACCGCCACCGCCATGGAGACCCTTGCCCGCGTGGCCACCATCGCCCCCGTGCCGTGAGAGGCTGTCAAGCAGAAGCACCGTCGTCGACTACATCATCTTGGAGGAGCCGTTCGAGCTGAAGATCCCCGCGGTGCTCGATATATCCTCGTCTTCCCCACCACGGCCACGGCGCCATCGCCGTCGATCTCCACCACCAGCGCCTCCCCACGGTTCCGAGCACGTCCACGACCTCCCTCGCAGTGAGCTGCGTCCATCCCCTTCCTTGCCTCCTCGATTTGTTGCCATAGCCGCCATCCCCGAGCTCGTCCGGGCTCCCGCGTACGCATACGCATACTAGCTGTCGCTGCTCTCTGTCTCTCTGTTAATTCATGTTGCTACTGCTCTTGCGTTGCTCCTTGTGTTGCTGCTACCCCGCTCACCGCAAGCTGCCACCCGTAGCCGCCCTTACCTCAGTCCCCGCACCCTGCTCTCCTCGCCACGCGTGCGCTGGCCTACACTCCCGCACGCCTCCCGCTCCACCCTCGCCGGCCGCAGCGCAGCGCCGCGCCGCACCGCCCCCTCGACCTCCCGACCAGCGCGTGGGGCTGGCGCCCCGCCGTGGCCACCCCGACTAACGCCTAGGCGGGCGCCCCGCCGTGGCCGCCCCGACCCACGCCTGGGGCCGGCTCCCCGCCGTGGCCGTCGTCTGGGTCCGCCCCGACGAGCAACCTCACCCGCGCCCGTTAAACCCACTCCAGTGGCCTTTGTGCCACTCGCAGCTGGGGCCCCCTCCCCTTTAAAAAAAGAAGAGATTTTAAAAAAATATTGATAAAATAAATAAATAGTTAATTAAATGATTAATTAACTTAATTAATCTTAATTAACCTAATTTAGTAGATTAGCTAATCTAATACTGCAGTTAGTTAGATGAGACAATGACTGGCGGGCCCCGCTTAACAGGTTGACCAGTCAACCGACTGGTTGACTGCTGATGTCATTACTCTTTTCTGTCGAATTTAGTAATTAATAATATTTTCAGAATATTGTTAAAACTTAAAAAAATCATATAAAATAATCCGTAACTCGGATGAAAAAGTTTTATATATGAAAGTTGCTCAGAACGACGAGACGAATCCGAATACGCAGTCCGTTTGTCCACCGCACGTCCCTAGCATAGCGAACCTACAACCATACCCCTCCGTTCCACCTGTCCGAAAATATCTAACACTGGGAATACTTTCCCGGATGTTTTCCATCCTCACCAGTATCACTTAGTACCGCGTTAGGTCACACGTAGCACAGCGTATTTCCATGTTATGCTTTGTGGTGTGATGCTTGCTTTAAATTTATTGTTTCTTACCCCTCTTCTCTCTGATAGACACTGGGACTGAGACCGCTGACAGTGCCACGGTGATCGACTACGTCGACGAAGACCCTTCTTCATGTGCAATAGAGCTTCCAGGCAAGCCCCCCCCCCTTGATCAACCTGATATCGCCTATTCCTCTCTCTACTGCTTGCATTAGAGTAGTGTAGCATATTACTGCTTTCATTTAATCCTATTCAGCTGCATAGCCTGTCATTGTTGCTACAAGTGTTGATACCTTTACCTGCAATCCTAATGCTTAGTATAGGATGCTAGTATTCCATCAGTGGCCCTGCATTCTTGTTTGTCTGCCATGCTATACTATCGGGCCGTGATCACTTCGGGAGGTGATCACGGGTATATACTATACTATTAGATACTCATGATGATGATTCAGAGATGGGGGCTGAAGGGGCAGGTGGTTCCACACATGTAGTGGTGGGCCTGGGTTCCCGGCAGCCCCTTGATGGTTACTTTGTGGCGGGGCGACAGGGCAGGTCACGACCACCTAAGAGACAGGTGGCCCTGGGCATGGTCGTTGTCCGCGGTTATTTCATAATAACACGCTTAACGAGATCTTGGTATTTGATCCAAGTCTGGCCATTGGCCTATACGCACTAACCAGCTACGTGGGAATAGTTATGGGCACTCGACATCGTGGTATCAGCCGCAGCCTTCTTGACGTCAGCGACTGAGGGGCGCGTGTCGGATTGGACTGGAACGCCGCCCTGGTATTAGGAGCGGCTAGGTCTGCTTACCGGCCGCCCGCGCAACGTGCTGGTGTGCATTGGCGATGGGCCCGGACCCCTGTGCGCTTAGGACTTAGACCGGTGTACTGACCTCTCTGCTGTGCTTAGGTAGGGCTGCAACATGTTGATCTTTCGAGGCCGGGCATGACCCTGGAAAGTGTGTCCGGCCAAATGGGATCGAGCATGCAGGGTAATGTGGTGCACCCCTGCAGGGAAGTTAATCTATTCAGATAGCCATGTCCCTCGGTAAAAGGACGACCCGGAGTTGTACTCCAACCTCATGACAACTAGAACTGGATACTTAATAAAACACACCCAAACAAGTTCCAGATACAAGCCGGTGATCGCTTTCCCACAGGGCGACGAGGGGAGGATCGTCGGGCAGGATTATGCTATACGATGTTACTTGGTGAACTTACCATCTATTCTATTCTACTGCTGCAAGATGGAGGCTGCCAGAAGCGTAGTCTTCGATTGGATTAGCTATCCCCCTCTTATTCTTGCATTCTGTAGTTTAGCCCACAGATATGACCCCTTTACACATATACCATTGCATGTAGTGTAGATCCTTGCTTGCGAGTACTTTAGATGAGTACTCATGGTTGCTTTGCTCCCCCCTTTTCCCCCTTTTCCTCTCTTCTGGGATGATGCAACCAGATGGTGGAGTCCAGGAGCCAGAAGATCCCGAGGTTGTTTCTACGTGGAGTTCGGCTTCGAGGAGTAGTTAGGAGGTCCCATGCAGGAGGCCTTGCCTTTTCGATCGTTGTTACTTTCGTGCTATCCTTCTTAAGGTAAACTTGTTTAACTTATGTCTGTACTCAGATACTTTTGCTTCCGCTGACTCTTGTGTATTCGAGCTTATGTATTCGAGCCCTCGAGGCCCCTGTCTTCTAATATAAAGCTTTTATTATTTTAATTTGTGTCTAGAGTTGTGTTGTGATATCTTCCAGTGAGTCCCTGATCTTGGTCGTATACATTTGCGTGCATGGTTAGTGTACTGTCAAATCGAGGGCGTCACACCTGTGCTATTGTCATTTTTTAATGAGAGGGGCATTGGGAAGGTAAAATTAAATTGAATGCTTAATGTTGGGTTTTATAAGGCTGCCACCCGGAAATGTAGTTTGAATTGTCCATCCTTTGCCTAGCTATATGTGTACGACTACGGTCGTGTTAAGGCATTGACAACTTAGTAGCTTTCATTATCAATAAGTAAAGATCTCTGCTTGATACTAAAATTAAAATCAGCTCAGCTAAATTGTCACAAGTGAAATTGTTTCAATTTTTATCACCATAATCTTAACCTCATGATCTAGCAAGCACAACGACCCCTACGTACTGGAGTTTGACTTTGAGCCATTCACTGTCTTAATACCATGTCCGAGCTGCTCGGCGTCAATTGGAAATGGTGTGCATTTTCTCTACAGGCGCTTGTCTTTGATTTTTGTTCCGCAACATGATTGCCTGGAGCCCCTGCTTGATTTCATGTCAGCAACAGCATAGGGGGCATGCGAGTTTCACTACCGCCGAGGAAATCTTGCAATAAACTTGTGTTTCATCTCTATGTTAATTTGTTAATTTGTAAAGCTTTGCATGTGTGTTCAGCAGGTGATGATGCTAAATGACATAGGATGGCTGACCAAAGCTGAGGAACACCTGTCAAAGCTCCCAGCTAAAACACCATTCTCACAATTATAATACAAATGCAAATGAAGTTGGCGTTGCCCCGCCGGACAACGGCCACTGTGGCGTTCACGGAGCTACTCGCCGCTACCTTCCCACTTGCGCCGACCGGCTTCATCAAGCTTTAACTGCAAGTTTCATAAGTTCTACATATTTCCCTACGTCCATTATGTACAGGAAGCCATCAACTTAGGCAAAATAGCCACTGGAACATTTGCCAGGAAATTGAAAGTATGAACTTGTGTTTTCATTTAAAGTGGTTGTTTTCATATATTTGTGCAAGATAGCTTCCTTCATTTTTGTCTAGCTGAGCAATTGTATACTAATTTTTGTTCACTCCTAATTTCATAACAACCACATGGGAACATTTTCAAATTTTGATACATTAGGGTATGTTGATTGCTCTATCCCTTTTTAGCTTCTGAAGGCAAACCTTACAGAGTTAGTCACACTTGTATGAGCAAACGAAATCTTGATAGCTTGTTGCTGCTGGTTAGTGGGCTTGGTGGATAAATTTGATTACTTGTTGTAACTTATTTCATGATTTTATATATAGTTCATCAGCCTCGAAAGAACAATGATCAAAATGTGTAATTATGCATTAGTTGTATTTCAGTTGACTCAACTTTCAGTTACTCTTTTGTGGTTATGCAAGAGCAGATGGCATCGGAGATCTGAAAGTATACTTACAAACCTGTTTCAATCACACAACACCTCAAGAATACTCTGTACTTCTTCCCTGGATGCTCCCGCGCTTCCACAAGCTTGCCGTCAGGGGAGCTGTTATGACCAACATATTAGGGGCTTAGCCCAATTAGTTGTGGCCCAGTGTATCTTATCGTTATTAGGGGCTTAGCCTAATTATATTATTAGGAGGATTATATAAACTCGTGTAAGGACCCATTTTGGGATTAAGCAAGAAGCAATCATATTTTCTCGGCTTCCTTAGGGAGCCGGGAGACCTAACCCTAGCTGTCGCCCCTGCGCGCTCTCTCTCTCTCTCTCGCGCGCACACGCAACTACGGCGCCCCAGTGCCGGTGACCACGCCTTCCTCCATGCCATCCTCCTTCCACCCCTACAACCTAAGACCACGCCCTGGTAGGGATCCAGTTCCTACCCTCTCGCGGTAGCTCAGAATTAGGCTCTGGTATTGGCAGTAAACATGTTTATTTTGATCAATGATCTCCTATGTTCTAAATCTGTTTTTTAATTTATTTTAGTATGGTTTAGTTCATATATCAACTAGGATCTTCTGCGGGCTAAAGTATCTTCTGGCACAGGTATAGGCAAGAAATCCAGAGAATATATGGACAATGGCATCTTCTCCCAGACCAAGTTGTCACAGATGTTGCCATCCAATTCTTGGGTTCTCTGTAGCTGGTAGAATTCTATGAGCTAACAATGATGGTTGTTATCTCATATATATGGTTGTCTCATGACTATCACAACCTATTCTTTGGGTGGTAAGATGTTTATCAGTGGTAGTTACTCCTTGATATATAAATCTCTTCCCTCGTCTACTACATTGAGAACACCCGCCCTTGGTATCGAGAGGTTATGCTCCACTACTTTGAGAACTATGTCAAAGAGTTTTCAAGGGAGGCTTACAGTTGAGATTTTTATCTACTTTGCAGCTTTATATGTTTGTTCTTCCACCAGAAAGTCTGAACGAATCCCGTTGCAAGAGCACCCTGCTATAAACCGAGTTAACTTTTAGTTATGGTTTTAAACACAAGATGATATTTTTGTAGCACATTTCGTGTAAGTTTTCCTCCTATAAGGCTATAATTCCAAATTCAAGCCACACACAAAGTTTCTAGCTTTTTATTTCCTATATATTTTGGTTGTAGTTGAGACAGTGGTGGTATTGATAAATGACACCCCATGCAGAGGCGACACTGACCATAGGGAAGCTATCAAGAACATCAACAACATCTTGTGGTGTTCCTCTTCATCACCGCCACCTCCACCAATAGCAGCAATGACGACGAGCTCATTGGATGGGCACTAGAGCATTGGAGCCTTCTTGAGAAGGCAACACACTCGAGATCAAAAGAGGGTGAGTGAGAGAATGGGAGAGGGGGAAGAGATCGAGGAAGGGGAGCTATGGGACAGTATGACCTGGTATTCTGATACTTTTTCCATGTTATTCTGTTGCTTGATACGTCTCCAACGTATCTATAATTTTTGATTGTTCCATGCTATTATTTATGAAGTCTTGGATGTTTAATGGGCTTTATCTTACACTTTTATATCATTTTTGGGACTAACCTACTAACCCAAAGGCCCAGTCCAGATTGCTGTTTTTTGCCTGTTTCAGGGTTTTGCAGAAAAAGAATATCAAACGGAGTCCAAATGGAATGAAACCTTCGCGAGAGATATTTTTGGAGAAAATCGCGCTCGGAGAACTTGAGAACCACGTTAGAAGAGCCACGAGGGGCCCACGAGGGTGGGGGCGTGCCCCCTGCCTCGTGGGGCCCCCATGACTCCCCCGGTGTCCTCCTTCCTCCTATATAAGCCTACGTACCCCGAAACCATCAGCAACAGAGAGAAAACCCTAATTCCACTGCCGTAACCATCTGTTCCCGTGAGATCCCATCTTGGAGCCTGTTCCGGAGCTCCACTGGGGGGGGGGGATCCATCACGAAGTTCTTCATCACCATCATCATCGCCCTCACCATAAGTTGTGAGTAGTTTAGGAAAGACCTTCGGGTCCATAGCTAGTATCTAGATGGCTTCTTCTCTCTCTGGATCTCAATACAAAGTTCTCCTCGGTCTTCGAGGAGATCTATTCGATGTAATCTCTTTTTGCGGTGTGTTTGTTGAGATCTGATGAATTGTGAGTTTATGATCAAGATTATCTATGAGAAATATTTGGTTCTTCTCTGAACTTTTTATATGTGCTCATAATATCCTTGCAAGTCTCTTCGAATTATTGGTTTGGTTTGGCCTACTAGATCTATAGTTCTTGCAATGGGAGAAGTGCCTGGCTTTGCGTTCAATCTTGCGGTGTCCTTTCCCAGTGATAATAGGGGCAGCAAGGCACGTATTGTATTGTTGCCATCGAGGATAATAAGATGGGGTTTATATCATATTGCTTGAGTTTATCCCTCTATATCATGTCATCTTGCTTAAGGCGTTACTCTGTTCTTATGAACTCAATACACTAGATGCATGCTGGATAGTGGTCGATGTGTGGAGTAATAGTAGTAGATGCAGAATCGTTTCGGTCTACTTGTCTTGGATGTGATGCCTATATACAATGATCATGCCTAGATAGTCTCATAATTATTCACATTTCTATCAATTGCTCGACCGTAATTTGTTTACCCGCCATAGAATATCGCTATCATGAGAGAAGCCACCAGAGAACACTATGGCCCCCGGGTCTATTCTCAACATATCAATCTACATCTACTTTACTTTTATCGCTTTTACTTTCTGTTCTTATAAACAAAAATACCAAAAATATAAACTATCATCTCTATCAGATCTCACTTTCATAAGTGACCGTAAAGGGATTGACAACCCCTTATCGCGTTGGCTAAAAAGTTCTTATTTGTTTGTGCAGGTGTGAGGGACTCGCGCGTGGTCTCCTACTGGATTGATACCTTGGTTCTCAAAAACCGAGGGAAATACTTACGCTACTGTGCTGCATCTCCCTTTCCTCTTCGAGGGAATACAACGCAAGCTCGAGAAGTAGCAAGAAGAATTTCTGGCGCCGTTGCCGGGGAAGCTTACGCAAAAGTAATATACCAAGTACCTATCACAAACCCTTATCCTTCGCATTACATTTATTTGCCTCTCGTTTTCCTCTCCCCCACTTCACCCTTGCCATTTTATTTGCCCTCCTTCCGCCGTGTGTTTATCGTTCGTTTGCATCTTGTTTGGTTGTGTGTGTTGGATTGCTTGCTTGTCACTATGGCTCTCCCTATTAGTGTTGACCCTCACCTCAAGAGGCTGGAGGAGATTGAAAACAATGTTAGACATTTTATAACTATACAATTTGAGCATAATGACTTTTTCAGAAGTGAACTGAAGGAACAGAAAAAGTTTATGGAGTATATGAATAAAGACCTTGATGATATGACTAAGGAATTTTATGGCTTGAAATCTCAGTTTGCTCATCTTGAGAACTTAATTGCCCAAATTACGGATAAACAGTCCACCTTGATCAATAAGATGGCTGCTAAACCGGAAGAGCATGAAAATAAAGATGAAGATCTGTAAGTTATTGATGTGTCTCCTATTAGATCCTTGTTTTCTAGTTTAAATTTGGATGAAGATAGGATTGGAGACGATTCTGCTTTAAGGTGTCCCAATGATTCGGAGTTTTTAGATCTTGATGCTAAAATTGCTAAAAGTGGGAGTGAAGAGATTAAAACTTTGCATAGTGATAAACCCACTACTTTGGATTTCAAGGGATTTAATTATGATAATTTCTCTTTGATTGATTGTATTTCCTTGTTGCAATCCGTACTAAATTCTCCGCATGCTTATAGTCAAAATAAAGCTTTCACCAAACACATAGTTGATGCTTTGATGCAATCTTATGAAGAAAAACTTGAGTTAGAAGTTTCTATCCGTAGAAAGCTTTATGATGAGTGGGAACCTACTATCAAAATAAAAATAAAAGATCATGAATGCTATGCTTTGTGTGATTTGGGTGCAAGTGTCTCCACTATCCCAAAAACTTTGTGTGGTTTGCTAGGGTTCCATGAACTTGATGATTGTTCTTTAAATTTGCATCTTCCGAATTCCACTATTAAGAAACCTATGTGAAGGATTAATGATGTTCTTATTGTTGCCAATAGGAATTATGTGCCCGTAGATTTCATTGTTCCTGATATAGATTGCAATCCTTCATGTCCTATTATTATTGGTAGACCTTTCCTTAGAACGATTGGTGCAATTATTGATATGAAGGAAGGAAATATTAGATTCCAATTTCCATTAAGGAAAGGCATGGAACACTTTCCTAGAAAGAAAATCAAATTACCATATGAATCTATCATGAGAGCCACTTATGGATTGCCTTCCAAAGATGGCAATACCTAGATTTATCTTGTATCGTGCCTAGCTAGGGGCGTAAAACGATAGCGCTTGTTGGGAGGCAACCCAATTTAATATTATTTTTTTGTTGCGGTTAGGGAATAAATATTGCTTCTAGCCTCTGTTTAGATATGGTTTCATGTTTTGTTTAGTGTTTGTGCCAAGTAGAACCTTTGGGAAGATGTGTGTGAAGTTTATATGATCTTGCTGTGAAAAACAGAATCGTTAGCGCTCACTAGATTGGTCGTCAGATTTTACTGGAGCGTGCTATTTAGTTGATTATTTTTGAAGATGATTAATAGACAAATTCCTCACATTTAACAATTTAGTTTGAATTTTTTGGAGTTACAGAAGTATGTGAAACCTGCAGATTACTACACACTGTTATGTTTTTGACAGATTCTGTTTTTGACAAATTCTGTTTTTCGTGTGTTGTTTGCTTATTTCAATGCATCTATGAGTAATATTTGGAGGTATGAACCATAGAGAAGTTGGAATACAGTAGGTTTAACACAAATATAAACAAAGAATGAATTCATTGAAGTACCTTTGAGTAGTGGTTTGTTTTCTTATACTAACGGAGCTCACGAGAATTTTTGTCTAAGTTTTGTGTTGTGAAGTTTTCAAGTTTTGAGTATTGCTTTGATGGACTATGGAACAAAGAGTAGCAAAGGCCTAAGCATGGGGATGCCCATGGCACCCCAAGTAAAATTCAAGGATAATCAAACGCCTAAGCTTGGGAATGCCCCGGGAAGGCATCCCCTCTTTCGTCTTCATCCATCGGTAACTATACTTGGAGCTATATATTTATTCACCACATGATATGTGTTTTTCTTGGAGCGTCTTGTATAATTTGAGTCTTTGCTTGTTAGTTTTTCACAATCATCCTTGCTGGACTCACCTATTTGAGAGAGTTAAATATCGCCTAGGAATTGTTAGAACACTCTATGTGCTTCACTTATATCTTTTGAGTTGAATAGTTTTTGCTCTAGTGCTTCACTTATATCTTTTGAGTTGAATAGTTTTTGCTCTAGTGCTTCAGTTATATCTTTTAGAGCACGGTGGTGGTTATATTTTGTAGAAATTGTTGAACTCTCATGCTTCACTTATATCTATTTGAGAGTCTATTAAAACAGCATGGTAATGTGTTTAGGCTAAAAAAAACTAGTCTTCACATGATAGACATCCAATGTCAATGTAGTAAAAAAAATCACACTAAGTGCATTGAATAGTATGAGATGTTGGATGCTTGATAATTGTTTTGAGATATGAGGATAGTGATATTAGAGTCATGCTAGTGGAGTTATTATGAAATTGAGAAATACTTGTGTTAAGGTTAGTGATTCCCGTAGCCTGCACGTATGGTGAACCACTATGTGACGAAGTTAGAGCATGAGGTATTTGTAAAGTGTCAACCTTTGTGTGGAGGTTGGGGGCGCGCGATGGTTAACTCCTACCAACCTGCCCCCTAGGAGCATGCGTTGATTGCTTTGTTTTGATGACTCATAGATTTTTGCAATAGTATATGAGTTCTTATGACTAATGTTGAGTCCATGGATTATACGCACTCTCACCCTTCCACCATTGTTAGCCTCTCTTGTACCATGCAACTTTCACCGGTACCGTAAACTCACTGTATATCATTCCTCAAAACAACCACCATATTATTCCTCAAAACAGCCACCATACCTACCTATCATGACATTTCCATAGCCATTCCGAGATATATTGCCATGCAACTTTCCACCGTTCCGTTCATATGACACGCATCATATTGTCATATTGCCATGCATGATCATGTAGTTGACATCGTATTTGTGGCAAAGCCACCATGCATAACTTTTCATACATGTAACTCTTGTTTCATTGCACATACCGGTACACCGCCGGAGGCATTCATATAGAGTCATACTTTGTTGTAGTATCGAGTTGTAGTAACGAGTTGTAATGAAAGTGTGATGATCATCATTATTAGAGCATTGTCCCATATGAGGAAAGGCTAAATCTATAAAGCCCCTCCGCAAAAAAAAGAGAAAAAAAGGAAAGGCCAAAGAAAAAAGAAAGGCCCAAAAAAAGAAAAAAAGGGACAATTGCTACTATCTTTTTTTCCACACTTGTGCTTCAAAGTAGCACCATGTTCTTCATTATAGAGAGTCTCATGTTTAGTCACTTTCATATACTAGTGGGAATTTTCGTTATAGAACTTGGCTTGTATATTACCGAAAAGGGCTTTCGCCCCGCTTTATATTATAAAGCAGCTGCCCAAGCCAAACATCCAACAAGGTACACACGCACACAAAAAAGGTTCCACAAACACGACATAGGAGTAGCGAAAGGTTAATGCTGAGGGCACATCTCAACAAGCCCAAAGAAACAAAAATACACACCCACCCACAGCAGACCGAGGAGTAAGACTAATCAGGCTCTGGGGGTGGGGGCGGCAGCGGGGGCGCCACGCGGAAGGCCATCGAGCGGAGGTCGGCGAGGAGGTTGTTGATGACGTCCCGATCCTGGTGGCGGCTAAGCGACCGCTGCAAGTAACCACACATTTTGAAGACCACGTTAGTCGCACGTCGAAGGGGGACTTTCTAATAACAAGTTTATTGCGAATCGTCCAAAGGGTCCAAGCGAGAGCCCCAATGCACAACCATCTAATATGGCGGTGGCGAGGGGCTGAGGTGTGGATCTCCACCAGCAGGTCTGGGAAGTTGGAGTTGCACCATTGTCCACCAACCGTCTCGCGGAAGCATGACCACAGGAACTGAGCGATGGGGCAAGAGAAGAAGATGTGATTAACATCCTCCATCATGCCACACATGGGGCAAGTCCCGTCACCAGGGCCATTACGCTTGCGGACCTCAACCCCAGATGGCAGGCGTCCCCGGATCCACTGCCACAGGAAGATCCTGATCTTCAGAGGCAGGCGGATGTCCCATATCAAGCTAAAGGGCTCGGGAGCCGATGAGGGGGTGATGGCAGAGTATAGGGACTTAGTGGAAAAGCGGCCTGAGGGTTCTAGACGCCAAGACATAGAGTCAGGGGCACCATCCATGTCCATTGGCAGGAGGGCGATGTCTTGGAGGAGGGAGTCCCAGGCGGCCACCTCAGGGGGGCCGAAGGGGCGCCGGAAGGCGAGACGCCCTAAGTCAATAAGGGTCGTCTCAATAGAGACCCGAGGGTCAACCGCAATGGCGAATAGCTCCGGGAATCGGGCGACCAGGGGGAGTCCCCTAACCACCGGTCGAACCAGAACAGGGTCGAGGACCCGGAGCCAACCGATATGGAGGTGCCGATGCGGAGCACGGGCAGGAGCTGGATCACAGCCTGCCAGAACTGGGAGCCGCCAGAGCACTGACAAAAAGCAAGGGGTTGGCCCCGAAGGTATTTATTGCGGATGATGGACAACCAAAGGCCTCCTTCTTCGTTGGTGATGCGCCAGAGCCAACGGGTCAGGAGGGCAATGTTCATGCGCCGAGAGGACAAGATCTCGAGGCCACCCTGGTCCTTAGGCTTGCAGATGTCTGGCCAGCTCACCATATGGTATTTATGCTTGTCCCCCTCCCCGACCCAGAAGAACCTGGACTGGTATTTGGCGATCTCCTGATGGAGCGTCTCATGAAGACTATAGAAGCTCATGAGGAACCAGAGTAGGCTGGCAAGGGAGGAGTTGATGAGGATCACACGGACCGCCTTCGAGAGCCACCTCCCCTTCCAGGCCTCCACCCGGTGCTGCATCCGGGTCACGGCCGGGCGTAAGTCAGCGACGATGAGCTGCGAGTCACTAATAGGGACCCCCAAGTAAGTCGTGGGGAAAGAACCCAACCGACAGTTCAGCCGATCGGCAATGGACTGGGCCTCCTTCAGGGAGTAGCCCAGGATCATCACTTCGCTCTTATCAAAATTGATTGTGAGCCCAAACATCTGTTGGAAGCAGAGGAGGAGGAACTTCAGGTTGGCGATGTCGGACATGGAGCCCTCCACAATTATTATGGTATCGTCGCATATTGTAGGAGGGAGACCCCTCCCCCTCCTACCAGGTGAGGAACTACGCTGCAGATATGGCCAGCAGCCTTGGCCTTATCCAGGATGACAGCCAGGGCATCGACCACCACATTAAACAGAAACAGGGAAAATGGGTCACCCTGGCGCACCCCACAGAGCGTAGGGAAGTAAGGTCCTATCTCCCCGTTAATGTTGACCGAGGTCCGACCGCAGGAGACGAGTTGCATAACTCTGGTCACCCACCGGTCATCAAAGACATTACGGAGAAGGACTTCCCGAAGGAAAGGCCAGTGGACTGTATCGTACGCTTTATGGAAGTCTAGCTTCAGAAAGTCTAGCTTCAGGAAGACCGCTCGATGGTGCTTGGACCGGACTTCGTGAAGAACTTTGTGGAGGACTAACACCCCATCCAGAATGTACCGCCCTTGAATGAAGGCAGACTGGTTGGGGTGGGTGATGGTGTCAGCTTGTATATTCCAACGATGGGCTTCCTCAAATGCCCTAGGTCTTCGTGAGCAAGCAAGTTGGCTGCACACCCACTAGTTTCTTTTGTTGAGCTTTCATACATTTTTAGCTCTAGTGCATCCGTTGCATGGCAATCCCTACTCACTCACATTGATATCTATTGATGGGCATCTCCATAGCCCGTTGATACCCCTAGTCGATGTGAGACTATCTCCCTCATTTTTGTCTTCTCGACAACCACCTCTATTCCACCCATAGTGCTATGTCCATGGCTCACGCTCATGTATTGCATGAAAGTTGAAAGGTTTGAAAGAATAGAGTATGAAAACAAGTGCTTGGTTGAAATCGGGGTTGTGCATGATATGAATATTTTGTGTGATGAAGAGGGAGCATAGCCAGACTATATGATTTTGTAGGGATAACTTTCTTTAGCCATAGTATTTTGAGAAGACATGATTGCTTTGTTAGTATGCTTGAAGTATTATTTGTTCTTATGTCAATATAGACTTTTATCTTGAATCTTTCAGATCTAAAAATTCATGTCACAATTAAGAGAATTACATTGAAAAACTATATTGGTTAGCATTCCACATATTTACCTACTCGAGGACGAGCAAGAATTAAGCTTGGGGATGCTTGATACATCTCCAACGTATCTATAATTTTTGATTGTTCCATGCTATTATTTATGAAGTCTTGGATGTTTAATGGGCTTTATCTTACACTTTTATATCATTTTTGGGACTAACCTACTCACCCAAGGCCCAGTCTAGATTACTGTTTTTTGCCTGTTTCAGGGTTTTGCAGAAAAAGAATATCAAACGGAATGAAACCTTCGCGAGAGATATTTTTGGAGAAAATCACGCTCGGAGAACTTGAGAACCACGTCAGAAGAGCCACGAGGGGCCCACGAGGGTGGGGGCGCGCCCCCCTTCCCATGGCGCGCCCCCTGCCTCGTGGGGCCCCCGTGACTCCCCCGGTGTCCTCCTTCCTCCTACATAAGCCTACGTGCCCCGAAACCATCAACAACAGAGAGAAAACCCTAATTCCACCACCGTAACCTTCTGTTCCCGTGAGATCCCATCCTGGAGCCTGTTCCAGAGCTCGATCGGAGGGGGATCCATCACGGAGTTCTTCATCATCATCATCATCGCCCTCACCATGAGTTGTGAGTAGTTTACCACAGACCTTCGGGTCCATAGCTAGTATCTATATGGCTTCTTCTCTCTCTGGATCTCAATACAAAGTTCTCCTCGGTCTTCGAGGAGATCTATTCGATGTAATCTCTTTTTGTGGTGTGTTTGTCGAGATCCGATGAATTGTGAGTTTATGATCAAGATTATCTATGAGAAATATTTGGTTCTTCTCTGAACTTTTTATGTGTGCTCATAATATCCTTGCAAGTCTCTTCGAATTATTGGTTTGGTTTGGCCTACTAGATCTATAGTTCTTGCAATGGGATAAGTGCTTGGCTTTGGGTTCAATCTTGCGGTGTCCTTTCCCAGTGCCAGTAGGGGCAGAAAGGCACGTATTGTATTGTTGCCATCGAGGATAAAAAGATGGGGTTCATATCATATTGCTTGAGTTTATCCCTCTACATCATGTCACCTTGCTTAAGGCGTTACTCTGTTCTTATGAACTCAACACACTACTTGCATGCTGCTACCTCTTGAGCTTGCATTGTATTCCCTCGAAGAGGATTTGAGAACCAAGGTATCAATCCAGTAGGAAACCACGCGCCAGTCCCTCACACCTGCACAAACAAATAAGAACTTCATAGCCAACACGATAAGGGGTTGTCAATCCCTTTACGGTCACTTACGAGAGTGAGATCTGATAGAGATGATAATTATATTTTTGGTATTTTTGGTTTAATAAAACAGCAAATAAAAGCAAGAAAAGTAAAGTAGGTGTAGATTGATATGTTGAGAATAGACCCGGGGGCCATAGTTTTCTCTAGTGGCTTCTCTCATGATAGCGATATTCTACGGCGGGTAAACAAATTACTGTCGAGCAATTGATTGAAAAGCGAATAATTATGAGACTATCTAGGCATGATCATTGTATATAGGCATCACGTCCAAGACAAGTAGACCGAAACGATTCTGCATCTACTACTATTACTCCACACATCGGCCGCTATCCAGCATGCATCTAGTATATTGAGTTCATACGAACAGAGTAATGCCTTAAGAAAGATGACATGCTGTAGAGGGATAAACTCAAGCAATATGATGAAAACCCCATCTTTTTATCCTCGATGACAACAATACAATACGTGCCTTGCTGCCCCTACTATCACTAGGAAAGGACACCGCAAGATTGAACCCAAAGCCAAACACTTCTCCCATTGCAAAAACTATAGATCTAGTAGGCCAAACCAAACCAATAATTCGAAGAGACTTGCAAGGATATTATGAGCACACATAAAAAGTTCAGAGAAGAACCAAATATCTTTCATAGATAACCTTGATCATAAACTAACAATTCATCGGATCTCGACAAACACACCGCAAAAAGAGATTACTTTGAATAGATCTCCTCGAAGACCGAGGAGAACTTTGTATTGAGATCAAGAGAGAGAGAAGAAGCCATCTAGATACTAGCTATGGACCCGAAGGTCTGTGGTAAACAACTAACAACTCATGGTGAGGGCGATGATGATGATGATGAAGGCCTCTGTGATGGATCCCCCTCCCGGAACAGGCTCCAAGATGGGATCTCCACGGGAACAGAAGCTACGGCGGTGGAATTAGGGTTTTGTCTCTGCGTATGGAGTTTCTAGGGTACGTAGGTATATATAGGAAGAAGGAGGGCACTGGGGGCCACACGGGCAAGCCTCGAGGCATGGGGGCACGCCCTGGGAAGGGGGGCACGCCCCCCACCCTCGAGGGTAGGCCCTCTGTCCGCTGACTTGGTCCTGAAGTTTCCCGAGCGTGATTTTCTCCAAAAATATCTCTCGCGAAGGTTTCATTCCGTTTGGACTCCGTTTGATATTCCTTTTCTGCAAAACCCTGAAATAGGCAAAAAAAATAACAATCCGGACTGGGCCTTTGGGTTAGTAGGTTAGTCCCAAAAATGATATAAAAGTGAAAGATAAAGCCCATTAAACATCCAAGACTTCATAAGTAATAGCATGGAACAATAAAAAATTATAAATATGTTGTAGAGATATCAAGCATCCCCAAGCTTAATTCCTACTCGTCCTCGAGTAGGTAAATGATAAAGAAAGAATTTTTGATGTGGAATGCTAACCAATATAGTTTTTCAATGTAATTCTCTTAATTGTGGCATGAATGTTCAGATCTGAAAGTTTCAAGACAAAAGTCTATATTGACGTAAGAAATAACAATACTTCAAGCAATACGAACAAAGCAATCATGTCTTCTCAAAATACTATGGCTAGAGAAAGTTATCCCTACAAAATCATATAGTGTTGGCCATGCTCCCTTATTACCAAACAAAAATATCCATATCATGCACAACCCCGATTTCAGCCAAGCATTTGTTTTCATCCTCTATCTTTTCAAACCTTTCAACTTTTACGCAATACATGAGCGTGAGCCATGGACATAGCACTATGGGTGGAAAAGAGGTGGTTGTGGAGAAGACAAAAAGGAGGAAGATAGTCTCACATCGACTAGGCGTATCAACGGGCTATGGAGATGCCCATCAATAGATGTCAATGTGAGTGAGTAGGGATTGCCATGCAACGGATGCACTAGAGCTAAATATGAATGAAAGCTCAACAAAAGAAACTAGTGGGTGTGCATCCAACTTGCTTGCTCACGAAGACCTAGTGCATTTGAGGAAGTCTATCGTTGGAATATACAAGCCAAGTTCTATAGTGAAAATTCCCACTAGTATATGAAAGTGACTAAGCATGAGACTCTCTACAATGAAGAACATGGTGCTACTTTGAAGCACAAGTGTGGAAAAAGATAGTAGCAATTGTCCCTTTTTTCTTTTTGTTTTTTTTGGGCCTTTCTTTTTTTTCTTTGGCCTTTCTTTTTTTTCTTTTTTTTTCTTTTTTTTGCAGAGGGGCTTTATAGTTTCAGCTTTCCTCCCATGGGACAATGCTCTAATAATGATGATCATCACACTTTCATTACAACACGAAATTACAACTCGATACTGCAACAACAAAGTATGACTCTATATGAGTGCCTCCGACGGTGTACCGGTATGAGCAATGAATTAAGAGTGACATGTACGAAAAGATTATGCATGGTGGCTTTGCCACATATACGATTTCAACTACATGATCATGCATGGCAATATGACAATATGATGCGTGTCATATAAACGGAACGGTGGAAAGTTGCATGGAAATATATCTCAGAATGGCTATGGAAATGCCATGATAAGTAGGTATGGTGGCTATTTTGAGGAACAATATGGTGGTTGTTTTGAGGAACGATATATAGTGGGTTTATGGCACCGACGAAAGTTGCGCGATACAAGAGAGGCTAGCAATGATGGAAGGGTGAGAGTGCGTATTATCCATGGACTCAACATTAGTCATAAGAACTCATATACTTATTGCAAAAAATTACGAGTCATCAAAACAAATCAATCAACGCATGCTCCTAGGGGGGAGGTTGGTAGGAGTTAACCATCTCGCACCCCCGACCTCCATACAAATTTGGCACTCTACAAATACCCCATGCTTTAAATTAGTCAAACAACGGTTCACCATACGTGCATGCTACGGGAATCACTAACCTTAACACAGGTACTCCATCCGTCCCATAATGTAAGACATTTTTCGACACTACACTAGTGTCAAAAACACGTTTTACATTATGGGACGGAGGGAGTATTTCTCAATTTCATAATAACTCCACTAGCATGACTCTAATATCACTATCCTCATGTCTCAAAACAATTATCAAGCATCCACCATCTCTTACTATTCAATGCACTTGATGTGAAAATTTTACTACATTGACATTGGATGTTTATCATGTGAAGACTAGTTTCTTTAGTCTAAACACTTTACCATGCTGTTTTAATAGACTCTCAAATAAATATAAGTGAAGCATTAGAGTTCAAAAATTTCTACAAAATATTGCCACCACCGTGCTCTTAAAGATATGAGTAAAGCGCTAGAGCAAAAACTATTCAACTCAAATGATATAAGTGAAGCACATAGAGTGTTCTAATAATTTCTAGGACATATTTAACTCTCTCAAATAGGTGTGTCCAGAAAGGATGATTGTGGAAAACTAACAAGCAAATACTCAAGTTATACAAGACGCTCCAAGCAAAACACATAACATGTTGCGAATAAAAATATAGCTCCAAGTATAGTTACCGATGGATGAAGACGAAAGAGGGGATGCCTTCCCGGGGCATCCCCAAGCTTAGGCTTTTGATTATCTTGAATTTACTTGGGGTGCCATGGTCATCCCCAAGCTTAGGCCTTTTCTACTCCTTGTTCCATAGTCCATCAAAGCAATACTCGAAACTTGAAAACTTCACAACACAAAACTTAGACAAAAATTCTCGTGAGCTCCGTTAGTATGAGAAAGCAAACCACTACTAAAAGGTACAACAATTAATTCAATATTTGTTTATATTGGTGTTAAACCTACTGTACTCCAAGTTATCTATGGTTCATATCCTCCAATATTACTCATAGATGCATCGGAATAAGAAAACAACACACGAAAAACAGAATCTGTCAAAGACAGAACAGTCTGTAGTAATATGCAGGGTTAGCCTACTTATGGAACTCCAAAAAATTCAAACTAAATTGGTAAATTTGCGAAATTTTTTTACCAATCAGCAGAAAAAAGAATCAACTAAAAAGCACGCTCCAGTAAAATCCCACGACTACTTTAGCGAGCGCTAACGATTCTGTTTTTCACAGCAAGATCAAATAAACTTCACACAAGTCTTCCCAAAGGTTCTACTTGGCACAAACACTAAACAAAACATGAAACCACATCTAACCAGAGGCTAGATGCAATATTTATTCCCTAACAGCAACAAAAGCAAAAAAAAACATAAAATTGGGTTGCCTCCCAACAAGCGCTATCGTTTTACGCCCCTAGCTAGGCACGATACAAGATAGATCTAGGTATTGCCATCTTTGGAAGGCAATCCATAAGTGGCTCTCATGATAGATTCATATGGTAATTTTATTTTCTTTCTACGAAAGTGTTACATGCCTTTCCTTAACGGAAATTGGAATCTAATATTTCCTTTCTTCATATCGATAATTACACCAATCGTTCAAAGGAAAGGTCTACCAAGAATAATAGGACATGAAGGATTGCAATCTATATCAAGAACAGTGAAATCCACGGGCACATAATTCCTATTGGCAACAATAAGAACATCATTAATTCTTCCCATAGGTTTCTTAATAGTGGGATCCGCCAGATGCAAATTTAAAGAACAATCATCAATCTCATGAAACCCTAGCAAATCACACAAAGTTTTTGAGATAGTGGAGACACTTGCACCCAAATCACACAAAGCATAGCATTCATGATATTTTATTTTTATTTTTATAGTAGGTTCCCACTAATCATAAAGCTGTCTAGGTATAGAAACTTCCAACTCAAGTTTTTCTTCATAAGATTGCATCAAAGCATCAACTATATGTTTAGTGAAAGCTTTATTTTGACTATAAGATTGCGGAGAATTTAGCACGGATTGCAACAAGGAAATACAATCAATCAAATAGCAATTGTCATAATTGAATCCCTTGAAATCCAAAGTAGTGGGTTCATCACTATGCAAAGTTTTAATCTCTTCACACCCACTTTTAGCAATTTTAGCATCAAGATCTAAAAACTTCGAATCATTGGGACACCTTAAAGCAGAATCATCTCCAATCCTATTCTCATCAAGAATAATACTAGAAAACAAGGATCTAATAGGAGACACATCAATAACTTTCAGATCTTCATCTTTATTTTCACGCTCTTCCGGTTTAGCAGCCATCTTATTAATCAAAGTGGACTGTTTATTCATATCATCAAGGTCTTTATCCATTTATTCCATAAACTTTTTATGTTCTTTAAGCTCACTTCTGAAGAAGTCATTATGCTCGAATTGTATAGTCATAAAATGTCTAACATTGTTTTCAATCTCCTCCAGCCTCTTGAGGTGAGGGTTAACACTAGAAGGACGAGCCATAGTGACAAGCAAGCAATCTAACACACACAAGCGAACAAGAAGCAAGCGAACAAAAAACACACGGCGGACGAAGGGCGAATAAAACGGAAAGGGTGATGTGGGGGAGAGGAAAACGAGAGGCAAATAAATGTAATGCCAAGGATAAGGGTTTGTGATAGGTACTTGGTATATGACTTTTGCGTAAGCCTCCCCGGCAACGGCGCCAAAAATTCTTCTTGCTACCTCTTGAGCTTGCGTTGTATTCCCTCGAAGAGGAAAGGGAGATGCAGCACAATAGCGTAAGTATTTCCCTCAGTTTTTGAGAACCAAGGTATCAATCCAGTAGGAGACCACGCGCGAGTCCCTCGCACCTGCACAAAGAAATAAGAACTTCGCAGCCAACGCGATAAGGGGTTGCAATCCCTTTACGGTCACTTACGAGAGTGAGATCTGATAGAGATGATAATTATATTTTTGGTATTTTTGATTTAATAAAACAGTAAATAAAAGCAAGAAAAGTAAAATAGATGTAGATTGATATGTTGAGAATAGACCCGGGGGCCATAGTTTTCTCTAGTGGCTTCTCTCATGATAGCGATATTCTACGGCGGGTAAACAAATTACTGTCGAGTAATTGATAGAAAAGAGAATAATTATGAGACTATCTAGGCATGATCATTCTATATAGGCATCACGTCGGAGACAAGTAGACCGAAACGATTCTCCATCTACTACTATTACTCCACACATCGACCGCTATCCAGCATGCATCTAGTGTATTGAGTTCATACAAACAGAGTAACGCCTTAAGAAAGATGACATGATGTAGAGGGATAAACTCAAGCAATATGATGAAAACCCCATCTTTTTATCCTCGATGGCAACAATACAATATGTGCCTTGCTGCCCCTACTGTCACTGGGAAAGGACACCGCAAAATTGAACCCAAAGCCAAACACTTCACCCATTGCAAGAACTATAGATCTAGTAGGCCAAACCAAACCAATAATTCGAAGAGACTTGCAAGGATATTATGAGCACACGTAAAACGTTCAGAGAAGAACCAAATATCTTTCATAGATAACCTTGATCATAAACTCACAATTCATCGGATCTCGACAAACACACCGCAAAAAGAGATTACATCGAATAGATCTCCTTGAAGACCGAGGAGAACTTTGTATTGAGATCCGGAGAGAGAGAAGAAGCCATCTAGATACTAGCTATAGACTCGAAGGTCTATGGTAAACTACTCACAACTCATGGTGAGGGCGATGATGATGATGATGAAGGCCTCCGTGATGGATCCCCCTCCCGGAATAGGCTCCAAGATGGGATCTCCACGGGAACAGAAGCTACGGCGGTGGAATTAGGGTTTTCTCTCTGCGTATGGAGTTTCTGGGGTACGTAGGTATATATAGGAAGAAGGAGGGCACCGGGGGCCACACGGGCCAGCCTCGAGGCAGGGGGCGTGCCCCCCACCCTCGAGGACAGGCCCTCTATCCCCTGACTTGGTCCTGAAGTTTCCCGAGCGTGACTTTCTCCAAAAATATCTCTCGCGAAGGTTTCATTCCGTTTGGACTCCGTTTGATATTCCTTTTCTGCAAAACCCTGAAATAGGCAAAAAGCAGCAATCTGGACTCGGCCTTTGGGTTAGTAGTTTAGTACCAAAAATGATATAAAAGTGAAAGATAAAGCCCATTAAACATCCAAGACTTCATAAATAATAGCATGGAACAATAAAAAATATAGATACGTTGGAGACGTATCACATGCTGGATAGCGGTCGATGTGTGGAGTAATAGTAGTAGATGCAGAATCGTTTCGGTCTACTTGTCTCGGACGTGATGCCTATACAATGATCATGCCTAGATAGTCTCATAATTACTCGCTTTTCTATCAATTGCTCGACAGTAATTTGTTTACCCGCCGTAGAATATCGCTATCATGAGAGTAGCCACTAGAGAACACTATGGCCCCCGGGTCTATTCTCAACATATCAATCTACATCTTCTTTACTTTTATCGCTTTTACTTTCTGTTCTTATAAACAAAAATACCAAAAATATAAACTATCATCTCTATCAGATCTCACTTTCGTAAGTGACCGTAAAGGGATTGACAACCCCTTATCACATTGGCTGCGAAGTTCTTATTTGTTTGTGCAGGTGCGAGGGACTCGCGCGTGGTCTCCTACTGGATTGATACCTTGGTTCTCAAAAAATGAGGGAAATACTTACGCTACTGTGCTGCATCTCCCTTTCCTCTTCGAGGGAATACAACGCAAGCTCGAGAAGTAGCAAGATTGCTCGCTCATATGGTTTCACCAATTTACAGTAGCAGGCTTCCAACTCTTTTGGTTCTTTATTTTGTGCGTTATTTAGCTCTCCTGCATAAGAAATTAAGCTATACATAAAGTTGTCAAGAAACAGTTATTCCAGCTAGGAAAATGGTACACCACAACACTCCATGGGCTCTAACTGAACATTGACTGTCAAGAAACAATTATTCCAGAAAGTTATAGTTTGCTCACGAAACATGCACTTCCATCTGTAAGTAATAGTACTACTGCAAGTCTGCAACATGTTTTCCATATCTTTTAATTATATTGGGTGTTTTCATGGTAAGAGACACTTTTGTATTGTGCATATATTTCTTGCTATTTTTCCATCTTGTTGAAGTTGATAATATATTTAGACATTTTCCCCTACCGGGGTTACCAAATGAATGTTGAAGTTTTGTCTACTAATCTGCTAATATGATAGCCTAGCATTGTACATTGACATTTACTTTCTATCCACTACTTGGTATGCAATATAAGAGACCTAATTCTGGCTTCAAATATGAAAAATATGTCTGCAATTAGTGCATTGTTTACTCTTGTCTACTTAAGTTTGCCTATTTTCTTATTAGGGTCCATCAACTCCAGGAAATCTTTGTTTTAGAAAATGGATGCAAAGCAATTAACATGTTGAATTTTACATGGGAGGAGGTGGTGCACTATATCCACCACATGACTTTATTCACCAGCTGCTATGTATATTCTTGTTTCCTTTGGAAAGAAATGTATATTCACATTATTGCTTAATCTGAAAACCATCATGTTATGTCTTGACACTTGTGCTTATGATATATTTCACTTGCTGAAGTTTAAAACAACACAATACAAACACTGATGCTTACAAATATGTACATGCACTCACCCCTAAGAGCACCTCTGATAGACTGAGCCGATGGGTCTTAAAATTGGAAGTTTCGCTCACCACGACAATTGTCACTATTGTCAAATGTATGTGATAGTGTGATGATATTAACGTGAGGTGTTTAATGCACTGTCATCGTTGGATAGAACTGTGTTGTTACAATGCACTATCATCCTTGCATGAACCATGCTATTAAGTTTAAAGCATTAATTATGTAAAAAGGAAATTGGCTGGACCAAAATTTGTGTCTCATGTACAACGGGCAGAGATGGCCCATGCCATGGAACCGTCAAGAAGTAAAGAAACACAGATCAATGCGGTTCTGCCCATATTAATACCTGATGGCCCCCAAGTGCAGGGAATCATCGTAGCAATTCCCAACGGTGGAAGTGATAACTATGGAGTGTCGAACCCACAAGGAGCTAAAGGTAAGATCAATATTCTCTCAAGTCCTACCTGCCACTGATACGACTCTACGTATACTGAACGTTTGCTTCCAACTAGAAACGAGAAATAAAACTACATTGTGGGTATGAAGAGGATAACTTTGCATGATATCGGAGAGCTAAAATCTAAAAGTAGGTGCTGTTATCATAAAGTTAGAATATATTACTAAATATTATAAATAGCGAGTGTGGAATAATGATGGATCATTGTGCGGAATTGTCCTAGGCAATTGTTAACAAGACCGGTAGTCGTCATTGCAATTTCATATGAGGGAGAGGCATAAGCTAACATACTTTCTCTTCTTGGATCATATGCACTTATGACTAGAACTCTAGCAAGCATCCACAACTACTAAAGATCATTAAGGTAAAACCCAACCATAGCATTAAAGCATCAAGTCCCCTTTATCCCATACGCAACAATCCCCTTACTCGGGTTTATGCTTCTGTCACTCAAGCAGCCCACTATAAGCGAATCATGAATGTATTGCAACACCCTACGACGGGAATCCCTCACGCTTGCGCGACACGGAGGGCACCATTGGACATCACCAAAATAAAACATACAACTCGTACCAATCTAGATCATCAACAACCCAAAGACAAAGGATATCTACTCAAAACATCATAGGATGGCAACACATCATTGGATCATAATATGTGGCATAAAGCACCATGTTCAAGTAGGGATTATAGCGGGGTGCAGGAGAGTGGACCGCGTAAAAGAGATAAGATGGTGATGATGATGGTGATGTTGATGAAGACGATCACCGCGGCGATGATTCCCCTCTCGATGGCACTCTGGCGCCACCGAGAGAGAGTAGGAGAGGTGCTTCCTCCTCCATGGCCTCCCCCCTAGATGGGGAAAGGTTCTCCCTCTGGTCCTTGGCCTTCATGGCGATGATGGCCCCCTTTGGGATCCTCCTCCATGGCCTCCAATGATGATGGCCCCCTCCGACAGGGTGCCAGAGAGGGCCTAGATTGATTTCTGGTGGTTACAGAGGCTTGCGGCGGCGGAACTTCTGATCTGGGTTATTTTCTGGAGGTTTCTGTATATATAGAGGGTGTTGGAGTCGGGACCAACTAAGGGGGGGGGGGTCCTCGGGCTGTCCACGAGGTAGGGAGGCGCGCCCAGGGGGGCACCCCTACCCTTGTGGGCAGCTCGGGAATCTTCTGGTCATCCTCTCATACTCCCTGGGCTTCTTCTGGTCCAAAAACAACCTCCGTTGAGTTTTAGGTCAATTGGGCTCCGTTTGGTATTCCTTTTCTACGATACTCAAAAACAAGGGAAAAATAGAAACTGGCACTGGGCTCTGGGTTAATAGGTTAGTCCCAAAAATCATATAAAAGTGTATATTAAAGCCCACTAAACATCCTAGAAGGATAATAAAATAGCATGGAACAATAAAAAAGTATAGATACGTTGGAGATGTACCAAGCATCCCCAAGCTTAATTCCTGCTCGTCCTCGAGTAGGTAAATGATAAAAACAAATTTTTTGATGTGGAATGCTACCTAACATAATTCTCAATGCAATTTTCTTTATTGTGGCATGAATGTTCAGATCCATAAGATTCAAGACAAAAGTTTAATATTGACATAAGAATGATAATACTTCAAGCATACTAACAAAGCAATTATGTCTTCTCAAAATAACATGGCCAAAGAAAGTTCATCCCTACAAAATCATATAGTTTGGCTATGCTCCATCTTCGTCACACAAAATACTCAAATCATGCACAACCCTGGTTTCAGCCAAGCAATTGTTTCATACTTAAAATTTTCAAACATTTTCAACTTTCACGCAATACATGAGCGTGAGCCATGGATATAGCACTATAGGTGTAATAGAGTGGTGGTTGTGGAGAATACAAAAGGAGGAAGATGGTCTCGCATCAACTAGGCGTATCAATGGGATATGGAGATGGCCATCACTAGATATCAATGTGAGTGAGTAGGGATTGCCATGCCATGGATGCATTAGAGCTATAAATGTATGAAAGCTCAACGAAAGAAACTAAGTGGGTGTGCATCCAACTTGCTTGCTCACAAAGACCTAGGGCATTTGAGGAAGCCCATCATTGGAATATACAAGCCAAGTTATATAATGAAAATTCCCACTAGTATATGAAAGTGACAAAACAAGAGACTCTCTATGATGAAGATCATGGTGCTACTTTGAAGCACAAGTGTGGAAAAAGATAGTAGCATTGTCCCTTTTTCTGCTTTTTTATTTTTTATTTTTTGGGCCTTTTTTCTTTGGCTTTTCTTCTTCTTTTTTCTATGGGACAATGATCTAATAATGATGATCATCACACTTCTATTGATTTACAACTCAAAGATTACAACTCGATACTAGAATAAAGTATGACTCTACATGAATGCCTCCGGCGGTGTACACGGATTTGAATGAATCACGAGTGACATGTATGAAAACTTATGCATGGTGGCCTAGCCGCAAATACGATGTCAACTACATGATCATGCATGGCAATATGAAAATGATGAAGTGTGTCATATGAACGGAAGGGTGGAAAGTTGCATGGCAATATATCTCGGAATGGCTATGGAAATGCCATAATAGGTTGGTATGGTGGCTGTTTTGAGGAAGGTATATGGTGGGTGTATGGTACCGACGAAAGTTGCGCGGTACAAGAGAGGCTAGCCATGGTGGAAGGGCGAGAGTGCGTATAATCAATGGACTCAACATTAGTCATAAAGAACTCACATACTTATTGCAAAAATCTACAAGTCATCAAAACAAAGTACTACACGCATGCTCCTAGGGGAAGGGTTGGTAGGAGTTAACCATCGCGCGATCCCGACCTCCACACAAAGGATGACAATCAATGAAATACCTCATGCTTCAAATTTGTCACACAACGGTTATCATATGTAGCGACCGCGATCCGAATGGACCAAAGTCTCTGTCTTTTAGTGTCATCCCTGGATCAGTAATGCTGACACACACAGTACTTGAAGGATTTATAACAGAGTGGCTATCACACACTTATTACATCGAATGTCTCCAAAGAGAACTTATTACAAAAGTCTATGGCTTAAGGCCATCTAACAAAACAACAGCGGAAGGCTTGGAAGATAAGTGAGTCCATCAACTCCGACGGCATAGCTGAGTGCATGACAAACGACCTAGAACGTCTTACTCCTCGTCTAAAAAGTCTGCAACGTAACATGTTGCAGCCCAAAACGGGTTAGCACATGGAATATGCTGGCAAGATAACACAGAAGATGCAAGTAACAGAATAAAGGCTAAAACTACATGCATATTTGGCTGGTGGAGGCTCTAAGGTTAAAGTATTTGCGTAAAGCTAATTTTTCTCTACAACAAAGGAATAAGTTTTACTTTAACTATCATGGTAGTTGAAACATCATTGAGAAGGTACCTCCAACTTAATCCCAATTAAAGTAATCATTAACCCAACAAATTAACTTTAGAGTGATGAGATCAACCAATAATTCAAGTACCATATACTCAAGATTGTCCATAACCGGGGACACGGCTAATCATGATCAGTTTGTACACTATGCAGAGGTTTGTGCACTTTTCCCACAAGACTCGATCTCCTCCGTTGGACTTCTCGCACTGCATGGTGTTTGATAAACGGATGACCGAGACACTGTCTTTCAGAAGCATTTACTCTTTACCCCGGGTGGACCGGTACACCTACTTTCCCCTACATCTGCTAGTCTACCACTGAAAGAGCTCACACAACTTACTCATAGTATGCCAGAACCCATAATGGCATTATGGTTGCACACGGAAGTTTCTACCATGAATAGTATTATGATCCCTTTGAGCCTTGGTGGCATTCCATAGGACAATCACACGGAACCCCGGGATTTCCTAGGACAACACTGGATTCTCCAGGTGCCCTGCAACCAATCCACCCAGATGTGTATTCAAGTAGCCACCTTAAGTTGAACCATTAATTAACAACTCACGCCTGTCATGGATTTCACTCAAACCCGAACCACGTCTACGAGCATAGCATGGCAACCTAAGCATAACATAGAAGTAACTCCCAAGGGTTTGAAAATAATGCAGGTAATAGGTTCTACCACAATCTACTTCCCAGACCCACAAGTTAAGAGATGCTACTCATGCAATGTGGGAGGGTTTGATCTAATGCATAAAAACTAGGTAATAAAGGGGTATGATCAAAGTGTTACTTGCCTTGCTGATGATTCGCAAAACCTAGAGACTCGTAGTAGCACGCTTCATAGTCCGGGTATTCTATTGCAAGCAAACAATAGCATACATAAGCAATCAAGCAATGATGCACAAAGAAAACTCCAAACAAGAAGATCTAACCAGAAAGTTCAACTTAAGAACTCCGGTTTGCAAAAAGAATCAAATCGAACAAAGCAACGAAACTCAAACTGCGAAAGAAAAGAGATTCGTCTACTAAGTTGATCTAGGGTCAAATTTAACAGTTACAAAACTTTGTTCAAGTTGGCTAAACGAAAAGAGTGCGTCGAGACGAAGATGTGGGATTTTGAATCACCTGATTCCGACTCTCGAGCGAAAAGAAAAACGAAAAATAAGATCAGGACAGAAATCGCGATCGAAATAATCGTGGATAAATACCCCAAAAAAGAAACTGACGAACAGGCTAACGAACGAACGTTCGCTGTCTGCGGCTAACGGGCGAACAACGTTCGTTAAATGAATGTACGGACGAACGTCCGCTAAATAACCAAACCGATCTATATATAAAAAAACGATTCTCGGGTTTTCAAAGAAAACCGAACGGTTTTTATGGAAAAACCGGGGGCTAACTAGAGATAGACGAACTCCGGCGGCGGCGGGTCCAGCGGCGGCGGGCGGCGGGTCCAGCAGTGGTGGCGCGGTGGTCCGACGGCGAGGCGGCGGGTCCGGCGGCGGCGGGCAGCGGCGCGGCGTCGACGGCGGCGGCTGGCGGCGCTAGGGCGGCGGCGGCTAGGGTTGGCGCGGGAGGCAAGGCGGGCTGGGGCGGCTCGGCGGCCGGCTGGGCCTCGGCTTATAAAGGCCCTCAGGCTAGGGAGTCCTAGCCGAACACGGCCGAGAGTCGTTTCACATTTTTTTTAAAACGAGTCCAGACGTACGAAAACTAACGAAAGAAATACTAAACGGACTCCAAAAATTCCGAAATAAATTTTCACCGTCCTCTAATAATATATAGGACGAAGTGAAAATTGTTCCCGGACCTAAATGCAATTTTGAGAAACACGTATTTTTCCTATGCAAATAAAATCGCAAATAAATACAAATAAATACCAAAAGTGATTTTAGTATTTTTCCTCCAATATTTCTGTTATTTTCGACAAGTCATATTATCTCCGCTCATATATTTTATTTAGAAATATTTTTAGGAGAGAAAAATAATTAAAACCAACAATATCCTCGTACCGGTATTCGAGAGAACTCAAATACAAAAACGGTAGAATTCCCAACTCTCTCCGTAGGTCCTTGAGTTGCTTAGAATTTTTGAGGATCGCCACGCACAAAATGCAAAGAAATAAGAATGCAGTATGATCTATGTATAACATTCCAAATTGAAAATTTGGGATGTTACAAACCTACCCCCCTTAGAATGAATCTCGCCCTCGAGATTCGGCTTGGCTAGACAACAAGTGTGGGTGGTCCTTGCGTAGATCATCTTCTCGTTCCCAGGTGGCTTGTTCCTCGGTGTGGTGACTGTACTGAACTTTGCAAAACTTGATAACCTCACTGCGGGTGACTCTACCTAAGCATAACGTAGAAGTAACTCCCAAGGGTTTGAAAATAATGCAGGTAATAGGTTCTACCTCAATCTACTTCCCAGACCCACAGGTTAAGATATCCTACTCATGCAATGTGGGAGGGTTTGATCTAATGCATAAAACCTGGGTAATAAAGGGGTATGATCAAAGTGTTACTTGCCTTGCTGATGATTCGCAAAACCTAGAGACTCATAGTAGCACGCTTCAAAGTCCGGGTATTCTATCGCTAGCAAACAATAGCATACATAAGCAATCAAGCAATGATGCACAAACAAAACTCCAAACAAGATCTAACCAGAAAGTTCAACTTAAGAACTTAGGTTTGCAAAAAGAATCAAATCGAACGAAGCAACGAAACTCAAACTGCGAAAGAAACGAGATCCGTCTACTAGATTGATCTAGGGTCAAATTTTACAGTAACAAAACTTTGTTCAAGTTGGTTAAACGGAAAGAGGGCGTCGAGACAAAGATCTGGGATTTTGAATCACCTGATTCCGACTCTCGAGCGAAAATAAAAACGAAAAACAAGATAAGGGCAGAAATCGCGATCAAAATAATCGCGGATAAATACCGCGAAAAAGAAACTGACGAACAGGCTAACGAATGAACGTTCGCTGTCAGCGGCTAATGGGCGAACATCGTTCGTTAAACGAACGTACGGACGAACGTCCTCTAAATAACAAAACCGAAAAGAAAAACCGAACCGATCTATATAAAAAAACGAATCTAGGGTTTTCAAAGAAAACCGAACGTTTTTTACGGAAAAACCGGCGGCTACCTCGAGAAAGACGAATTCCGGCGGCGGCGAGCGACGGGTCCGGTGGTAGTGGCGCGGTGGTCCGGCGGCGAGGCGGCGGGACCGACGACGGCGGGCAGCGGCGCGGCGGCGGTGCGGCGTGGCGGCGACGACGGCGGCGGCTGGCGGCGGTAGCTAGGGTTGGCGCGGGAGGCGAGGCGGGCTGGGACGGCCGGCTGGGTTTTGGCTTATAAAGGCCCCCGGGCTAGGGAGTCCTAGCCGAACACGGCCCAGAGTCGGTTCGCAATTTTTTTTTAAAACGAGTCCTGACGTACGAAAACTAACGAAAGAAATACTAAACGGACTCAAAAAATTCTGAAATAAATTTTCGCCGTCCTCTAATAATATTTATGATGAAGGGAACATTTTTCTTGGACCTAAATGCCATTTTGAAAAATGCGTATTTTTCATATGCAAATAAAATCGCAAATAAATCCGAATAAGTACCAAAAGTGATTTTAATATTTTTCCTCCAATATTTCTGTTATTTTGGAGAAGTCATATTATCTCCGCTCATATATTTTATTTAGAAATATTTTTAGGAGAGAAAAATAATTAAAACCAACGATATCCTCGTACCGGTATTCGAGAGAACTCAAATACGAAAACGGTAGAATCCCCCACTCTCTCCGTAGGTCCTTGAGTTGCTTAGAATTTTCGAGGATCGCCACACACAAAATGCAAAAAAATAAGAATGCAGTATGATCTATGTATAACATTCCAAATTGAAAATTTGGGATGTTACATCATACGTGCATGCTACGGGACTTGCAAACCTCAACACAAGTATTTCTCAAATTCAAAACTACTCTACTAGCATGACTCTAATATCACCATCCTCATATCTCAAAACAATCATCAAGTATCAAACTTCTCATAATATTCAATGCACTTTATATGAAAGTTTTTATTATATCCCTCTTGTATGCCCATCATATTAGGACTAAATTCATAACAAATCAAATTACCATGCTGTTCTAAAAGACTCTCAAAATAATATAAGTGAAACATGAGAGTTCATCTATTTCTTCAAAATAAAATCACCGCCGTGCTCTAAAAAGATATAAGTGAAGCACTAGAGCAAACGACAAACTACCCCGAAAGATATAAGTGAAGATCAATGAGTAGTTGAATAATTATGTAACTATGTGAAGACTGTCTAACATTTAAGATTTCAGATCTCGAGATATTATTCAAACAGCAAGCAAAAAACAAAAAAAAAACAAAATGACGCTCCAAGCAAAACACATATCATGTGGTGAATAAAAATATAGCCTTAAGTAAAGTTACCGATAGTCGATGACGAAAGAGGGGATGCCTTCCCGGGGCATCCCCAACCTTAGGCTCTTGGTTGTCCTTGAATATTACCTTGGGGTGCCTTTGGCATCCCCAAGCTTAGGCTCTTGCCACTCCTTATTCCATACTCCATCAATTTTTTTACCCAAAACTTGAAAACCTCACAACACAAAACTCAACAGAAAACTCGTAAGCTCCGTTAGTATAAGAAAACAAATCACCACTTTTGGTACTATTGTGAACTCATTCTAAATTCATATTGGTGTAATATCTACTGTATTCCAACTTCTCTATGGTTCATACCTTCTGATACTATTCATAGATTCATCAAAATAAGCAAACAATACATGAAAAACAGAATCTATCAAAAACAGAATAGTCTGTAGTAATCTGTAACTTTCGAATACTTTTGTAACTCAAATTATTTTGAAATAAATTGGTGGACGTGAGGAATTTTTCTATTAATCTTCTGCAAAAAGAATGACCTTAAAAGCACTCTCCAATAAAAAATGGCAGCTAAACTCGTGAGCGCAAAGTTTCTGTTTTTTACTGCAAGATTACATTAACATTCACCCAAGTCTTCCCAAAGGTTCTACTTGGCACTTTATTGAAACAAAAGCTATAAAACATGATTACTACAGTAGCTTAATCATGTAAACACACAAAAACAGTAAGGGTAAATATTAGGTTGTCTCCCAACAAGCGCTTTTCTTTAATGCCGTTTTAGCTAGGCATGATGATTTCAATGATGCTCACATAAAAGATAAGAATTGAAACATAAAGAGAGCATCATGAAGAATATGGCTAGCATATTTAAATCTAACCCACTTTCTATGCCTAGGGATTTTGTGAGCACATAATTTATAGGCACAAGAATCAACTAGCATAGGAAGGCAAGACAAGTATAATTTCTAAACTTTAAGCACATAGAGAGGAAACTTGATATTATTGCAACTTCTACAAGCATGTATTCCTCCCTCATAAAAAATTCAGTATCATGAATGGGTTCAACAATATAATTATCACATAAAGCATTCTTTTCATGATCTACAAGCATAGAAATTTTACTACTCTCCACATAAGCAAAATTCTTCTCATTCGGAATAGTGGGAGCAAACTCGAAATAGTGGAATCATTACTAACTAAAGTTGACACTCTTCCAAATCCACTTTAGATGATAGTATTATTCATACTCCAAAAGATATAAGTGTAGTTCATGGAGTATTCTAGGATTAATATCGACTAGCCAATATCCAAGCTCAAAATATATAAGTGAAGCACACTCTATAAAACCGTACTCAAAAGATTTAAGTGAAGTACAAAGATCATTCTATAAGATCATACTCAAAAGATATAAGTGAAGCACATGAAGAATTCTATAGATCAAGGAATGTCTATCTCATTCTAGCATGGTTCTTAAAGAAAAAAAAGGAAAAACACAAGGGACACAAATTATGTGAACAAAACAAAAACGGAGGTATACCGATAATTGTTGAAGAAGAAAGATGGGATGCCAACCGGGGCATCCCCAAGCTTAGATGCTTGAGTATCCTTGAAATATTTACTTGGGGTGCCTTGGGCATCCCCAAGCTTAAACTCTTGCCTCTCTTTATTCTTCTCATACTGATAGCTCCTCGATCTTCGAACACTTCATCCACGCAAAACTTTAACAAAAACTTTGTGAGATCCGTTAGTATAATAAAGCAAATCACTAACTTTAGGTACTGTTGCAAACTTATTCCAATTTCATATTAGCACTTTATCTACTGTATTCCAACTTCACCATGGTTCATACCCCCCGATACTACCCATAGATTCATCAAAATAAGCGATCAACACATAGAAAACAAAATCTGTCAAAAACAGGACAGTCTGTAGTAATCTGGAAGTTTAGTAAACTTCTGTAACTCTAAAAAATTCTTAAAATATATGACAATTTTAACAATTTGTACAGAAGTAATGTGCAAAATGTTTCAGACCCATTTGACCTTCCACTAAAAATGTAAAATCACGCGCTCAAAAAGGTTCTGTTTTTTGTTCTGCACATAGAAAACAAGCAATCTAATCATCCTAAAATCAAAGCTTGGCACATTATTTTTATAATACAATGGATATATACAAGGGGATAATTCTTTACAGAGAAACTTCCATGAAAAATTCTACATTGTTTCCATGACCATGAATACAAGTGCTCAAGGTCGACCCTCACTTCAGCAATGCATAACTTTCCAATCACTTCTCTTTTTGAAAAACTTATTAGGCATAAGAGGCAAGTATTTTTTTGTATTTTCATTCTTTTAATTTTTTTGTATGTTTCACCCACAACTAAACATAAACAAAAAGGAAAAACAAAATCTACTTAGTAAAAAAGCAAACAAGCACACACGAGAGTATCAACCCCACGCTATTGCTCCCCGGCAACGGCGCTAGAAAAGAGCTTGATGGTCCCCAAGTGCAGGGAATCATCGTAGCAATTCCCAACGGTGGAAGTGATACGTATGGAGTGTCGAACCCACAAGGAGCTAAAGGTAATACCAATATTCTCTCAAGTCCTATATGCCATTGATACGACTCTACGCACACCGAACGTGTGCTTCCAACTAGAAATGAGAAATAAAACTACGTTGTGGGTATGAAGAGGATAACTTTGCATGATATCAGAGAGCTAAAATATAAAAGTAGGTGATGTTATCATTAAGTTAGAATATATTGCTAAATATTATAAATAGCGAGTGTGGAATAATGATGGATCGGTGTGCGGAATTGTCCTAGGCAATTGTTAACAAGACCGGTAGTCGTCATTGCAATTTCATATGAGGGAGAGGCATAAGCTAACATACTTTCTCTTCTTGGATCATATGCACTTATGAATGGAACTCTAGCAAGCATCCGCAACTACTAAAGATCATTAAGGTAAAACCCAACCATAGCATTAAAGCATCAAGTCCCCTTTATCCCATACGCAACAATCCCCTTACTCGGGTTTATGCTTCTGTCACTCAAGAAACCCACTATAAGCGAATCATGAACGTATTGCAACACCCTACAGTGGGAATCCTTCACGCTTGCGCGACACGGAGGGCACCATAGGACAGCACCAAAATAAAACATACAACTCATACCAATCTAGATCATCGACAACCCAAAGACAAAGGATATCTACTCAAAACATCATAGGATGGAAACACATCATTGGATCATAATATGTGGCATAAAGCACCATGTTCAAGTAGGCATTACAGCGGGGTGCGGGAGAGTGGACCACGTAAAAGAGATGAGGATGGTGATGTTGATGAAGACGATCACCGCGGCGATGATTCCCCTCCCGATGGCACTCCGGTGCCACTGAGAGAGAGGAGGAGAGGTTCCCCCCTTGTGCTTCCTCCTCCATGGCTTCCCCCTAGATGGGGAGAGGTTCTCCCTCTGGTCCTTGGCCTTCACGGCGATGATGCCCCTCTCCGGGATCCTCCTCCATGGCCTCCGGTGATGATGGCCCCCTTAGATAGGGTGCCAGAGAGGGCCTAGATTGATTTCTTGTGGTTATAGAGGCTTGCGGCGGCGGAACTTCTGATCTGGTTTATTTTCTGGAGGTTTCTGTATATATAGAGGGTGTTGGAGTTGGGAACAAGTAAGGGGGGTCCTCGGGCTGTCCATGAGGTAGGGGGCGCGCCCTACCCTCGTGGGCAGCTCGGGAATCTTCTGGTCCTCCTCCGGTACTCCCTGGGCTTCTTCTGGTCCAGAAACAACCTCCGTTGAGTTTCAGGTCAATTGGGCTCCATTTGGTATTCCTTTTCTGCGATACTCAAAACAATGGAAAAACAGAAACTGGCACTGGGCTCTGGTTTAATAGGTTAGTCCCAAAAATCATATAAAAGTGTATATTAAAGCCCCCTAAACATCCTAGAAGGATAATAAAATAGCATGGAACAATAAAAAATTACAGATACATTGGAGACGTATCAATACCCTAAACTTGACCCATATTATTATTATTGTTTTGTAGGAGAAACATCACCCATAAATAACTAGATAAAATGATGGACACATAAGCTCGCGGCTTGGTTGTGGCCATTGTCCTTGAAGAAAGGTGCAGCGCTAGCTGCAGTGAGAACTAGGTTGTGTTGCCATGGTGATCACCCTCGGCTACGATGATGTGCGCTCCTTGGCACCAGGTTTCGTCCTGGGATGGCGAGGGGGGAGGAGGTGGGTGGGCAACACCATGCAGGCAAGGGGTGACGCGGTGAGGGGCGGGTTGAATATAGTGGCAGGAAGATCAGGCCAGGAGAATTAAATGTGAGTGTGAGCGTTGTGTCATGCACTGAGAGTGTGGGAGAATGAATTGCTGTCTTAAGATAAGAAGAAAATGAGAGGTTGTTTTCTTAAGAAAAAGAGCAGGCTAGAACTATGCAGTATTTCCCCAAAGAGGAAGGGATGATGCAGTATAGCAGCGGTAGGTATATCCCTCAGTGATGAAACCAAGGTTATCGAACCAGTAGGAGAACCAAGCAACACAACATAAACAACACCTGCACACAAATAACAAATACTCGTAACCCGACGTGTAAAAGGGGTTGTCAATCCCTTTCGGATAACGGACATGAGACAGTTATAAATATTGATAGATCGAACGCCAAATAAGATAAATTGCAGCAAGGTATTTTTGGGTTTTTGGTTTAATAGATCTGAAAATAAAAGCAAAGGAAAATAGACCGCAGAGGCGAATAAAAAATAGACCCGGGGGTTGTAGATTTCACTAGTGGCTTCTCTCGAGAAAAATAGCAAACGGTGGGTGAACAATTACTGTTGGGCAATTGATAGAACTTCAAATAATCATGACGATATCAAGGCAATGATCATTATATAGGCATCACGTCCAAGATTAGTAGACCGACTCCTGCCTGCAACTACTACTATTACTCCACACATCGACCGCTATCCAGCATGCATCTAGTGTATTAAGTTCATGGAAAAACAGAGTAATGCAATAAGAACGATGACATGATCTAGACAAGATCTATTTATGTAGAAATAGACGCCATTGTTTTATCCTTAGTAGCAACGATACATACGTGTCGGTTCCCCTTCTGTCACTGGGATCAAACACCGTAAGATCGAACCCACTACAAAGCACCTCTTCCCATTGCAAGATAAATAGATCAAGTTGGCCAAACAAAATTCAAATATCGGAGAATAAATACGAGGCTATAAGCAATCATGCATATAAGAGATCAAAGAAGACTCAAATTACTTTCATGGATATAAAAATATAGATCTGATCATAAACTCAAAGTTCATCGGATCCCAACAAACACACTGCAAAAGAGTTACATCATATGGATCTCCAAGAGACCATTGCATTGATAGTCAAACAAGAGAGAGGAATCCATCTAGCTACTAACTACGGACCCGTAGGTCTACAAGGAACTACTCACGCATCATCGAAGAGGCACCAATGCAAGTGGTGAACCCCTCTGTGATGGTGTCTAGATTGGATCTGGTGGTTCTGTACTCTGCGGCGGCTGGAATTGATTTTCGTCGACTCTCCTAGGGTTTCTGGAATATTGGGGTATTTATAGGGCAAAGAGGCGGGCGGGGGGCACCCAAGGTGTGCACAGCCCACCAGGGCGCGCCTGGGCCTCCTGGCGCGCCCTCGTGGGTTGTGCTCCCCTCGGAGCACCCCCCAGGTGCTTCTCTGGCCCACTGGATGTCTTATGGTCCAGAAAAATCCTCAAAAAGTTTTGCTGCATTTGGACTCCGTTTGGTATTGATTACCCGCGATGTAAAAAATGTGCAGAAAACATCAACTGGCAGTTGGCAGTACGTCAATAGTTTAGTACCAAAAAATGATATAAAATGACTGTAAAACATCCAAGAATGATAATATAACAACATGGAACAATAAAAAATTATGGATATGTTGGAGACGTATCAGCATCCCCAAGCTTAATTCATGCTCGTCCTCAAGTAGGTAAATGATAAAAACATTTTTTTTGATGTGGAATGCTGGCTAACATGTAATATCATTTTCTTTTCTTTATAGCATGGACATTTGGAGTTTTATATGGCTCAAAGCAATGTTGGGGATATCGCTTATCGGGAACTTATCGGTCGACCCATGATAAAGGGTAAATCGGCCAGTTTATCGGCATATTGGCCAATTTATCGCCATATCGGCTCATTTATCGGCCGACTTATCTTATCGGCCTGACAGCGGTAAGTGATAAATCGCCCGATTTATTGGCATATCGGAAGATATCTTGAACAGTGGCTCAAAGCAATAGTCTAGTTTTGACATGAGATTTAAATATTCAAGCATATCAACAAGCAATCATGTCTTTGAAAATATCAATGCTAAAATAAGCTATCCCTAGCCCATCATGCTCAACCATTGATCCATTCATGAAACACACTCGCATATTAGCTACACCCAATGCTCAAGTATGACCATAGTGCTTCCTAGTTGGTGCTTTATAATAGAAGATGGAGACTCAAATTCAAAATAAATATCGCATAAAGTAAAAGAAAGGCCCTTGCAGAGGGAAGTAGGGATTTGTAGAGGTGCCACATCTCAAAGCTTAAATTGAGAGATAAAATTATTTTGGGTCACATACTTTTCCCACCAACGAAAACGACTTAGAGTTCCCAACACTTTCCATGCTAGATATATCATAGGCGGTTCCCAAACATAAAATAAAGTTTATTCCTTTTTCCACCAAACTTTCACTTTCCATGGCTAGCCGAATCCACGGTTGCCTTCCATACTAACACTTTCCAAGGAATTTATTATTTGACAACATAAAGTAAAATCATTTTTCAATTCGGGATTGGGCATCCCTAATACCTTTGCCTTTCTCTCGTGCAATGACAAGTGAATAAACACTCACCGTGAGAATAACACATCTAGCATGGAAAATATTAGCCACCCCTCACCACCTCGCGAGCGACACGAGCACACAAAAGAGAAATTTATTGAAAATTAGAGATGGAACATAGAAATTTGCTTAGAACGGCAAGGGAATACCACATATAGGTAGGTATGGTGGACTCATGTGGCAAAACTGGGTTAAAGGATTTTGGATGCACAAGTAGTGATCATACTTTGTGCAAAATGAAGGCTAGCAAAAGATTGGGAACCGACCAACCAAGTAACGAATAATCTCGTAAGCGAGCATTAAGTATAATTAACACCGAATAATGCACCACAAGTAGGATGTAATTTCATTGCATGACTATTGACTTTCGTGCTTGCATAGGGATTCACAAACCTTAACACCAATATTCTTACTAAAGCATAATTACTCATTAACATGGCTCACATATCACCATCATCATATCTCAAAACTATTACAAAGAATCAAGTTTATTTTGTCCAATGATCTTCATGAAAGTTTTTATTATATCCTTCTGGGATATCTATTACTTTGGGACTAATTTTCATGTGTTGCTTTTGATAAGCTCAAGCAAAAATAAGTGAAGATCATGGACATAATTTTTTTCTTTCTCTCAAAATAATTTAAGTGAAGCAAGAGAGAATTTCTTATTTTTTTAACTAAATATCAGATAAATCTAAGTGAAGCAAGAGAGTATTTCTTCAAAACTATTAAAGCACACCTTGCTCAAAAAGATATAAGTGAAGCACTAGAGCAAATCCATAGCTCATACAAATTTAAGTGAAGCAAAGAGTGCTATTCTAACAATTCATGGCATAATTATGGCTCTCTCAAATTGGAGTGTACAGCAATGATTCAAGACTAAAAAGGCAGAGTTATATCATACAAGACGCTCCAAGAAAAACACATAATATGTGATGAATAAAAATATAGCTTCGAGTAAAATACCTATGGTTTTTAGAAGAAAGATGGGATGCCACTCGGGGGCATCCCCAAGATTAGTTGTTTGCTTCTCTTTGGATAATAGCTTGGGATGCCATGGGCATCCCCAAGCTGAGGCTCTTCTTACTCCTTGTTCCTTCACCCATCGTATGATAACCCAAAACTTGAAAACTTCAAGCACACAAAACTCAACAAAACTTTCTTGAGATCCGTTAGTATAAGAAAACAAATCACTACTATAAGTAATGTAGCAAACCAATTCATATTTTATTCTTGCATTATATCTATTGTATTCCAACTTTCCTATGGCAAAAACTCACCATAGAATCATCAAAACAAGCACACTATGCAAAGAAAATAGAATCTGTCAAAAACAGAACAATCTGTAGCAATCTGGAAATTTCGAATACTTCTGTAACTCTAAAAATCATAAAAAATAGGAACACGTGGATAATTTTATATATTAATCTGCTGCAAAAAGAATCGACTAAAAACACTTTTCTGTTAAAAATGAGTATTTTTCTCGTGCGTGCAAAAGTTTCTGTTTTTCAGCAAGATCAAATCTACTATCACCCAACATGATCCTAAAGCTTTGCTTGGCACAAACCTTTATTCAAATCACAAAAACACATCTAAACAGAGGTATTAAAGGTTATTTTATATAAAACAACAAGGAAATCAAAAAGCAAAAATATACAAGTTGGGTTGCCTCCCAACGAGCGCTATCGTTTTACACCCCTAGCTAGGCATAAGATTTCAATGATGCTCACACAAAAGATAAGAATTAAAGCATAAAGAGAGCATCATGAAACATGTGTCAACCTTATTTAAGTCTAACTCTCTTCCTATGCATAGGCATTTTATAAGCAAACAAGTTATCAAGACAAGCAAAAACTAGTAAATGCAAGGAGGAAGAAAGAAACAATAGCAATCTCAACATAACGAGAGGTAATTTAGTAATATTAAAATTTCTACAATCGTATTTTGCTCTCTCATAATAATTACACGTACGATCATAATCAAATTCAACAATATAGCTATCTTATAAAATTTTCTCTTTATGACCTACATGCATGAAAGTTTTATAATCTTCCAAGATAGTGGGATTATCATCAAATAAATTCATGACCTCTCCAAACCCACTTTTAATATTATCGCAAACATATTCATCTTGAGGCTTAAATAAATTTTTAAGATTGTAACAAAAATTACCCCACTCATGATCATTGTAACAAGTAGTAGACATAGCAAAATTAGCACCCCCGAGCTTGGGGTTTTGCATATCATTAGCACAATTGACATTAATAAAATTTATAATAACATCATTGCAATCATGCTTATCATACAAGGAACTATCATGAATCACTCCATAAACTTCTTCTTTTATAACATCATCACAATTTTCAGATTCATGAATCTCAAGCAAAACTTCATAGAGATAATCAAGTGCACTCAACTCACTAGAAATTGGTTCAACATAATCGGGTCTTTCGAAAAGATTTGTGATACGTCTCTAACGTATCTATAATTTTTTATTGTTCCATCCTATTATATTATTCCTATTGTATGTTTTATATGCATATATATGCTATTTTATATGATTTTTGGGACTAACCTACTAACCTAGAGCCCAGTGCCAGTTTATGTTTTTTCCTTGTTTTTGAGTTTTACATAAAAGGAATACCAAACGGAGTCCAATTGATGTGCCAATTTTTGATAATTTTTTATGGACCAAAAGAAGCCCCCGGAGTAAAAGAGTTGGGCCATGTAACGCCCGGATAATTTGGCTACAGTAAAACTTCACTAATGATGCCACGTCACCTCCGTTACTGTTGCTAATCTCGCGTTAGTTCGAAACCAATTAAAATTCAAATTCAAAATGTGGCAAATAATAAAAGTTTTTCAAATATTAAATAAAAATGTTCGGAGTGTGACAAATATTGCTATGGTAATTATAGTAAAGAAAACATAATTTCGCAAAGTGCCTAAGTGCTTTAAACTAAATAAAACAGAAAAGAAAAATAAATAAAAGAAAAGAAAAACAAAAAAACAAAAACAAAAGAAAGCAAAAAAGGAACCCCCAGGCTAACTGGGCCTCGGCCTAGCCAATGGCCTGCCAGACCGGCCCGCTCCTCCCTGGCCTATAACTCCCCCCAGGCCCTGAACCCCACCGACACCCCACTCTCCTCCCAAAATATCTCCCCCCTCTCTCCCCCGATTGGATCGGGATCGGAGGAGGAGGCCGCTGCTCGGAGCTCGTCGCCGCTCGGACCCCGCCGGCGCTGCCCCACACCGGACTACCCCTTCATCATCTCCACCCCGCCGGCTCCATCAAGCCTCGTCGCCCCACTTCTCAGCAACGCCGGTGAGGCCACGGCCACGGCCTCCCTCTCCTCCCCTCTCGTTGCAGCAGCTGCGGCTGCTGCCCTCACTCCCGTGCACGCCCGACAACCCACACTACGCCTAGCTGTTGTCGCACGCGCACGCCCACGCACGTCAACACGCGTGCCCGAGCCCCGCCTCGCTCTGTCACTGCGCTGCTTGCTCGCTGCAGCCCGCCACGGCCTTTGCTCCCCTCACTTCCTCCTGTGCAGGCCGTTCGGGGCCGCGCCCAGCGCGCCCACTGGCCTTGCCGCCCGCTCCGCCGCACTTGTCGTCGCCCCGCTCGAGTTGCTCGCCGCCCGCAGCCGCTGCTGCCGCAACCCCATCTCCAACTGCCGCCCCCAGCTACCTGCGCCCGTCCTCCCTCCGTCGCGCGCTCACCGGCTCCACTCTCCTCTGGCCCCGGCCATGGCCGCCGGCACCGGGCCGCAGCGTCCGCGGTCGCGCAACCATCTCCCCGCCTTGCCTCGTCCCACTGCAGCTCGCCCAGCTCCGGCCACCCCCCATACTCGTCGGGCCGCCACCCAGTGTCGGGGCGCGCCCTCGCCTCTGGCCCCGTAGGCCACCACCGGCCTCCGCCTTGCCGCCTAGCGCTCGCCGTTGCTCGCAGCCGCCGCGGCCCCACTGCTCGCCCCGCCACGCTCCCCCAATGCCTGCGCCGCCGCCTTCCCCTTCTCCCGCGCCCACCTACACACCTCGCCGCCTCCGGCTCGGGCTTGGCCGCTGGTGCCGCGCCTCGCGGCTGGCTGGGGGAGCGCCGCATCGGGCTGGAGCCCAGCGCCCGCTCCGCACCGTTCGGGCGACACCCGTCGCCCCAGCACCCAAAACCTGCTAGGCCACTAGGGCCTATGACAAACGGGCCCCACGGCCAGAAAAAAAGAAAAGAAAAGGGGAATAAATAAAAATTAATTAATAAAATTAATTAATTAATTAAGTAAATTAACCATAAATAGTTTAACTAAAGCACTAATTAACCTAATTAAATTGTTAGTTAATTAGGCAGTCAATGACACGCGGGACCCATGCGTCAGTTTGACCAGTCAACATCTCTGTTGACTGCTGACGTCATGATGACGTCAGCATATACTATTCTGGATAATGTTGATTTATTTAATAATTAATAAATTAGACAATGTTTTAAAACTTTAAAAATTAATATAAAATAATCCGTAAATCGGATGAAAATACTTTATATATGAAAGTTGCTCAGAATTTCGAGATGCATCCGAGTACGCAGACCGTCCGTCAAACACACGTCCCTAGCATACCGAACCTGCAACTTTCCCCCTCCGTTTCATCCGCCCAAAAACGCAAAACACAAGGAATACTTTCCCGGATGTTTCCCCCCTTCACCAGTATCACCCGGTACTGCGTTTGGACACACCTAGCACCGTTGCATGTCATGTCATGCATCAGTTTGCATGGTATTCATTGTTTCTTCCCCCTCTTCTCTCCGGTAGACTACGAGACCGACGTTGCTGCTGCCCCGATCGACTACGGTGTTGACGACCCCACCTCTGCTGCCGAGCTTCCAGGCAAGCCCCCCCCCTTGATTAACCTAATATCGCCTATTCTTCTCTCTACTGCTTGCATTAGAGTAGTGTAGCATGTTACTGCTTTCGATACTCCTATTTTGTTGCATAGCTTGTCATTGTTGCTACAACTGTTGACACCTTTACCTGCAATCCTAAATGCTTAATATAGGATGATAGTATTCCATCAGTGGCCCTACACCCTTGTCTGTCTGCCCTGCTATTCTATCGGGCCGTAATCACTTGGGGTGATCACTGGTATATACTACATACTCTTATACATGATACATGTTGTGACTGAAGTCGGGTCGGCTCGTTGAGTACCGCGGTTGATTCATGGATTGGGGGCTGAAAGGACATACTTTCTCGACGGCCCTCTGTGTGGATCTTTGTGGCGGAGCGACATGGCAGGTTGAGACACCTAGGAGACAGGTGGGCCTGGCCCTGGTCGTTGTCCGCGGTTATTTCATAATAACACGCTTAACGAGTTTGGATATTTGATCTGAGTCTGGCCATTGGCCTATATGCACTAACCAGCTGCGTGGGAACAGTTATGGGCACTCGACGTCGTGGTATGAGCCGAAGCCTTTTTGACGTCAGCGGCTTAGCGGCGCGCACCGGGTTGGACCGCGTAACGTAACTTCCTTAGTAATGGAAGTTGCTAAGTCTGCTCACCGGCCGCCCTCGCAACGTGCAGGTGTGCATTGGGGGATGGGCCCAGACCCCTGTGTGCTTAGGACTTAGACCGGCGTGCTTACCTCTCTATTGTGCTTAGGTAGGGCTGCGACGTGTTGATCTTCCGAGGCCGGGCATGACCCAGGAAAGTGTGTCCGACCAAATGGGATGGAGCGTGCTGGGTTATGTGGTGCACCCCTGCAGGGAAGTTAATCTATTCGAATAGCCGTGTCCCGCGGTAAAAGGACGTCCCAGAGTTGTATTCCGACCTCATGACAAATAGAACCGGATATTGATAAAACACACCCAGATGAGTTCCAGATATAACTCGGTGGTTGCTCTCTCACAGGGTGATGTGCGGGAGGATCGCCGGGTAGGATTATGCTATACGATGTTACTTGGTGAACTTACCATCTATTCTCTTCTATTGCTACAAGATGGAGGCTGCTAGAAGCGTAGTCTTCGTTTGGATTAGCTATCCCTCTCTTATTCTGGCTTGCTGCAGTTCAGTCCACCGATACTACCCATATCATTGTTACCATTGCATATGTAGTATAGATCCTTGCTTGCGAGTACTTTGGATGAGTACTCACGGTTGCTTTGCTCCCCCTTTTCCCCCTTCTATTCCTTCTTATCAGATGATGCAACCAGATGGTGGAGCCCAGGAGCCAGACGCCACCTACGACGACTCCTACTACACCGGAGGCACCTACAACTACGTGTAGTCTGCCGACGACGACCAGGAGTAGTTTAGGAGGATCCCAGGCAGGAGGCCTGCTCCTCTTTCGATATGTATCCCCGTTTGTGCTAGCTATCTTATGGCACCTTGTTGAACTTTATGTCTGTACTCAGATATTTGTTGCTTCCGCTGACTCGTCTATAATCGAGCACTTGTATTCGAGCCCTCGAGGCCCCTGGCTTGTAATATGAAGCTTGTATGACTTATTTTACTTTTAGAGTTGTGTTGTGATATCTACCAGTGAGTCCCTGATCTTGGCCGTACACATTTGCGTGCATGATTAGTGTACGGACAAATCGGGGGCGTCACAAGTTGGTATCAGAGCCGACTGCATGTAGGAATCCCCCTTCCACACTCCTTGGCCAAAGTCGAGTCTAGACATTGCAAAACTTTTACTAACATGGTTGTGTGGCTTACGGGCCCACATCGCCATTTGGGTGGTACTAGATTCTTTTACTCCTCGATCTTTACTCCGAGATTCTGAACACTCTCCTATTTCGGGTAAAACGATTTTACTAATTCTAACATTAGGATCCCCGAGACCCTTCAACCCAAAGTTGGATAAGCCATAGTTATTGCTTAGAATAGTATTTTGCATAATCCCCACACTGTCATTTGACTCCTTTGAAACATCTTTGTTTTCAGATGGAACCCACGAGGCAGGTCGTGCGCCACACGCAGGCCATTCGTGCCTCGGGATCACCTGATGTGCTAGCTGAGATGATGACCTATCTGGGTTATCGCTGGCATCCTAAGTATACCGTGTACGAGCAGTACCAGGACTTTAACCAGGAGCAGTATCGTGCCACCGTCCACCTCTACTCTCGTGCAGAGAACTCCTCTACTGTGTTGCACACCGCTCATGGTGTTGGAGTGACCATCGATATGGCAGTTCACGATGCTGCTTACGCTGCTCTGACATGCCTTCGTGGAGAGTATCGGGCGTTGGACACTTCCCCTTTCAGGCACGTTGCTATCGCCTCTGAAGATGGAGCGGAGGGATACTACACTGCTGCCTACTCCACCGTCACGTGAGAGCCCTTCCATCATCAGAACCTTGTTCTGCATGCTGATGGGCTGGATCGAGCTAACCGAGCTCTTCGCCACGAGTTGTACACCACCCGTCAGCACCTGTACTGCGCCTTGACGCCATTGCACCCCTTTGTCCTATCTAGACAGCTGCCGCCTACTGTGATCTACCCATCTAGGACCGTGATGCCTCCTGGTGTCGGTTGGCCAGATGTGGGAGGCGACACTCCCGCACTTGGTCCTCTGTTGCCACCTGGACGTCGGGTTCTGCATCAGAGTGTCCACGGCCCTCAGGTTGCTAGCGTGGAGGACTTTTCATTGCAGCACTGCCAGCTGTCAGACTACCTCTACCTCCACAGTTCCGCATGGGACTGATGTAGTCTTACTTATTAGTAATAGATGCATTCGCCGCGAGCCTGCGTGCCGCCTATGATGTCCTTAGTTTATGTACTGAACTCTGTGTACTGAACTCTGTGTACTGAACTCTATGCATGCACCCCTTTTGTAATATATGCCGACTACTATGTCATATTTTACGTGCTCCTTTCATTATGCATGTTTCATTCATAAATGATTCTTGTGTTTGCAAATTTCTCAATGCTGAACTACCCCTGTTATATATTAGCAGGATGGTTAGACCAGCTGGCCGTGGTCGTGGTGGCAACACCCCACCACCGCCCGAATACATGGCCGGTATGATCCAACAGTTTGAGCTGAACCGCCAATTCATGGAGACTGTCATGGCTCAGTTCCCTCGCCCCAACATGGATCAGCAGCATGGCGCGGTAACACTGAATGACTTTGCTCGCCTCAACCCATCCATCTACCGCAGCTCAACTCAGCCTCTTGATGCTGATGACTGGCTCCGTGACATTGCCTTTGAACTGGAGTCTGCTGGAGTTGCTGCTGCCAACTATGTCACCTTTGTGGCATACTATTTGAAGGGTCCCGCTGCTCAATGGTGGGACAGCCACAGGCGTACACTGCCTGCTGGAACAATCATCACTTGGCCGAAATTCCAAGCTGCCTTTCGTGCCCGCTTCATTAATCAGGGGATCATGGATAGGAAGAAGCGTGAGTTCCGCAACCTCACCCAGGGCAACAAGACTGTGGATGCTTATCAGTGAGAGTTTCTGGACTTATCCCGCTATGCTGAAGAAGACATTGCCACTGATGCTCGCAGACAGGAAAAGTTCCGAGACGGACTTCATGCTGACATCAAGCTCGCACTCCTTGTGCATGACTTTGGAGATTTCACCACCTTGGTGAACAAAGCCATCCAGGTTGAAACTGGTCTGCAGGAACACCAGAGCACTCTCAGGCACAACCGTGAACCGGGCTCATTCTCGGGCCCTCCCTCACAGAAGCGTAGGGTCTGGATTCCCAACAATGTGTACCGTCCAGCTGCACCTGCTCCAAGGCCGTCCTATGCTGCACCTCATCTGCCTCCACCACCTAGGCAGCCAAAACTTCCAGCTGCACCACTCCCAGCTCCTGCTTCTGCCCCCAATGATGGTCTGTGCTACAAGTGTGGTCAGCCAGGGCACCTTGCTAGGAACTGCTTCCAGAATCAGAACCAGCTTGCACTGCCTACAGCTGGTCGTGGGAACAATCAGCCCCGCAACAACAATGCCAAGCCTTATGGTCGTTCTCAGGCCAACCACGTTGATCTCAATGAAGCTCAAGACCAACCTGCTACTGTGATGGGTACTCTCCTTGTTAATTCAGTACCTGCATCCGTTTTATTTGATTCAGGAGCATCGCATTCATTCATATCAGAAGATTTTGCATACAAGCATGGCATTAGAAGTGAGGACGAAAACTTCGGTATTAGTACACACCCCTGCGGGCCAATGTCGAACCTCCATGGTTTGCCACGACGTCCTCGTTGAAATTGATGGACTGGAATTCTATGCCTCTCCCATCATACTGGGGTCTTGTAAAATTGACCTCATCCTGGGAATGGATTGGTTGAAAGCGCATACCGCTTCTATCACTTGCAGCACAAAAACCGTCCATCTATTACACCCTTCTAATGAGATAGTAAGCTATCAAGCTTGTCTGGTTCAAAATGTTGAAGCACGTCTTTATGCATTGAATGCATTGAACGCTTCACCACTCGAGGGCATCGAAAACATTCCCATCGTACACGAGTTCCAGGACGTCTTTCCTGAGGAACTTCCAGGGATCCCCCCTGCTAGAGTTGTCGAGTTCATCATCGATTTGAAACCACGCACCACTCCTATAGCCAAACGACCCTACAAGATGCCGCCTCATGAACTCATTGAGCTTAAGGAGGAAATCGACAAATCTCTTGCTAGTGGTTTCATTTGCCCGAGTTGCTCTCCTTGGAGAGCACCTTCCCTCCTTCTGAGGAAGAAGGATGGGACAAACCGATTGGTCCAAGATTACCGTCCTATCAACCAAGCAACTATTCAGAACAAATATCCGCTTCTTCGGATCAATGATTTGTATGATCAACTGGCTGGTTCATCAGTATTCTCTAAACTCGACTTGAGGTTGGGTTACCACCAGATCCGTGTTCGTGACCTTGAACTACCTAGTTCATGACCTTGAACTAGCTGATGTCATATATGCTCTTAAACAGTGGCGACATTACCTTCTCGGTAATCGCTGCGAGATATTCACCGACCACCAAAGTCTGAAGTACTTGTTTACTCAACCAGACCTGAACCTTCGTCAGCAGAGATGGATGGAGACCATAGCAGATTTTGACTTGGGTATTTCCTATACCCCGGGCAAGGCCAATGTGATGGCTGATGCCTTAAGCCGCAAGTCATATTGCAACCACCTCCAGGTTCACAAGGTTCAGTCCTCGCTTGTGGAAGAATTCAGAAAGCTGAACCTCCATATTGTTCCTCCTGGAGCACTCGCTCCCCCTCCCTCAGAGTCCCGCCACATGAATCTTCGTGTGGTTCCTCAGGGTTCTCGAAATACCCTGGCTGTCGAACCAGATCTTGTGGGCAATATCAAGACTATTTAACTTTATGACTATGAAGTCGAGAAGATTAGACGCTATCTCAAAGGGGGAAAGCCCTCATTTTTCACTATTGCCGATGATGGCGCCTTGTACTTCAAAGGCCGCTTAGTGGTACCATGCGCGAAGAAAAACCTGGATATGGCTCCAAGGGTTATGAAAGAAGCTCATGATACACCTCTGTCTATTCATCCTGGTAGTACCAAGATGTACCAAGACATTCGTCAGAGATTCTGGTGGTATAATATGAAGCAAGACATTGCTCGTTATGTTGCTGAGTGTGACGTTTGCCGTCGTATCAAAGCAGAACATCAAAAGCCTGCTGGAACCTTGCAACCTATCTCTATTCCTGAATGGAAATGGGACCATGTTGAAATGGACTTCGTCACTGGATTTCCGAAATCGCGGAAAGGTAATGATGCAATTCTTGTCGTCATTGACCGGCTTTCTAAAGTTGCACATTTTTTGGCAGTCAAAGAAACGATTACTGCTAGTCAGCTGGCAACTCTTTACATGTCCAGAGTTGTTTCACTTCACGGTATTCCATTGGTTATCAGTTCAGACCGTGGCAGTTTATTGACTTCAATATTCTGGGCAAGTTTCCAAGAAGCTATGGGAACACATCTGTCATTCAGTACTGCCTTTCATCCTCAGTCGCAAGGACAAGTTGAACGCGTCAACCAAGTTCTCGAAGACATGCTTCGGGCTTGTGTAATTTTCTTCGGCAAGAAATGGGAGGAATCTCTCCCGTATGTTGAGTTCTCTTATAATAATAGTTATCAAGCTAGTCTGAAGATGGCTCCCTTCGAAGTGTTATATGGACGAAAGTGCTGAACCCCTCTGAACTGGTCAGAAACTGGGGAACGTTCACTCTTCGGTCCGGATATTATTCAACACGCTGAAGAGCAAGTCCGCGTCATTCGCGAGAATCTGAAGACTGCTCAGTCACGTCAGAAAAGTCAGTATGATCGTCATCATCAAGACATGGTCTATCAACCTGGCGAAAAGGCTTATCTTCAAGTTACACCAATGAAGGGTGCTCACCGCTTCGGGATCAAGGGCAAGTTAGCTCCTCGTTATATTGGTCCATTTACTATTCTTGAAAGGCGTGGAAAGGTGGCACATCAACTGGAGCTGCCACCGAACCTTTCTCAGGTTCACGATGTGTTCCACGTGTCTAAACTCCGTCGCTGCTTCAAGGACCCAGTCTGAGCAGTGGATCACGAAGTGCTCGAGTTGCAACACGACCTCTCCTATGAAGAGCATCTGGTCCGCATTCTCGACCAAGCTGAACGTCGCACACGTCAGAAGGTGATCAAGTTCCTCAAAGTCGAGTGGTCGCATCACTGTGAAGACGAAGCCACTTGGGAACGCGAGGATCGTCTTCGTGAAGAATACCCCGCATTGTTTCCTTCCACCTCCTAAATCTCGGGACGAGATTTCTTGTAGTGGAGGAGAATTGTAACGCCCAGATAATTTGGCTACAGTAAAACTTCGCTAATGATGCCACGTCACCTCCATTACTGTTGCTAATCTCGCGTTAGTTCGAAACCAATTAAAATTCAAATTCAAAATGTGGCAAATAATAAAAGTTTTCAAAATATTAAATAAAAATGTTCGGAGTGTGACAAATATTGCTATGGTAATTATAGTAAAGAAAACATAATTTTACAAAGTGCCTAAGTGATTTAAACTAAATAAAACAAAAAAGAGAAATAAATAAAAGAAAACAAAAACAAACAAAACAAAAACAAAAAAAAGAAAAAAAGGAACCCCTAGGCTAACTGGGCCTCGGCCCAGCCAGTGGCCTGCCAGGCCGGCCCGCTCCTCCCTGGCCTATAACAACCCCCCAGGCCCTGAACCCCACCGAAACCCCACTCTCCTCCCAAAATATCTCCCCCCTCTCTCCCCCGATTGGATCGGGATCGAAGGAGGAGGCCGCTGCTCGGAGCTCGTCGCCGCTCGGACCCCGCAGGCGCTACCCCCACGCCGGACTGCCCATTTGTCATCTCCTCCCCGCCGGCTCCACCGAGCCTCGCCGCCCCACTTCTCAGCAACGCCGGTGAGGCCACGGCCACGGCCTCCCTCTCCTCCCCTCTCGCTGCAGCAGCCGCGGCTGCTGCCCTCACTTCCATGCACGCCCGACGACCCGCGCTACGCCTATCTGTTGCCGCACGCGCACGCCCACGCACGTCAACACGCTTGCCCGAGCCTCGCCTCGCTTTGTTGCTGCGCTGCTCGCTTGCTGCAGCCCGCCACGGCCTCTGTTCCCCTCGCTTCCTCCTGTGCAGGCCGCTCGGGGCCGCGCCCAGCGCGCCCCGTGGCCTTGCCGCCCGCTCCGCCGCACTTGTTGTCGCCCCGCTCGAGTTGCTTGCCACCCGCAGCCGCTGCTGCCGCAACCCCACCTCCAACTGTCGCCCCCAGCTACCTGCGCCCGTCCTCCCTCCATCGCGCGCTCGCCGGCTCCGCCCTCCTCTGGCCCCGGCCATGGCCGCCGGCACCGGGCCGCAGCGTCCGCGACCGCGCAACCATCGCCCCGCCTTGCCTCGTCCCACTGCAGCTCGCCCAGCTCTGTCCACCCCCCATACTCGTCCGGCCGCCACCCAGTGTTGGTCGTGCCCCGCGCCGGCCCTCGCCTCTGGCCTCGCAGGCCACCACCGGCCTCCGCCTCGCCGCCTAGCGCTCGTTGTTGCTGGCAGCCACCGCGGCCCCACTGCTCGCCCCGCCGCGCTCCCCAGTGCCTGTGCCGCCGCTGTCCCCTTCTCCCGTACCCACCTGCACACCTCGCCGCCTCTGGCTCGGGCTTGGCCGCCGGTGCCGCGCCTCGCGGCTGGCTGGGCGAGCGCCGCATCGGGCTGGCGCCCAGCGCCCGCTCCGCACAGTTCGGGCGACACCCGTCGCCCCAGCACCCAAAACCCGCTAGGCCACTAGGGCATATGACAGACGGGCCCCACGACCAGAAAAAAGAAAAAAAAGAAAAAAGAAATAAAATAAAAATGAATTAGTATAATTAATTAATTAAGTAAGTAAATTAACCATAATTAGTTTAACTAAATCACTAATTAACCTAATTAAACTGTTAGTTAATTAGGCAGTCAATGACATGCGGGACCCATGCATCAGTTTGACCAGTCAACATCCCTATTGACTGCTGACATCATGATGACGTCATCATACACTATTCTGGATAACGTTGATTTATTTAATAATTAATAAATTAGAAAATGTTTTAAAACTTTAAAAATTAATATAAAATAATCCGTAACTCGGATGAAAATACTTTATATATGAAAGTTGCTCAGAATTTCGAGACGCATCCGAATACGCAGACCGTTCGTCAAACACACGTCCCTAGCATATTGAACCTGCAACTTTCCCCCTCTGTTTCATCCGCCCGAAAACACGAAACACCGGGAATACTTTCCCGGATGTTTCCCCCCTTCGCCAGTATCACCCGGTACTACGTTAGGACACACCTAGCACCGTTATATGTCATGTCATGTATCGTCATGCATCTGTTTGCATTGTATTCATTGTTTCTTCCCCCTCTTCTCTCCGGTAGACTACGAGACCGACGCTGTTGCTGCCCCGATCGACTACGGTGTTGACGACCCCACCTCTGCTGCCGAGCATCCAGGCAAGCCCCCCCCCCCCTTGATCAACCTAATATTACCTATTCTTCTCTCTACTGCTTGCATTAGAGTAGTGTAGCATGTTACTGCTTTCGATACTCCTATTCTGCTGCATAGCTTGTCATTGTTGCTACAACTGTTGACACCTTTACCTGCAATCCTAAATGCTTAGTATAGGATGCTAGTATTCCATCAGTGGCCCTACACCCTTGTTCGTCTGCCCTGCTATTCTATCGGGCCGTGATTACTTGGGGGTGATCACGGGTATATACTACATACTCTTATACATGATACATATTGTGACTAAAGTCGGGTTGGCTCGTTGAGTACCCGCGGTTGATTCACGGATTGGGGGCTGAAAGGACATACTTTCCCGACGGCCCTCTGATAACCCTCAACCGTAAGGGATCGAGATAGTCTTCGTGGGTAAGAATAACCCAATTTATTGATTCGACACACGGGGAGCCAAAGAGTATTTATAAGCTTTAACAGTTGAGTTGTCAATTCAACGGCACCTGAAATATACTAACTTGCAACAAAAGATAAGTGGTAACAGTAATATGATAGTGATGATAGTAATAGTAAAAGTAAACAGCAAAAGTAAATAGCAGTAGTAAATGGCAAAAGTAGCAACTAGTGACAAACAAGGTTTAAAATACTGTAGGCTAGGGAGATGGATGGTTGGGTGTTGCATGGATGAGATAGATTCTAACTTGGGGCACGGCACACGGAAAAGTAATGATCGTCTAGGCAAATATCAAACATTAGGCATGTATCCCGTATGTAGTTGTACGTGCTTGTAATAAGAACTTGCACAACATCTTTTGTCCTACCATCCCGCTACGAACGGGGCCAAAAGGAACTAATGGATATTAAGGTGCTCCTGTCAAAGAGCACCGGAACAAAGCAATGAACTCAATGGATACATGTAATCCTCAAACTACGGACCATCCCCTTTGGTGTCCCAAGCTGTCACTTTTGGGATCGCCGGTTCCGAACCGTAACAGGTGCATACAACTCATAGATAGGATCAAGAACACAAATATATTCATGCAAACACATATGGTTCAGATCTGAAATCATGGCACTCGGGCCCTAAGTGTCAAGCATTAAGAATAACAAGTTGTAGCAAAGATGATAAACACCATACTAGATGATAGGCAACATGCCCCCAACAATCTGACGAACTATTACATGATCTAACTCATCCAATCCCTACCATCCCCTTCGCCTACAGCAAGGGAATTACTCACACATGAAGGGGGAGTCATGGAGGGATGATGGAGTGGTGATGATGATGACGATGGCGACGATCTCCCCTCTCCGGAGGCCAAATCAGCCTCCAGATTAGCCCTCCCGAAGAAGAACAGAGGGTGGCGGCGGCTCCGCGACGAAACACAGCGAAAGGACTTCCGATCTGGGGTTTTTGCGTCCGGAGGAAAAATACGGGCTAAAGTAGGGCACCAGGGGGTGTGGGGCCCACCTAGGCGCCCCCGGCGCGGCCCAGGGGGGCGCGCCCACAGGGCGCCTAGGCACCCCCTGGCCCCCCTCTGGCCCCACTTCTGGCATTTTGTTTCTTCGGGTGCGTGGATTTTTCGTGGATTTTTCTGAGATGCTTAAAAATCCGTCTTCCTGCACACAAATAAACCATACAGGCAGCTCTGCTGAAAACAGCGTCAGTCCGGGTTAGTTTAGTCCAAATCATGCAAGAATGACGTCAAAACAATATCAAAAGTGTTTGGAAAAGTAGATACGTTTGAGACGTATCAACTCCCCCAAGCTTAGCATATTGCTTGTCCTCAAGCAATTCAGTTCAACGAACTGGACGCGACAAAGAAAACTTTGACAAACTCTTTTTCTTCATTAGATGTATATAAGCATGTACTACGAAAAGAGTTCAGCAAGTATTAAAACAGTACTTATGAGAACAATGCAAGGAGCAATCCTTCTTTCAAGTGACCAGTCACAAATAATTAAGAGTAAACAATATATTGCCAAAAATCAAGACAAGATCACATTGCACATAGCTTGAGCATATTAAGGTGGTATCTCGCTAGCCTCCTTGAGTGAATCAAAACATAAATGCAGAGACTCCTCCAGAGGTTTAAAGGAGACTAGAACTAAGAATTTCAGAATAAATCATATCACAAGTATGCAGAAGACAATGTAATACTTTGGGACAATGCACATTACACTCAGAATGACAATTATGCTCTCCTAGTCAGTGCTTTGAAGAAAGAAGATGAGACTCTCAAACCGTGGCTTTTATTGGCAAGGTTGAAAACCCGTGATCGGAAACAAAAACTAAACATGTACCAGAGCTCTTGGTTTTAAAAACAGAAGTAAATATGTTTTTAAGAGGTGCATATTTCGTCAACGAATTCTAGCAGATAACTCAATCACTTTTTAAACTAGACAAGTCTCGAGGAACGGCTCCCGCATGAGGACGATCACATCCTCTTAATCTCCTTTGTTTATCACTGCCAAAGTTTTCTGATTTCTCATGAACAAAGCGTGAAGGAGGGTTTGTTTGTTATATTATCTTTTTGAGCCGGGCACACTCAATGCCAGTTCCTTTTCATATTAGGGGTTTGCACATTATACATGCAATCCAGGGGTGAAACTTGTCCAACTTAAAGAGATCATGAATTAACTACTACTTCCTCATGAGCTAAAACATAGGCACAAAAAGGGAAATGCTTTTGATTAATTTCGAGATGGTACATGAAAGTCTTCGTTAGGAATGGCAGGTAAATACCATGTATAGGAAGGTATAGTGGACTCATATGGCATAACAGGTTTAAAGGTTTTGGATGCACAAGCAGTCATTCCGCTTAGTACGGGTGGAGGTTTAGCAAAAGACTGGGAAGCGACCAACTAGAGAGCAATAACGGTCATAATCATGCAGAGCGACAAAGCAACATTGAATCGGGCATGAAAGTGATATAACTATTCTAAAACTCAAAGATCATCAAGGCAAAGTAGACTTTTAGTCTTAAACATGTGTAAGCATGTGCCAAGTCAATCCAAAAATTCTCTAAAGGGAAATGCCACCTTAGTATGCCAGACTATGAACAGTGTGATGCATGTAGATCATTTCAATAACACATTATATACTTTAGTTATTGGAGACTAGTCACAAGGAAAGCATGAACCACTGGAAGAGCATTGTAAACATAGCACTATGTCGCTACAAGCTGGTCTCTCGATCATAAGTACATGCATATGTACAAAAGTAGAAACAATAAGAGTTCATACCGGTCTTCCTTGTTGCTTCCTTTCAGTCGATCTTCGTCATTACTGCTTGTCACTTGCACGATCGAACGTAGGAAATATAATCAAATGCCATCACGGACTCGAGCTGATCTCTGAAAAGCAAACTAAAGAGAGAAAGGAAATCTTTTTGGGTTTTTCAAAAGTTGAATAAAAAGCAAAAGAAAGAGAAAATCTTTTTGTTGTTTTTGCAAATAGAGGAATAAAGAAGAACGAGTAAAAACTTCGAAAAGATCAAAGTGAATAAAACGGATAATACAATGAAAAAGTGAGAAGGGCACGTACTCCCGCAAGCTTAGGCTTTTGGCCTAAGTTGGTAGCAGCTACTGCCCCCAGGAGCCTCCTGCTCCAGGGGTATGGTGCTGAGACCAGGGGTCGTAGAAGGATGATGGCGCGTACACTGAACTCCTCGGAGTCTCCCACAAGGAAGGTTCTGAGCGCCAAACAGAGGAAGACCCTTCACCAAACTCGGTGACGGTCTCATCCTGAAAATGTGGTATCTCACCGTTCCTCTCCTCGTCAGGCACAACCCCCTCCATGGGGTTATGGAACTGATGCTGGACCATGAACTCATCGAACTGGACAACATCAAAGGACCATCCGTTCCTGCGAGAAAAATCAAACAAAAGAGGTGCAGGTAGACGGATCTCGTGTTCCGCGGTAGTTCCGAAACGCAAGATATAAACAAGGTTATCAAGTTCAGAACCCATGGTAACAAACTTATGCCTCTTCATAGCAGTAAGATCAAAGCTTAAATAAGTAAAAGGAGTATCATCAGGGAGTGGGGTGCCTCCAAGATGCTCTAAGATAAGCGTGGCATAAATGCCACCATATAAGTCCCCCTTGTTACCGTTCATAGCAAGGCGTCGAGCAATTAAGGTACCCAGATTATAATCAGACCTCCCTGAGAGGGCTGCTGCCAGGATAGCAATATCCGGAGCAGAAATATTGCTCGTGTTGTCGCGAGCTAACACCCCTCTAGCAATATAATATGCAAAATACCTGAGGTGAGGAAACAAGATGCTGGAGATCTTCGACCCATGAATATCCGTCGTACCCATGCTGCAGAGAGAGTTGATGACGGTTTTCAGCTCGGAGGGCTGCGTGGCCATCCTTGCCGTCCTCCCAACGTTCGGCACACCTATTACTTCACAAAAATTTCCCAGAGTCATGGTGATAAGATCATTATAAATTTTAAACTCAATAGCACCTGAATCAGGATTATATCTAAAACTGTTAATGAAACCGGAGGTGAGTTTCTGATACTGAGTAACACGGCTCGTGACGAGTCGTGTCAAACCTGCATTAGCACAAAGATTATAAAACTCATCCTTGATTCCCGCAGCTTCCATGAATTCATCACATGGAAATGTCATCGCACGTGCTGGACTTGTGTCTTCCAACAACTCCAGGGGCACATGATCTTCATTATAGCTCACCCTAACAGTCGATGGTGAAGCTGCGGCTCTAGTGACTCGATCGGAGTGTGCGGGCCTCCTCTTCTCAAGCCATCCTTTTGCCCTTCCTAACAAACTCATTTCTGAAATTTTTTATAATTTACAAAAACGAGGATTAAAACAAAGTGAGCTAAGGCAAACTACTCAACTCACTTGCCCAAGGCATAAACTTGCATCAAAACTTGGAAAACAACTTTCTACACATGCATGCAAGCTCATCTCTACAGCACCAAGAACTACTAAATACTCACAAATGAGGCCACCAATCAAAAATCTAATTGGAGGGGTGGAGGAGTCACATACCAGGGAGTATTTGCTCAAAATTTTAGCTCAGATGATGGGCTGTAGAGAGAGATCGAAGAATCGCCCCCAAGAACAGCAAGAACAGCAAGAACAAGACCAGAACTCGGGTTTCTGGAAAAAGAGAGAGAGAGGAAGAAGATGTACCTGGAGGGGGGTCCCGTGGGCCCCAGGCGCCCTGTGGGCGCGGCCAGGGGCTGGGCCGCGCCAGCTGGCCGCCTGGGCCACTGGTGGCCCCCCTGGCTGGCCCCAGGACTTTCCGGGTCTCTCCCGTTGTGGAAATTTTTAATATAATTTTTTTGGAATTTTTCTGAAAACTTCACTGTTGAAATTTTTTCGAAGTTCAAAAGGCTGCTAAACTCTCTGAAAACTTGAAGCAGTTAGTAGAATTGTGAAGCTTCAAAAACATAGATACTTGGTACAGCAAGTATGACAACACTAAAAACAAATAAAAACATAGAAAGCTCAACTTTTTATCCATATAGAACACGTTTACTAGTAAGGTTGATCAAGTCTTACCAACAAACAAGCGGTATATAGAACAAAAAGTCTCACCTCCTACGAAGTAATCACTGAACTTTTACCTTGATGGACATTGTCCCTACCATGATAGTTTTGTATTTGTGAGGCACATGTAGTGGACAGTCCCATTCTCCAATTTTCATAGTCTCGATATTCTCTATAGAGTTGAGGGCATGCCTCCTGTCGGTCTTCTTCGGAAAATATACCGTGTGTTCTTTATCATTCACATGAAAGGTAACCTTCCCTTTGTTGCAATCAATAACAGCACCTGCGGTGTTAAGAAAAGGTCTACCAAGAATAATGGACATGCTCCCATCCTCGGGCATGTCAAGCACAACAAAATCAGTAAGAATTAAACAATTAGCAACCTCAACTGGAACATCCTCACAAATACCTATAGGAACAGCGGTTGACTTGTCAGCCATCTGAAGGGAGATATCTGTAGGAATTAGTTTCTCTAAACAGAGCCTCTCGTAAAGAGAGAGAGGCATAACACTCACTCCCGCTCCAAGATCACATAAAGCAGTTTTGACATAATTATTCTTTATGGAGCAAGGGATGGTGGGTATACCTGGATCACCGAGCTTCTCAGGAATCTTTCCACTGAAAGAATAGTTAGCAAGCATAGTAGATATTGCATCATTAGAAATTTTTCTTTTGTTAGTGACAATATCTTTCATATATTTTGAATAAGGAAGTAACTTAATAGCATCAGTCAAAGGAATTTGAAGAAAAAGAGGTTTAATCCATTCACAAAACTTATTGTAATGCTCTTCTTCTTTAGATTTGATGGACTTACCTGGAAAGGGCATGGGTTTCTGTACCCATGGTTCTTTCTCCTTCCCATGTTTTCTTGCGATGAAGTCTTCTTTAGTGTACCTCTTACGTTTGTCAGGTGCTTCTTTTTCTCGAACTTCAGGCGGATCGTTTTTCTCATTATCATTACCTTCAGGTTCAGCACCGTCTTCAGTCTCAGCATCGGAAATAGATACACTGTTGGGATCAATAGCTGGCTCTTCATCTGCAATAGGATCATTAGAATTGTCAGTCTCTTTATGTTTCTTCTTCTTATTTGGAGAGACAACAATTTCTTCTTCCTGCATTTGAGAATCTTGCTCGATTCTCTTCGGATGTCCCTCTGGATAGAGAGGATCTTGAGTACTAGTTCCTCCTCGGGTCTTAATCCCAAAAGCCTGCAATTTATCTTGTTTGGCATTATTAGCAAGCAAATCTCTTTGCACATTAGAAATTTGATCAAGCTGAGTTTGAACCATATGAAAATGCTTCACAAGACATTGGACATCATTAACTGTTCTATCTAAAACACCGAGCAACTTTTTGATAGCAAGGGAATTATTATGCAACTGACTTTCTATCCTCTCATTAAAATGATTTTGTTTCATAATAAAATTATCAAACTCATCTAAACATTGATCAGGAGGCTTACCATGAGGGATGTCACTTGCGTTGAAATCTAAAAGAGAGTGTACCTCTACCATAGGAGGGTGAGTGGTAGGCTCACACAACTTCTCAATAGGGGGTAGATTCTTCACGTCTTCAGCTTTAATACCTTTCTCTTTAATAGACTTCTTTGCTTCTCGCATATCCTCAGGGCTTAGAACAAACATGCCCCTCTTCTATGTTGGTGGAGGTGGTTCAGGGACGGACCAATCTTCATGGTTTTTGGCAATCCTGCCCATTAAATCTTCCGCGTCGTCCGGTGTTCTTTTCCTGAAAACACAACCAGCACAACTGTCCAAATAGGACCTAGATTCATCAGTTAGACCAGCATAGAATATATCAATTAATTCATTCTTAGGAACTCCATGTCCTGGTCTAGCCTGAATCAAACCGCAGTACCTCCCCCAAGCTTTAGGGAGGGACTCATCCTGCAACTGTTTAAAATTATAAATTCTTTGTAAAGCAGCATGTTGCATATGAGCGGGAAAGTACTTATCAACAAAAGAGTGAGCTAAGTCCTGAGGACTCTTAATAGAACCGCATGGGAGTGAATCATACCATGCTTTAGCACCTTCCTTCAAGGAGAAAGGAAGAAGCTTGGTCACATAAAAGTAGCGTATCTTCTCATCTGTGGTAAACAGGCTACCTAGCTCACCAAGTTTAGTTAGGTGTGCAATAGCATCATCATTTTCTCTGCCATAAAAGGGGTCAGCTTCAACCATAGGTATAAGTGAAAGATCAACAGAGAAATCAAAATCAGGATCATCAATGCATATCGAAGATGTAGCAAACTCAGGATTAGGAACGGTTTTGTTTTTCAAGGAGTGTTTTTCAAATATTTTCTTAATAGTTTCAGGGTCAGAGCCGGCAAACTCTGTTAGTTCCCTGCATAAATCTTCATCAAGTATATAGTAATCATCATCAAGGAGCCTCTCCTGGAGTTTACTCAATTCAGGAAAATCATAAGTTTCACCAATAGGGTAGCGAGTAACAGGAAGTTCAATTCCATATTTTTCAGCAGCAGCAGTAATTTGTTTCTCAAGAGCATAACCAAGCGAACTAATATCATCATCAAAAGTAGTAGAAGCATCATCAAGAGTATCAGACATAGTAACAGATTCAATAGGAGCATCATGTGGTGGTGGTGAGGCAAACTTACTCATAACAGAAGGTGAATCAAGCATAGCACTAGTGCTCAGAGCAGTACCTCTTCTTGTAGTGGATCGTAAGATCGGAACCTTGGGGTCTCCTTTCTTACCCATAGTGAATAAAGTGCAGCAGGTAGGATACCTGAAGTAGACTTGTAAATATTGCTATGCTCCCCGGCAACGGCGCCAGAAAACGGTACTTGATAACCCTCAACCGTAAGGGATCGAGATAGTCTTCGTGGGTAAGAATAACCCAATTTATTGATTCGACACACGGGGAGCCAAAGAGTATTTATAAGCTTTAACAGTTGAGTTGTCAATTCAACCGCACCTGAAATATACTAACTTGCAACAAAAGATAAGTGGTAACAGTAATATGATAGTGATGATAGTAATAGTAAAAGTAAACAGCAAAAGTAAATAGCAGTAGTAAATGGCAAAAGTAGCAACTAGTGACAAACAAGGTTTAAAATACTGTAGGCTAGGGAGATGGATGGTTGGGTGTTGCATGGATGAGATAGATTCTAACTTGGGGCACGGCACACGGAAAAGTAATGATCATCTAGGAAAATATCAAACATTAGGCATGTATCCCGTATGTAGTTGTACGTGCTTGTAATAAGAACTTGCACAACATCTTTTGTCCTACCATCCCGCTACGAACGGGGTCAAAAGGAACTAATGGATATTAAGGTGCTCCTGTCAAAGAGCACCGGAACAAAGCAATGAACTCAATGGATACATGTAATCCTCAAACTACGGACCATCCCCTTTGGTGTCCCAAGCTGTCACTTTTGGGATCGCCGGTTCTGAACCGTAACAGGTGCATACAACTCATAGATAGGATCAAGAACACAAATATATTCATGCAAACACATATGGTTCAGATCTGAAATCATGGCACTCGGGCCCTAAGTGTCAAGCATTAAGAATAACAAGTTGTAGCAAAGATGATAAACACCATACTAGATGATAGGCAACATGCCCCCAACAATCTGACGAACTATTACATGATCTAACTCATCCAATCCCTACCACCCCCTTCGCCTACAGCAAGGGAATTACTCACACATGAAGGGGGGAGTCATGGAGGGATGATGGAGTGGTGATGATGATGACGATGGCGACGATCTCCCCTCTCCGGAGGCCAAATCAGCCTCCAGATTAGCCCTCCCGAAGAAGAACAGAGGGTGGCGGCGGCTCTGGGACGAAAAACAGCGAAAGGACTTCCGATCTGGGGTTTTTGCATCCGGAGGAAAAATACGGGCTAAAGTAGGGTACCAGGGGGTGTGGGGCCCACCCAGGCGCCCCCCCCCCGGCGCGGCCCAGGGGGGCGCGCCCACAGGGCGCATGGGCACCCCCTGGCCCCCCTCTGGCCCCACTTCTGGCATTTTGTTTCTTCGGGTGCGTGGATTTTTCGTGATTTTTCGTGGATTTTTCTGAGATGCTTAAAAATCATTTTTCCTGCACACAAATAAACCATACAGGCAGCTCTGCTAAAAACAACGTCAGTCCGGGTTAGTTTAGTCCAAATCATGCAAGAATGAGGTCAAAACAATATCAAAAGTGTTTGGAAAAGTAGATACGTTTGAGACGTATCACCCTCTATGTGGATCTTTGTGGCGGAGCGACAGAGCAGGTTGAGACACCTAGGAGACAGGTGGGCCTGGCCCTGGTCATTGTCTGCGGTTATTTCATAATAACACGCTTAACGAGTTTGGATATTTGATCTGAGTCTGGCCGTTGGCCTATACACACTAACCAGCTGCGTGGGAACAGTTATGTGCACTCGACGTCGTGGTATCAGTCGAAGCCTTCTTGACGTCAGCGGCTTAGCGGCGCGCGCCGGGTTGGACCGCGTAACGTAAGTTCCTTAGTAATGGAGGTTGCTAGGTCTGCTCACCGGCCGCCCTCGCAACGTGCAGGTGTGCTTTGGGCGATGGGCCCAGACCCCTATGTGCTTAGGACTTAGACCGGCGTGCTTACCTCTCTGTTGTGCTTAGGTAGGGCTGCGACGTGTTGATCTTCCGAGGCCGGGCATGACCCAGGAAAGTGTGTCCGACCAAATGGGATCGAGCATGCTGGGTTATGTGGTGCACCCCTGCAGTGAAGTTAATCTATTCGAATAGCCGTGTCCCTCGGTAAAAGGACGACCCGGAGTTGTATTCTGACCTCATGACTACTAGAACCAGATACTTGATAAAACACACCCAGATGAGTTCCAGATATAACTCGTTGGTTGCTCTCTCACAGGGTGATGTGCGGGAGGATCGTCGGGTAGGATTATGCTATACGATGTTACTTGGTGAACTTACCATCTATTCTCTTCTACTGCTGCAAGATGGAGGCTGCCAGAAGCGTAGTCTTCATTTGGATTAGCTATCCCCCTCTTATTTTGGCTTGCCGCAGTTCAGTCCACCGATACTACCCATATCATTGTTACCATTGCATATGTAGTATAGATCCTTGCTTGCGAGTACTTTGGATGAGTACTCACGGTTGCTTTGCTCCCCCTTTTCCCCCTTCTGTTCCTTCTTCTCGGATGATGCAACCATATGGTGGAGCCCAGGAGCCAGACGCCACCTACAATGACTCCTACTACACCGGAGGCGCCTACTACTACACCGGAGGCGCCTACTACTACGTGCAGTCTGCCGACGACGACCATGAGTAGTTTAGGAGGATCCCAGGCAGGAGGACTGCTCCTCTTTTGATCTATATCCCCGTTTTGCTAGCCATCTTATGGCACCTTGTTTAACTTTATGTCTGTACTCAGACATTTGTTGCTTCTGCTGACTCGTCTATGATCGAGCACTTGTATTCGAGCCCTCGAGGCCGTGGCTTGTAATATTAAGCTTGTATGACTTATTTTACTTTTAGAGTTGTGTTGTGATATCTACCAGTGAGTCCCTGATCTTGGCCACACACATTTACGTGCATGATTAGTGTACGGACAAATCGGGGGCGTTACAGGCTAGAAGAGTTTCGGGCTGTCCACACGGGTGGAGGGCGCGCCCTACCCCCTTGGGCGTGCCAGCCTATCTCGTGGACGACTCGGAGACCACCCTGACGTGAGCCCAACGCCAAAAATTCCTGTAAATACAGAAACCCCCAGAAAGAAACCTAGATCGGGACTTCCGCTGCCACAAGCCTCTGTAGCCACCAAAAACCAATCGAGACCCTGTTCCGGCACCCTGCCGGAGGGGGGGATCCCTCACCGGTGGCCATATTCATCATCCCGCCGCTCTCCATGACGAGGAGGGATTAGTTCACCCTCGGGGCTGAGGGTATGTACCAGTAGCTATGTGTTTGATCTCTCTCTCTCTCTCTCTCTCTCTCTCTCTCTCTCTCTCCTGTTCTTGATATGGCACGATCTTGATGTATCGCGAGCTTTGCTACTATAGTTGGATCTTATGATGCTTCTCCCCCTCTATCTTCTTGTAATGGATTGAGTTTTCCCTTTGAAGTTATCTTATCGGATTGAGTCTTTAAGGATTTAAGAACACTTGATGTATGTCTTGCGTGGGATACCCGTGGTGACAATGGGGTATTCTATTGATTCACTTGATGTATGTTTTGGTGATCAACTTGCGGGTTGCGTGACCTTGGGAATCTATGCATAGGGGTTGGCACACGTTTTCGTCTTGACTCTCCGGTAGAAACTTTGGGGCACTCTTCGAAGTTCTTTGTGTTGGTTGAATAGATGAATCTAAGATTGTGTGATGCATATCGTATAATCATGCCCACGGATACTTGAGGTTACAATGGAGTATCTAGGTGACAATAGGGTTTTGGTTGATGTGTGTCTTAAGGTGTTATTCTAGTACTAACTCTAGGATATATCGAACGGACAGAATACTTCGTGTTATTTTACTACGGACTCTTGAATAGATCGATCAGAAAGAATAACTTTGAGGTGGTTTCGTACCCTACAATAATCTCTTTGTCTGTTATCCGCTATTAGTGACTTTGGAGTGACTCTTTGTTGCATGTTGAGGGATAGTTATATGATCCAGTTATGTTATCCTTGTTGAGAGAACTTGCACTAGTGAAAGTATGAACCCTAGGCCTTGTTTCCAAGCATTGCAATACAATTTGTGCTCACTTTTATCATTAGTTACCTTGTTGTTTTTATATTTTCATATTACAAAAACCTATATCTACCATCCATATCGCACTTGTATCACCATCTCTTCGCCGAACTAGTGCACCTATACAATTTACCGTTGTATTGGGTGTGTTGAGGACACAAGAAACTCTTTGTTATTTGGTTGCAGGGTTGCTTGAGAGAGACCATCTTCATCCTACGCCTCCCACGGATTGATAAACCTTAGGTCATCCACTTGAGGGAAATTTGCTCCTGTCCTACAAACCTGTGCATTTGGAGGCCCAACAACGTCTACAAGTAGAAGGTTGCATAGTAGACATCAATTCGCAAGTGGATGAGGATCCATATCAATGGATTTTTAGCAAGCAAATATGCAAGCATATAAAAGGCACATGGAAACACAAGCAAAGATAGCAAACAAGATTGCAAGTAAAAAGATAGATCTGATGAGACATAGGCGAACGAAAAAGAGGGCGAATAAAAACAACATTTTTTTGTGAAGTGTGGGAGAGGAAAACAAGAGGCAAATGGAAATAATGTAAATTGCAAGGAGATGAGATTTGTCATTAGGAACCTGGTATATGTTGAAGATCCTCCCCAGCAACAACGCCAGAAATTCCTTTTGATGTCTTGCTAGAACTACGTCAGTATTTCCCCAAAGAGGATGGGATGATGCAGTATAACAACGGTAGGTTGATACGTCTCGAACGTATTTATAATTTTTTATTGTTCCATGCTATTATTTATGATGTTTTGGATGTTTAATGGGCTTTGTTACACACTTTTATATTATTTTTGGGACTAACCTATTAACCCAAAGGCCCAGTCCTGATTGCTTTTTTTGCCTATTTCAGGGTTTTACAGAAAAGGAATATCAAACGGAGTCCAAACGGAATGAAACCTTCGGGAGAGATATTTTTGTAGTGATATCTTCACGGGAGACTTGAGAACCACGGAATAGGGCACACGTGGCGTCCTCGAGGGTGGGGGGTGCCTCTCCTACAGGGCGCGCCCCTGCCTCGTGGGCCCCATGTTGGTCCCCCAGTGCCCTGATACGTCCAAAATGTATCTATAATTTCTGCTTGCTCCATGCCAATTTTGGGTGATATTTCTATAATATTCATACACTTCCATACACTTTTGATCATATTTGGACTAACTTACTAATCCAGTGCACCCCAGTGCCAGTTTCTGTTTTCGACTGTTTTTGTATTTCAGGTTTTCACGTTACGAGAACTGCCAGGAAAAATACAGAAAAATTATATAAAAAATCAGCGTTCCGGAAACTTCCGTGCGTCCGAAGGACAGCCGGGGGGGCCACCAGGGCTCCAGGCGCCCTGGCGGCGCCCCCCCCTGGGACGCGCCGGGGGGCGCCTGGGCCCCCCGAAGCTTCCCCGATGCCCCCCTTTGGCATATATTTAAAGCGTCCTCCGAAACCCTCAGAACAGGAACTCTTTTCGCGATCCCATCTTTGTTCCGCCACCGCCGCCGCTTCCAAGATCGGGAGCACCAGGAGAACTCTTCCCGGCACCCTGCCAGAGGGGAGGATCACCACCGGGAGCTTCTCCACCACCATGGACGCCTCCCGGATGACTCGTGAGTAGTCTCCCTTGGACCATGAGTCCATGACCAGTAGCTATGTGATGTTCTCCTCCCGTCCTTGTGCTTCACTAATTAGTCCTCGTGAGCTGCCCTACATGATCGAAGCACATATGTAATCCTTATGCTATTGCTATGTTGAGTTTGCTGGGATCCGATGGATTATGAGATTATGTTCAGATTGATCTTGAGTAATATATTTGATCTACCTATTTTATATTTATGTTCATAAGTAATTCTTGCATGTTCTCCGTTGTTATTTATTGCTTTGGCCAAGTAATACGTAGTGACTCCAAGAGGGAACGTTATGCTCGATTGTGGGTTCATGCCCCTCGATGACTAGCTTGAGTGACAGAAGCATGAGTCTAGGGGATGTGCTGTTGCCACAAGGGGGGAAACAACGGTGCTTGTGCCCGCGGGTGCAAGGATTGTTTACTTTACGCAAAGTTCTTTTAATGCAGTTGTCTGTTGCATTGAGTTTACACTATGGGTGGGACTCGCAACTTAATACCAGCGAGATGTTCTGGATAGATATCTCAAGGTGGATGATTAGTAGTAGATATTGATGGATTTCGGTCTACTTACTTTGGCGTACCGCCCATGCTTTGAACCTCAACCTTTCTTGCAATGTAGTCAGCATTGGTTTGCGTTCGTGGTCCTGTCAATTGCCCAGCTGTAATTTGTTTACCTCACATAGCTGTTTTATCGTCTTTTGGGAGAGAGACATCACTAGTGAACATCATGAGACTCCGGTCCATATTACCATCATTGATCACATCCGCTATTTACTTTTCGCTATTATTTACTATTGCAAAACATTATCTATCACTACTATCATTTGCTTTTAACCCTTTGTGAACTACAAGGCCGGAGGGATTGACAACCTCTCTGTACTCGTTGGGAGCAAAGTTATTTGTAGCTGTGTGCAGGTCCACGTTGATTGCTAATACGCACCGTTAGCAGTTGACACCTACTTGTTGAACCTAGGAGTCTCTGGGGATTCGATCCTTGGCATCTTTGCTAAGGGAAAACACTTCTACATACTGCATCTTACACCTTCCACTTGGGGTAACCAACGAGGGGTTCGAGGCCCATCAAGGAGTATTTTCTGGCGCCGTTGCCGGGGACTCCACTCTTTAGGATAGGGGAGTTGCACACTATCTTTTACCTTTGCTTTTTAGTCTTGTTAGTTTACCTTTCAGTTTTTGCTTTAGTACCTTTTATCGAAAATCACAAAAATAGTTATCTTGCTTGCTTGCTACTATGGGTTCCACCGAGAACACCAAGTTGTGTGACTTCACTAGTCACAACAGCGATGACTTTATCAGCACACCTATCACTACACCTGCCACTTCAGCACCTTCATATGAAATTAAACCTGCTTTACTGAACTTAATCATGAAAGATCAATTCTCCGGTGCTGGAGATGATGCTGCTTTACACTTAAACAACTTTGTTGAACTTTGTGATATGCAAAAGTACCAAGAAATAGATGGTAATATTGTTAAGCTTAAGCTTTTTCCTTTCTCCTTGAGAGGAGGAGCTAAAATATGGTTTCAGTCTCATGATGTGCAAAGATGCTTTTATTGGAAAATACTATCCACCTGCTAAAATTATCCAACTTAGAAGTAACATAATGAATTTTAAACAATTGGATAATGAACACGTTCCCCAAGCTTGGGAACGTATGAAATCTCTTATCAAGAACTGCCCTACTCACGGTTTGACTACTTGGATGGTTAGACAAACTTTTTATGCAGGCTTGAACCTTACCTCGCGGAACTTGTTAGATTCGACCGCGGGAGGAACTTTTATGTCAACTACACTTGGTGCTGCCACAAAGCTTCTCGATGAGATGATGACCAACTATTCCCAATGGCACACCGAACGCGCTCCAACAGGTAGGAAGGTAAACTCTGTCGAGGAGATTTCCTCCTTAAATGAAAAAATTGACTTGATCATGTCTCTACTTTCGAAGCAATCTACTGTTGATCCTCGTGATGTTCCTTTAAATTCTTTGATTGCTCAAGAACAAGTAGATGTGAACTTTATCTCTAGAAACAATTTTAACAACAATGCTTATAGGAGTAACTTTGGTAACAATCCTAGACCGTTCCCCTCTAATTCTTATGGGAACAACAATGCTTATCCTAGTACCAAGAACTCCACTACTGAACTAGAGATTATGCTTAAAGATTTCATCACTACCCAAAAAGCCTTTAATAAGAGTGTAGAAGAAAAACTACATAAACTAGATGATCTTTCTTTTAAGGTAGACCATTTAGCCAATGAGGTAAAATTGCTAAAAATTGAAACTTCTCCTCTTGAGGAGAGGAAGGTCATTCCTATTAATGCTACTCAAGTGCAAATTAATGAAAATATTAGGATGATGGCTAAACTTAAAGAAAGATGGGCTAGAGAAAGGGAGGAAGAGGATAGAATTAAGAGCCTTCCTACCCACCACACTGTTGCTACTATCAAAGTTGTTGAGGATATCCAAACTCTTAGCACCCAATGTACTCCTGGTCCCAATGGACCTATTAATGGTGTTGCTATGACTATAGAAACTACCAAACATGTGAACCTAAAGGACACCACTACCACTTTACTTGATGCTCGTGACCTTGATTTTGATAATTGCACTCTTACCGAAGTTATTGATTTCCTTCACAAGATGTCTGGAGACCCCCGCACTAGCACGCTTAATCTTGCCTTCACAGAGCATATCACTAACGCTCTCATCAAAGCTAGGGAGGAGAAACTTAGAGTATAAGCCTACATACCTAGAAAGCTAGAAGATGGTTGGGATCCTATGATAAAAATTAAATTGAATGACTTCTCTTGCTATGCATTATGTGATGTTGGAGCTAGTACCTCTGTTTTGCCCAAAAGAATATATGATATGCTTAAATTGAAACCTTTTGATTCTTGTTATTTTGGTGTTCGTCTCGTTGATTCTTCCATAAATAAACCTTTGGGGAGGATCGACGATGTTCTTATCATTGTCAATGATAATTATGTTCCCGTTGATTTTACTATTACGGATATTGAATGTGATCCTTCTTGTCCAATTATTTTGGGACGTCCCTTTTTACGCACCGTTGGTGCTATCATTGACATGAAAGAGGGTAATATAAAATTTCAGTTTCCTCTCAAGAAAGGGATGGAACACTTCCCTCGAAAGAAGATCAAGTTACCTTTTGAGTCCGTTGTACGGGCTAGCTATTCTTTTACTCTTGATAAAACTTGATCTATATGCATTATGCCTAGCTTAAAGGCATAAAAGAAAGCGCTTTTGGGAGGCAACCCACATGAATAAATTTTTTGCTTTTGTTGTGTCTTGATGTTGTTTACGGCTGTAGCATCATCATTGTATCTTTGCTTTTCATATTTGTGCCAAGTATAGCCTCTGATTGCTAGAAAGTTCAAAAGCTGTGAGGTGCTGTCCAGGAAACAGATTCTGTCCTTGGATAGAATAAAATCACCAAATCATCTTTTTGGTCTGAATTTTTTAGACAGCGTTCTCTATATAATTGTCTTTCGTGCGTCTGTTCTGAGTTTTTTTATTTGAGTTGCAGAAGTGCCCCGAACAAATCGATTACTACCTGTTGTTCTGTTTTTCACAGATTCTGTCCTGTTTTGCCTTTCCTTCATTTTGCAAATCAAGAGCTTGCTTTTTCTTTGCAAAAACCTTTTGGCAATCTTGAGAAACAGTAGAACTTCAAGAATATCTTTATTTCCAGCAAGGTATAATTATTTTATTAAGGGTACTAACCTCGCTAATCAGATTATGATGAGTTATGTATGAAGGGAGTTTTCAAGTGTGCGAGGGAAGATGATAAAAAGATTCAGGAGTGTCAAGCGCTCAAGCTTGGGGATGCCCCCGTGCACTCCCAAGAAATATTCAAGGAGACTCAAGCGTCTAAGCTTGGGGATGCCCCCGTGCATCCCCTTCTCCATCAACTTTATCAGTTCGTCTTTCGTTCCGCTATATTTTTATCACTTCATGTGTTATGTGTTATGCTTGGAGCGTCTTGCTTTTAGTTTTCTTTTTAGTTTTTCATAACGAGTCGGAACTCAGCATTCTTTATGTGGGAGAGAAACACGCTCCACTTCTACCTAGAACATAACATAGAATTTTCATGTCTATCTTTGTTGTGTGTGTTCTTTGTCTTTTAACAGCTACTATCATGCTCTGCTCTTAGTATTCATGCTTATCTTTTCAAAGAGCTTTTGTTTAGTTGGTTGCTTGAACTCTCTTTAATTATCATGCTCACCTTATTAAGAGAGTTTGCTTCCGTTGCATTGGTTAATATGTCTATGATAAAGATGCTACGTGCATAAAGGTGCTTAGTAGTTCAGCTTGTCTTATGGTTAGTCTCAAGTAGCTGGGGGATTCCCAATGTGTTATTGGAGTACCAACTTGATTTGTTTGTCGATGATGTGGTATGGTTAAGTAATATCTTCCTTCGAGAATTTATTTTGATTGACTTGGCGTATGCTCACGCATATTTAAGACTGTAAAGAAAGTCTGTCAAGCCTTAATGATCTTTTATTTCTGAGTAGCGATATAACTACCATGCCTGATTCAATATTGCTTTGTCGCTCTGCATGATTATGACCGTCATTGCTCTCTTAGTTGGTCGCTTCCAGTCTTTTGCTAACCTCCACCTGTACTAAGCAGACTAACTTTGCAATACATAGCTCATGGGAAAGTAGCTTAAAAACTATTGTGGTAAAGAATATGTTGCCTATGTATCTTATTTCTTATAAGTTGCTTGCTGAGCGGTAACCATGTTTCTGGGGACGCCATCAACTGTCACACCTTTGTTGAATATCATGTGAGTTGCTATGCATGTTCGTCTTGTCTGAAGTAAGGGTGATTTGCCATGGGTTGAATGAGTATGCATATTGTTAGAGAAGAACATTGGGCCGCCAACCAAAGCCATGCTTCATGGTGGAAGTTTTAGCTTGGACATTAATCCTCAATCTCTTATGAGAATATGCTTATGCATTAAAGAGGAGTCCATCATCTATTTTCTATGTTGTCCCGGTATGAATGTCCTCAAGTTGAGATCTATCAAAAACGAGAAATCAAATGCGATTTATCTCCTTGGACCTTTGTACAGGTGGCATAGAGGTACCCCTTTGTGACACTTGGTTGAAACATATGTAATGCAATGATAACCCCTGGAAATCCGAGCTAATTAGGACAAGGTGCGAGCACTATTGGTATTCGATGCATGAGGCTTGCAACTTATAGAATGTCTTATGCATGACACATATGAAGTACTACTACCGTTGACAAAATTGCTTCCATGTTTTTAAAATAAAAAAAACTCTAGCACATAACCATTTTTTTACTTTTATGTTGAGTCTCCACCTTCTTTCTTCAAGCACCAACTACTGAGAGCATGATTGTCATTCTGAGTGTAATGTGCATTGTCCCAAAGTAGCATTGTCTTTTGCATGATTGTGATATCGTTTATTTTGAAATCATTGTATCTAGTCATCACTTAAACCTTGAAGGTGCCCCTGCATTTATGTTTTGCTTCACTAAAGGGGGCAAGCTAGATATCACTTTATCATATTTGCACATCATGTTCATTGCAAATCTATTTGATGCTTCAATGTCATGTTGTAAAACTTTCATTCATTTGTGATTTTCTCTTGAGGCAACTTAATTACTATAGAATCATTGTCTCAGTAAGCTTTTGTCATATGACTGTAAAAAGTCCTATATGGTTAATAGCATGTCACCACAGAAATTATTCTTGTTATCATTTACCTACTCGAGGACGAGCAGGAATTAAGCTTGGGGATGTTGATACGTCCAAAACGTATCTATAATTTCTGCTTGCTCCATGCCACTTTTGGGTGATATTTCTATGATATTCATACACTTCCATACACTTTTGATCATATTTGGACTAACTTACTAATCCAGTGCACCCTAGTGCCAGTTTCTGTTTTCGGCTGTTTTTGTATTTCAGGTTTTCATGTTACGAGAACTGCCAGGAAAAATCCAGAAAAATTATATAAAAAATCAGCGTTTCGGAAACTTCCGTGCGTCCGAAGGACAGCCGGGGGGGGCCACCAGGGCTCCAGGCGCCCTGGCGGCGCCCCCCCCCCCCCCCCCCCCCCCCCCCCC
>LR738710.1:596478758-596490775 GCA_902687465.1 Secale cereale
AGCTGCCCTACATGATCGAGGCACATATGTAATCCTTATGCTGTTGCTATGTTGAGTTTGCTGGGATCCGATGGATTATGAGATTATGTTCAGATTGATCTTGAGTAATATATTTGATCTACCTCTTTTATATTTATGTTCATAAGTAATTCTTGCATGTTCTCCGTTGTTATTTATTGCTTTGGCCAAGTAATACGTAGTGACTCCAAGAGGGAACGTTATGCTCGATTGTGGGTTCATGCCCCTCGATGACTAGCTTGAGTGACAGAAACATGAGTCTAGGGGATGTGCTGTTGCCACAAGGGGGAAAACAACGGTGCTTGTGCCCGCGGGTGCAAGGATTGTTTACTTTACGCAAAGTTCTTTTAATGCAGTTGTCTGTTGCATTGAGTTTACACTATGGGTGGGACTCGCAACTTAATACCAGCGAGATGTTCTGGATAGATATCTCAAGGTGGGTGATTAGTAGTAGATATTGATGGATTTCGGTCTACTTACGGAGAGAAATATATCAAACTATCCTATCTATCAGATCTCACTTTCGTAAGTGATCGTAAAGGGATTGACAACCCCATATCGTGTTGGCTGCGAAGTTCTTATTTGTTTGTGCAGGTGCGAGGGACTCGCGCGTGGTCTCCTAATGGATTGATAAATTGGTTCTCAAAACCTGAGGAAAATACTTACGCTACTGTGTTGCATCACCCTTTCCTCTTCGAGGGAATACAACGCAAGCTCGAGAAGTTGCAGAAATATTTGGTTCTTTTCTGAATTCTTTTATGTATGATTATAATATCCTTGCAAGTCTCTTCGAATTATTGGTTTGGTTTGGTCTACTAGATCTATAGTTCTTGCAATGGGAGAAGTGCTTGGCTTTTGGGTCAATCTTGCAGTGTCCTTTCCCAGTGATAGTAGGGGCAGCAAGGCACGTATTGTATTGTTGCCATCGAGGATAAAAAGATGGGGTTTATATCGTATTGCTTGAGTTTATCCCTCTACATCATGTCATCTTGCTTAAGGCGTTACTCTGTTCTTATGAACTTAATACTCTAGATGCATGCTGGGTAGCGGTCGATGTGTGGAGTAATAGTAGTAGATGCAGAATCGTTTCGGCCTACTTGTCACGGACGTGATGCCTATATATAATGATCATGCCTAGACATTCTCATAATTATTTACTTTTCTATCAATTGCTCGACAGTAATTCGTTCACGCACCGTAGAATTCTGCTATCATGAGAGAAGCCACTAGTGCAACCTATGGCCCCCAGGTCTATTCTCAACATATCAATCTACAATCTACTTTACTTTACCGTTTTTTACTTTCTGTTCTTATATCCAAAAATACCAAAAATATCAAACTATCATATCTATCAGATCTCACTTTTGTAAGTGACCGTAAAGGGATTGACGACCCCTTATCGTGTTGGCTGCGAAGTTCTTATTTGTTTGTGCAGGCGTGAGGGACTCACGCGTGGTCTCCTACTGGATTGATACCTTGGTTCTCAAAAACTGAGGGAAATACTTACGCTATTGTGCTGCATCACCCTTCCCTCTTCGAGGGAATACAACGCACACTCGAGAAGTAGCATAGGTATTTCCCTCAGTGATGAAACCAAGGTTATCAAACTAGTAAGAGAACCAAGCAACACAACGTAAATGGGACCTGCACACAAATAACAAATACTCGCAACCCGACGTGTAAAAGAGGTTGTCAATCCCTTTTGGGTAACAGATGTGAGAGAGTTGTGAATATTGATAGATCGAACACCAAATAAGATAAACTGCGGCAAGGTATTTTGGGTTTTTTTAGTTTAATAGATCTGAAAATAAAAGCAAAGGGAAATAGATCGCAAAGGCAAATAATATAAGAAATAGACCCCGAGGCTGTAGATTTCACTAGTGGCTTCTCTCGAGAAAAACAACAAACGGTGAGTGAACAATTACTGTCGGGCAATTGACAGAACTTCAAATAATCATGACGATATCCAGGCAATGATCATTATATAGGCATCACGTCCAAGATTAGGAGACCGACTCCTGCCTGCATCTACTACTATTACTCCACACATCGACCGCTATCCAGCATGCATCTAGTGTATTAAGTTCATGAAAAAATGGAGTAATGCAATAAGAACGATGACATGATGTAGACAAGATCTATTTATGAAGAAATAGACCCCATTGTTTTATCCTTAGTAGCAACAATACATACGTGTTGGTTCCCCTTCTGTCATTGGGATCAAGCACCGTAAGATCAAACCCACTACAAAGCACCTCTTCCCATTGCAAGATAAATATATCAAGTTGGCCAAACAAAATCCAAATATCGGAGAAGAAATACGAGGCTATAAGCAATCATGCATATAAGAGATCAAAGAAGACTCAAATAACTTTCATGGATATAAAAAGATAGATCTTATCATAAACTCAAAGTTCAGCGGATCCCAACAAACACACCGCGAAAGAATTACATCATATGGATCTCCAAGAGACCATTGTATTGATAATCAAACGAGAGAGTGGAAGCCATCTAGCTACTAACCACGGACCTGTAGGTCTACAAGGAACTACTCACGCATCATCGAAGAGGCACCAATGGAAGTGGTGAACCCCTCTGTGATGATGTCTAGATTGGATCTGGTGGTTCTGGACTCTGCGGCGGCTGGAATTGATTTTTGTCGACTCTCCTAGGGTTTCTGGAATATTGCGGTATTTATAGAGCAAAGAGGCGGTCCGGGGGGCACCCAAGGTGGGCACAACCCACCAGGGCGTGCATGGGCCTCCTGGTGTGCCCTGGTGGGCTGTGCTCCCCTCGGAGAACCCCACGGGTGCTTCGCCGGCCCACTGGATGTCTTCTGGTCCAAAAAAAATCCTTAAAAAGTTTTCGCTCCGTAGGGACTCCGTTTGGTATTGATTTCCTGCGATGTAAAAAACATGCAGAAAACAACAACTGGCACTTGGCACTATGTCAATAGGTTAGTACCAAAAATGATATAAAATGACTATAAAATGATTGTAAAACATCCAAGAATGATAATATAACAGCATGGAACAATAAAAAATTATAGATATGTTGGAGACGTATCATCGCCTTGCGCCTATAGACCTTGGTGCGCCTCAAATTGCCTTGTCTCTTCCACCAAACTTTGTATTTCCTTGTGTGTGATGATTCCCTTCTATGTTTAGGACTTTTTTTCTTCAGAAACACGCAAAACAAAGGATTTTGTGATCTCGCACATTCATTAGTCATTAGCAGTTTTCTTGGAAATTCTAGGATTATCCGATTTAAACAATGATGCAATGAGCGCGAAAATATCACTCATTAGATGACGTGGGTGGAGGTTGATGGAGCTGCCAATGAGACTACCTGGATCAATCCTCATTCTATCGGTCCAAGTGCTCGAGGTGAGTGGCTCCATCTGCGCGCACAGAGGGGCTCCTTTTGGGCTTGGTGAGGACGCTTTTGCCCTGGCCCAACAGGGGGGTCGTGAGGTCTCGTGCTCATGTGGCTGTCGGACTCAATGAACAGCTTCTGTGGGGAGGGCTGAGAAACAATGCTTTAGACGAAAGCCTTGCTGACCTAGTCGATAAGATGATGGCAACGCTTTCGAACATTGCTTCCATTCTTGAAGGTGTCATTGCGAAGCTTCGTAGCTCGTTCTATGGTGTGCTTTGGGCAAAATCCTTAGATCCATCTATGTGTCAGGCGATGGAGGCATCTTCGATGTCGTTGACCCTTTGGGGAGTTCTACTAGAGCCATGGATCTGCTATTGGTCGTTGGTTGTCTCCGTAGGTTTATCGGGGTGTCAGGTAGCGGCGGTGGAAGTGATCTGGGGTAACAGTCATTGCTCTGATCTCCTTGGTGATGTTGGCCGGCCTCTCTCTTGGGTTCTTGTGGCGGCGGTAAGGTGTCGAAGTTTGGTTCGCTTCAACGATGCTTGGGATTTCGTTGCCTCACATAGTGTTCTAGTTCTCTCTATATCTGATGTTGCCCCTTGGGGGCAAAGAAGAGGTGCAGGGAGGTTGTCATGGTGGATCACAACCCTTCGGCATGGTCTGTGACTCTCTTTGTCGCGACTTGGCTAGGCCACGGGAAGCCCTTTGACATTGGACGCGACTCTCCTAGCTCCTCAAGGTGCGGAGTGATTGCAGGGAAAGCAGACAATTTCCTCTTTATGTCTTCTTGGTGCCAGATCTCGTTTCGAATGATCCAACAATGCTAGTTCATGCTATTTCTCGGTCTATCTAGTGGTGATGGGTGGTAAATTCCTGATGTTGAATGCTTGTCGTAGCTTGTTTGATTCTCTCCCTGTATTTTCTTGTTCATTCTTGTGTGTGTTGGAAGCTATATATTGTAGCCGCATTATGTTGTATCGCCTTCTGTCTTAAATATGATGAAAATAGATCAGGCCGGCGTAAGAGCATCTCCAAGAGAAGATGTATATACAAAAATAACTAGCTTTTGCATCTTCATGGCCCAAAAACATCTCACATGATGTAGATCCAAAAAAGAATTACATCTCCGCTTCCTAGAGATGGAAAATACAACACCTTGCGGTGCAAATTTGCATCTCCACCGATTGGAGATGTAAAAAGGGCAGCCGCGCACCAACCGCCCAACCACCTTGTGTTCCCTTCCATGCGTCTGATGGGCCTCGAACCCCTCGTTGGTTACCCCAAGTGGAAGGTGTAAGATGCAGTAAGTAGAAGTGTTTTCCCCTAGCAAAGATGCCAAGGATCGAATCCCCAGAGACTCCTAGGTTCAACAAGTAGGTGTCAATTGCTAACGGCACAATTAGCAATCAACGTGGACCTGCACACAGATACAAATAACTTTGCTACCAACGAGTACAGAGAGGTTGTCAATCTCTCCGGCCTTTTAGTTCACAAAGGGTTAAAAGCAATATGATAGTAGTGATGGATAGTGTTTTGCAATAGTAAGTAAATAACGGGAAAGTAAATAGTGGATGTGATCAATGATGGTAATATGGACCGGAGTCTCATGATGTTCACTAGTGATGTCTCTCTCCCAAAAGACGATAAAACAGCTATGTGAGGTAAACAAATTACAGCTGGCAATTGACAGGACCCACGAGCGCATACAAATGCTGATTACATTGCAAGAAAGGTTGAGGTTCAAAGCATGGGCGGTACGCCAAAGTAAGTAGACCGAAATCCATCAATATCTACTACTAATCATCCACCTTGAGATATCTATCCAGAACATCTCGCTGATATTAAGTTGCGAGTCCCACCCATAGTGTAAACTCAATGCAATAGACAACTGCATTAAAAGAACTTTGCGTAAAGTAAACAATCCTTGCACCCGCGGGCACAAGCACCGTTGTTTTCCCCCTTGTGTCAACAGCACATCCCCTAGACTCATGTTTCTGTCACTCAAGCTAGTCATCGAGGGGCATGAACCCACAATCGAGCATAACGTTCCCTCTTGGAGTCACTACCTATTACTCGGCCAAAGCAATAAATAACAACGGAGAACATGCAAGAATTACTTATGAACTAAAATATAAAAGAGGTGAATCAAATATATTACTCAAGATCAATCTGAACATAATCTCATAATCCATCGGATCCCAGCAAACTCAACATAGCAACAGCATAAGGATTACATAGATGCCTCGATCATGTAGGGCAGCTCACGAGGACTAATTAGTGAAGCACAAGAACGGGAGGAGAACATCACATAGCTACTGGTCATGGACTCATGGTCCAAGGGAGACTACTCACGAGTCATCCGGGAGGCGTCCATGGTGGTGGAGAAGCTCCCGGTGGTGATCCTCCCCTCCGGCAGGGTGCCGGGAAGAGTTCTCCTGGTGCTCCCGATCTTGGAAGCGGCAGCGGCGGCGGAATAGAGATGGGATCGCGAAAAGAAGTCCTGTTCTGAGGGTTACGGAGGACCCTTTAAATATATGCCAAAGTAGGGCACCGGGGGAGCCTCGGGGGGCCCAGGCGCCCCCCCGGCGCGGCCCAGGGGAGGCGCGCCCACAGGGCGCCTGGAGCCCCTGTGCCCCCCCCCAGGCTGCCCTTCGAACGCAGTGTTGTTTCCGGTTCGCTGATTTTTTATATAATTTTTCTGGATTTTTCTGGGCAGTTCTCGAAACGTGAAAACCTGAAATACAAAAACAGCCGAAAACAGAAACTGGCACTGGGGTGCACTGGATTAGTAAGTTAGTCCAAATATGATCAAAAGTGTATGGAAGTGTATGAATATCATAGCAATATCACCCAAAAGTGGCATGGAGCAAGCAGAAATTATAGATACGTTTTGGACGTATCAACATCCCCAAGCTTAATTCCTGCTCGTCCTCGAGTAGGTAAATGATAACAAGAATAATTTCTGTGGTGACATGCTATTAACCATATAGGACTTTCTCATAGTCATATGACAAAAGCTTACCGAGACAATGATTCTAAAGTAATTAAGTTGCCTCAAGAGAAAATCACAAATGACTGAAAGTTTTACAACATGAAACTGAAACATCAAAAAGATTTGCAATGAACATGACGTGCAAATATGATAAAGTGATATCTAGCTTGCCCCCTTTAGTGATGCAAAACATAAATGCAAGGGCACCTTCAAGGTTTAAGTGATGACTAGATACAATCGTTTCAGAATAAACGATATCACAATCATGCAAAAGACAATGCTACTTTGGGACAATGCACATTACACTCACAATGACAATCATGCTCTCAGTAGTTGGTGCTTCAACATAAGGGTAAAAGAAAGGTTAAGTGCTAGAGTTTTTTTTATTTTGAAAACATGGAAGCAAATGTGTCAACGGTAGTAGTACTTCATATGTGTCATGTATAAAACATCTTATAAGTTGCAAGCCTCATGCATCGAATACCAATAGTGCTCGCTCCTTGTCCTAATTAGCTCGGATCCCCATGGGTTATCATTGCATTGCATATGTTTTAACCAAGTGTCACAAAGGGGTACCTCTATGCCACCTGTACAAAGGTCCAAGGAGATAGATCGCATTTGATTTCTCGTTTTTGATAAATCTCAACTTGAGGACATCCATACCGGGACAACATAGAAAATAGATGATGGACTCCTCTTTAATGCATAAGCATATTCTCATGAGAGATTGAGGATTAAGGTCCAAGCTAAAACTTCCACCATGATGCATGGCTTTGGTTGGCGGCCCAATGTTCTTCTCTAACAATATGCATATTAATTCAACCCACGGTAAATCACCCTTACTTCAGACAAGACGAACATGCATAGCAACTCACATGATATTCAACAAAAGTGTGACAGTTGATGGCGTCCCCAGAAACATGGTTACCGCTCAGGAAGCAACTTATAAGAAATAAGATACATAGGCAACATATTCTTTACCACAATAGTTTTTAGGCTACTTTCCCATAAGCTATGTATTGCATGGTTAGTTTGCTTAGTGCATGTGGAGGTTACAAAAGACTGGGAGCGACCAACTAAGAGAGCAATGACGGTCATAATCATGCAGAGCGACAAAGCAATATTGAATCAGGCATGGTAGTTATATCGCCACTTAGAGACAAAAGATCATCAAGGCTTGACAGACTTTCTTTACAGTCTTGAATATGCGTGAGCATACGCCAAGTCAATCAAAATAAATTCTCGAAGGAAGATATTACTAAACCATACCACATCATAGGCAAACAAACCAAGTTGGTACTCCAATAACACATTGGGAACCCCCCCAGCTATTTGAGATTAACCATAAGAAAAACCTGAACTACTAAGCACCATCATGAAAGTAGCATCTTTATCATAGACACATTAACCCATGCAACGGAAGCAAATTCTCTTAATAAGGTGAGCATGGTAATTAAAGAGAGTTAAAGCAACCAACTAAATAAAAGCTCTTGAAAAGATAAGCATGAATACTAATTGCAGAGCACGATAGTAGCTATTAAAAGACAAAGAACACACACAGCATAGATAGACATGAAAATTCTATGTAATGTTCTAGGTAGAGGTGGAGCGTGTTTCTCTCCCACATAAAGGAATGCTGAGTTCCGACTCGTTATGAAAAACTAAAAAGAAAACTAAAAGCAAGACGCTCCAAGCATAGCACATAGCATATGAAGTGATAAAAATATAGCGAAACGAAAGACGAACTGATAATGTTGATGGAGAAGGGAATGCACGGGGGGCATCCCCAAGCTTAGACGCTTGAGTCTCCTTGAATATTTCTTGGGGGTGCACGGGGGCATCCCCAAGCTTGAGCGCTTGACACTCCTGAATCTTTTTATCATCTTCCCTCGCACACTTGAAAACTCCCTTCATACACAACTCATCATAATCTGATTAGCGAGGTTAGTACCCTTAATAAAATAATTATACCTTGCTGGAATTAAGGATATTCTTGAAGTTCTACTGTTTCTCAAGATTGCCAAAAGGTTTTTTGCAAACAAAAAGAAAGTTCTTAATTTGCAAAGTGAAGGTAAGGCAAAACAGGACAGAATCTGTGAAAAACATAACAGCATGCAGTAATTGACCTGTTCGGGATACTTCTGCAACTCAAATCAAAAAACTCAGAACTGACGCACGAAAGACAATTATATAGAGAACGTTGTCGAAACAATTCAGACCAAAAAGATGATCTGGTGATTTTATACGAATTTTTCTATCCAAGGACAGAATATGTTTCCTGGACAGCACCTCACAACTTTTGAACTTTCTAGCAATCAGAAGCTATACTTGGCACAAATATGGAAAGCAAAGATACAATGATGATCCTACAGCAGTAAACAACATCAAGACACAACAAAAACAAAAATTTTATTCATGTGGGCTGCCTCCCAAAAGCGCTTTCTTTTATGCCTTTAAGCTAGGCATAATGCATAGATCAAGTTGTATCAATTGAACCATCATCAAGATCATCAAAAAGCTCTTCAATAATACAACTAGTCTTAAGAGGACTCTCAAATAAAGGCCTCATAGAGATACTTCTAGGTAGAAGACCAAAAGGATAAAAGTCAAGGGAAGATTCATTTATAAATTCATCACATAAAGGTGTTTCTTCCAAAGTCTTTACAGTTTCAACCCCTTTGGCAATAGGTGGATTGTTTTTAGAACGGGGAGCCTTTGGAACGTGAACGAACTTAGGATCCCTCTTTGCCGGAGTTTCTACCTTTTCGGTTTTGATCGAGGAGAAAGTAGTTCCTAAGGTATCAAATATTTCCTCAATCTTGTCCATCCTAGAAGAGTCAGAACCATGGAATTTGACGGTCTCCAAAATTTTGAAAATTTTATGCATGGAGCTATCAAGTCTATTCAAATTCCCTTGGATCTTACGATCCAACTCATTCATCTTATTAGTGCTTGGCATCTCTAGCTCTATTTTTTCAAGTTTTTTCATATTGTGAGCTAGGGTGACGTCCTCTCGAATGCTAACAACAGGGGGACTCCCAACAAGATTTTCAATAATACTAAGAGACTCCCAAACTGGGGCCTCTAGGAAATTCCCATTGATAGCAGTATCTAGAATAAACCTATTCCAAGAAGTAATTCCAACATAAAAATTTATAAGTAAGATATTAGTAGGTTGCTTCTCGGTGGCTCTTTTTTGTGAATCATTAATTCTATACCAAGCATCTTTCAAACTTTCCCCACCTCTTTGTTTAAAGGTGAGAACTTCTGCCTCGTCAAAGACAAAAGGACCCAACATAATGATAACTAAAGAACAAGATACCTATTTTTGTGTTTTTCGATAAAAAGGAACTAAAGCAAAAATAAAAAGTAAACTAACAAGACTAAAAAGCAAAGGTAAAAGATAGCATGCAACTCCCCTATCCTAAAGAGTGGAGTCCCCGGCAACGGCGCCAGAAAATACTCCTTGATGGGCCTCGAACCCCTCGTTGGTTACCCCAAGTGGAAGGTGTAAGATGCAGTAAGTAGAAGTGTTTTCCCCTAGCAAAGATGCCAAGGATCGAATCCCCAAAGACTCCTAGGTTCAACAAGTAGGTGTCAATTGCTAACGGTGCAATTAGCAATCAACGTGGACCTGCACACAGATACAAATAACTTTGCTCCCAACGAGTACAGAGAGGTTGTCAATCTCTCCGGCCTTGTAGTTCACAAAGGGTTAAAAGCAATATGATAGTAGTGATAGATAGTGTTTTGCAATAGTAAGTAAATAACGGGAAAGTAAATAGTGGATGTGATCAATGATGGTAATATGGACCGGAGTCTCATGATGTTCACTAGTGATGTCTCTCTCCCAAAAGACGATAAAATAGCTATGTGAGGTAAACAAATTACAGTTGGGCAATTGACAGGACCCACGAGCGCATACAAATGCTGATTACATTGCAAGAAAGGTTGAGGTTCAAAGCATGGGCGGTACGCCAAAGTAAGTAGACCGAAATCCATCAATATCTACTACTAATCATCCACCTTGAGATATCTATCCAGAACATCTCGCTGGTATTAAGTTGCGAGTCCCACCCATAGTGTAAACTCAATGCAACAGACAACTCCATTAAAAGAACTTTGCGTAAAGTAAACAATCCTTGCACCCGCGGGCACAAGCACCGTTGTTTTCCCCCTTGTGGCAACAACACATCCCCTAGACTCATGTTTCTGTCACTCAAGCTAGTCATCGAGGGGCATGAACCCACAATCGAGCATAACGTTCCCTCTTGGAGTCACTACCTATTACTCGGCCAAAGCAATAAATAACAACGGAGAACATGCAAGAATTACTTATGAACTAAAATATAAAAGAGGTGAATCAAATATATTACTCAAGATCAATCTGAACATAATCTCATAATCCATCGGATCCCAGCAAACTCAACATAGCAACAGCATAAGGATTACATAGATGCCTCGATCATGTAGGGCAGCTCACGAGGACTAATTAGTGAAGCACAAGAACGGGAGGAGAACATCACATAGCTACCGGTCATGGACTCATGGTCCAAGGGAGACTACTCACGAGTCATCCGGGAGGCGTCCATGGTGATGGAGAAGCTCCCGATGGTGATCCTCCCCTCCGGCAGGGTGCCGGGAAGAGTTCTCCTGGTGCTCCCGAGCTTGGAAGCGGCGGCGGCGGCGGAACAGAGATGGGATCGCGAAAAGAAGTCCTGTTCTGAGGGTTACGGAGGACCCTTTAAATATATGCCAAAGTAGGGCACCGGGGGAGCCTCGGGGGGCCCAGGCGCCCCCCCCCCCCCGGCGCGGCCCAGGGGGGGCGCGCCCACAAGGTGCCTGGAGCCCCTGTGGCCCCCCAGGCTGCCCTTCGGACGCAGTGTTGTTTCCAGTTCGCTGATTTTTTTATATAATTTTTCTGGATTTTTCTGGGCAGTTCTCGAAACGTGAAAACCTGAAATACAAAAACAGCCGAAAACAGAAACTGGCACTGGGGTGCACTGGATTAGTAAGTTAGTCCAAATATGATCAAAAGTGTATGGAAGTGTATGAATATCATAGCAATATCACCCAAAAGTGGCATGGAGCAAGCACAAATTATAGATACGTTTTGGACGTATCAGCGTCTGCCCGACGCCCGCCCAACTCCACCGCCGGCCGAATTCGCCCAAAATCGACGTCGTCGCCTGCCCGCCTCGACTTCGCCCTCCTGTCCCCTGCCACCTGCCTCGCCAGGCCGCCGCCCACAACCGTCGATTCCCTTTCGGCCGCCGCTTTGAATCGAAGCTTCTCTGACGGTCTGGCTGGCCTAATGCCTACCACGATGAGGTCATCGATGTGCTAGGCTTCCTCCTACCCAAGACCCCCCAAACAGAGGCAGGGGAGGTGCGCCACGCCACATGCCTGATGCCCGCCCGCCTCTGTCGTTATTCCAGCTGCGCGAAGCCGGCCGGCCACAGCGCCGAGCTCCCGCCGCCCCTCCAACGCTCCTCCGCCGCCCCTACGATGCTCCTCCTCGTCTCTCCACCTTGAATTGCCGTTGCACCGCCACTACTCCGCCGCCACGATTCACGCTGTCGTCGTCCTGATTCGCCACCCCCGCCACTCCTCTGACGCTCCTCCACCA
>LR738710.1:596490958-596501911 GCA_902687465.1 Secale cereale
GATCGAGCCGCACCACCGCCGTCCCCACTGCCACCGCCCCGGTTTGGCCCCCGCCCACTTGTTTTTTACATCTCCATTTTGGATCATCTATTGGAGTTGCTCTTTTAGAGCATCTGGAGCCGGACATTGCAAATCCAGCCCCTCAAACGCCCGTGGACGCGCCCTGACGCGTTCGCGGGCACCGATCGGGCACCCCTCAAATGTTTCATCGCACATCCACATACCATAAAATCCGATCCTCAAATCCATGCACGTCGATCATATGGTACAAATAGTCAGAATGCTAAAGTTTGAAACAAAGCAAAGCAAATCATAGTTCAACAAACCGGACATGCCAAAATGAAATCAATGTCCGAGCATGACGGATGGCCTCGGATAACTGGCTCGGCGCCTGCTCCAGGCGTAATGCGTCCTCCTTCGCCTATATCCGGGTTGCATGCTCCGCCAGTATCCAGGTTGTCTGCTTGTCATTGATCATGTTCGACAAGAACGCCTCCTAAATGATTCAAATTTGCAAGCATTCATCATGAGCAAATGAACTAGGGGTCTATGCTAAAATATGAGCGGACAAGAGTGAAGAAAACATACCAATCATTGTTCGGCTATTACATCGAACTTGTTGACGGCAGCCTGGGCACTGCCGGAGCCCGTGCTCATCCGCGCCCGAATGAGCTGTGGCGAGTCAGACACGTCGACCATCGGCATCTGTGTGGGCGGAAAGCTCTCCAGAATGGCCCAGCTGGCGCTCGGATCATCCTATGACCCAAAGGGGACGGACAGCGTAATCTGCATAGGCGCTCAGAGGGAAGATGTGCAGGGATCTGGGCGTGACAAAGGAGACATCTCTTCCACCATGTACGAACATCACTGCACCGCTGCCGCCTCCCTCTCTCGCTACCGACGCCGCCGCAACTTGTGGGGGAGGTTCTCCGCCTTGCAAGTCACTGTCGACGACACCGCGCCTCCCACATATGAGGCGGACTACGTCTCCATCGCGATGGTGTGGCTCAGGCTCGACAACATCTCCAATGGTGGAACGGGACTAGATGTGAGGATTGGGAGAAGTGTGGAGGCTGACGAGAGTTTGGGCGCGGGAATGGTTGGAGGCCGGCAGGAGGAGGAGGAAGGGTTTGGTGGATTTGGTGCAATTTGAAGTAGGGTCGGGCTGTCGTGTCCGACGTGACGGGCGTGTCCGGGCGCGCTCGGGCGCCCCCATACTCGCCCCATATTTTGGCTGGACATGGGGGTGCCGGTCAGCCCGGGCGTTTGAGGGCCGTTTGAGAGGCCCGTCTGGGTCAAAAAATCATGACCGGGCAGTGACCGGGCGGCCTGCCCGGGCGTTTGAGACGGGTTTGAGGGGTACTGTTGTAGATGCTCTTACATATCCAATATATATGATCTGTTAGAGTTGCCTCATTTTTGGAGATGTAAAAAATATTTTTTTGGTCTTGAAATTTGCATCTTCTATTGGAGATTGGTGGAATTTTGTCTAATTAAGGGCCACCCCAATAGCAGTTTTAGAAATTCCTAATAAATCCTAGAGGCCTACGCAGCCCATTCGTGCAAGGCAAGAGGTGGAACTTAAGTTTAGTCCCACATTGCTAGTGTGGTGGGAGTTGGACCTCCTTACAAGGGAGGTCCTTTTCCCACATGTATGAGCATGCGAATAAGAGGGACATCCATGTGCGCTCATGCTCGGCTGCCCGCCTCTCCACGCCACACCTTGTCACGACACGCCGCGGGTGATACGTCTCCAACGTATCTATAATTTTTTATTGTTCCATGCTATTATATTATCCTTCTAGGATATTTTATGGGCTTTTATATACACTTTTATATGATTTTTGGGACTAACCTATTAACCTAGGGCCCAGTGTCAGTTTCTGTTTTTGTCCTTGTTTTTGAGTTTTACAGAAAAGGAATACCAAATGGAGTCCAATTGACGAGCCAATTTTTGATGATTTTTTCTGGACCAAAAGAAGCCCCAGAAGTAAAAGAGTTGGGCCAGGAGAATCACGGGCTGCCCAGGAGGGTGGGGGCGCGCCCACCCCAAGTGGTGGCGCCCCTCTATCTCGTGGACAGCCCGGAGACCTCCCTGACTTGTGCCCTACGCCAAAAATCCTATAAATACTGAAACCTCCAGAAAATAACCTAGATCGAGAGTTCCACCGCCGAAAGCCTCTATTGCCACCGAAAACCAATCTAGACCCTGTACCGGCACCCTACCGGAGGGGGAATCCCTCTCCGGTGGCCATCTTCATCATCCCGGCGCTCTCCATGATGAGGAGGGAGTAGTCCACCCTCGGGGCTGAGGGTATGTATCAGTAGCTATGTGTTTGATCTCTCTCTCTCTCTCTCTCTCTCTCTCTCTCTCTCTCTCTCTCTCTCTCTCTCTCTCTCTCGTGTTCTTGAGATGGCACGATCTTGATGTATCGTGAGCTTTGCTATTATAGTTGGATCTTATGATGTTTCTCCCCCTCTACTCTCTTGTAATGGATTGAGTTTTCCCTTTGAAGTTATCTTATTGGATTGAGTCTTTAAGGATTTGAGAACACTTGATGTATGTCTTGCGTGCGATACCTGTGGTGAAAATGCGGTATTCTATCGGTTCACTTGATGTATGTTTTGGTGATCAACTTGCGGGTTCCGTGACCTTGGGAATCTATGCATAGGGGTTGGCACACGTTTTCGTCTTGACTCTCCGGTAGAAACTTTGGGGCACTCTTTGAAGTTTTTTGTGTTGGTTGAATAGATGAATCTGAGATTTTGTGATGCATATCGTATAATCATGCCCACGGATACTTGAGGTGACAATGGAGTATCTAGGTGACATTAGGGTTTTGGTTGATTTGTATCTTAAGGTGTTATTCTAGTACGAACTCTATGATAGATCGAACGGAAAGAATAGCTTCGTGTTATTTTACTACGGACTCTTGAATAGATCAATCAGAAAGAATAACTTTGAGGTGGTTTCGTACCCTACAATAATCTCTTCGTTTGTTCTCCGCTATTAGTGACTTTGGAGTGACTCTTTGTTGCATCTTGAGGGCCAGTAATATGATCCAATTATGTTATCCTTGTTGAGAGAACTTGCACTAGTGAAAGTATGAACCCTAGGCCTTGTTTCCTATCATTGCAACACCGTTTATGCTCACGTTTACCACTTGCTACCTTGCTATTTTTATATTTTCTTATTACAATAACCTATATCTACCATCCATATTGCACTTGTATCACCATCTCTTCGCCGAACTAGTGCACCTATACAATTTACCATTGTATTGGGTGTGTTGGGGACACAAGAGACTCTTTGTTATTTGGTTGCAGGGTTGTTTGAGAGAGACCATCTTCATCCTACGCCTCCCACGGATTGATAAACCTTAGGTCATCCACTTGAGGGAAATTTGCTACTGTCCTACAAACCTCTGCACTTGGAGGCCCAACAACGTCTACAAGAAGAAGGTTGTGTAGTAGACATCAGCGGGTTGCGGAAATGAGCCGTGCTGATGCCTAATTTTTTGCTGCGCACGACTGGTATACGAAAGGTCACACAGAAGTTGAAAATATTTTTCCTATAGTGGAGTTTGAATGTGAATGGTGCATCCCTTCGGGTGCTGGTTGTTCGCTTCATCTCCACCTCTTCGTTTCACCTTCTGTCACTGGCCTCTCACCTCCTTCTCTTGTGCCTATAAAAGGGAGGTCGCTCCTCTCCAGAGAGACACACTAGAAGATCATCTCCCTCTTGCCACCAAGTTCCTGAGCACTGCGCTACCGCAGGTCGAGACAGTAGCCTTCGAAACCGCACCTCTTGGAGTCATGTACGGGAGAAGGATGATAAGGTTTTCAGGGAGCGCTCTGCGCGACTATTGACCGGTTCATCACGGACGCCGACGACTACTTCCCCAACGATGACTTCTTCCCCAACGTTGACAACCTCTTTGACAACATGGCTGGCGAGGACATCGATCCCAAGACCGGTGCTTCTGCGGTTGCTCTGTATGTCTTCGTGTTCTCTCTGTTTAAGGTCATGGTATAGTTTGTTGCTCTAGCCTTTCTTGTTTCACCCTATGTTCTACATGTGTTTTGTTCTAGGTCATAAGTTCATATGCTTGTTGCCTTCACTCTGCTAGATTACATGTTTCATCTCTACTGCTTTAGTCAAGTTTTATCTAGTATTTCTACTACTAAAATCATATGGTAAATTGCTCATATTTCCAACAATCCAAAAACCTTATAATAGGCAATTTACGCCAAATGGTTTTGCTACATCCATGAGGCCTCCTATGTTTGAGCGTATCCACTACAAGAGGTGGCGTGTGAGAGGCGTTCTATGGTTTCAAACAATGAGCTGCTACGACGCCACTCTTGGAAAACCTAAAGGAGATTATGATGCTCAACAGGAACAAGCTTTTAGAAAATGGATACCCTGTTTAAGGTTGCTCTCTTGAGTGTTCTTGGTGAGAACATAGTTGATGCTTATGCGTTAATTGATAATGGAAAAGATATGTGGGACAAACTCGAGGCCAAGTTTGGGGTCTCGGATGCCGACACTGAGTGTACATCATGGAGCAATTCTATGATTACAAGATGACTGATGAGCGCTCTGTGGTTGAGCAAGATCACAAGATACAGTCATTTGCTAGAGAACTTGAGCACTTCAATTGTATGTTACCGGACAAGTTTGTCACCGGAGGCATCATCACTAAGCTTCATCCCTTGTGGAGGAACTTTGCTACCTTACTGAAGCATAAGAGGCAAGAGTTTTCCATTGTGGATCTCATTGGTACTCTTGATGTGGAAGAAAAGGCGAGAGCAAAAGACATACGTGCTCGAGGTATTGAGGGGGGATCTAGTGCCAATCTGGTACATAAGAAAAACATCTGCTCCCACAAATTCAAGAACAAGGGCAAGTTTCATGGTAACGCAAAGTTTGATGGGAAGAACAAGGATGTACACCACACGAGCTTCAAGAAGAAGAATGACAAGAATAAAGGTGTTTGTCATGTGTGTGGAGATCCTGATCATTGGGCTCCTAGTTGCCATAATCGCTAGGACAAGCGTCATCTTGGGAAAGGCGGCAAGACCGCTAATGTTGTCATTGGAGACACCGACATGAAGGATGATGGGTATTATATATTTCCCACTATTCTTTCAGTATGCCATTCTCCTGATTGGTTGATTCACACGGGTGCTAATGTGCATGTATGCGATGATATTTCCATGTTTTCATCTTGTCATACTGCGGGGACTTCCACCGTGTTGATGGGAAACGTTTCAAGTGCTTCTGCTCGTGGTGTTGGCACGGTCGATCTGAAGTTTACTTTTGGGAAGATCGTGCGGCTGAATAACATGCATTATATCCCCTTCGCCAATAAAAATCCTGTTAGCGGATCTCTTCTGTGTAGAGGTGGCTACAAGCTTGTCTTTGAGTCGAATAAATTTGTAATATCCAAGTATGGAAACTTTGTTGGTAAAGGCTATGAGTCAGGAGGTCTATTTCGTTTATCCTTGTCAGATGTTTGCAATAAAGTTGTTAATCATATTTGCAGCAATAGTGAATCAAATGTGTGGCATTCACGTCTCTGTCATGTTAACTTTGGTTGCATGTTGCGACTAGCCAAATTGAACTTAATCCCTAGCTTCACCACTGTTAAGGGATCTAATTGTCAAGTTTGTGTGCAAGCTAAGCAACCTCGTAAGTCTCACACGACTGCGGGAACGAGAAATCCCGCACCACTACAGCTCATACATCCAGATCTATGTGAAATGAATGGTGTTTTGACAAAAGATGGAAAGAAATATTTCATGACAATAATTGATAACTTCACTAGATACTGCCATGTGTATCTTCTGAAATTTAAGGATGAGGCTTTGAACTTTTTCAAGATCTATAAAGCTGAAGTGGAAAACCAACTTGATCGTAAAATCAAGAGGCTTAGGTCCGACCGTGGTGGAGAGTATTTTTCCAATGAATTTGATGATTTTTGTGTGGAACATGGTATAATCCATGAGAGGACGCCTCCCTATTCATCTCAATCAAATGGGGTAGCCGAAAGAAAGAACCATACTCTAACTGATTTAGTTAAAGCCATGTTAGACACATCGAGTCTCTCCAAGGCATGGTGGGGGAGGCGATATTGACCGCATGTCATGTCCTAAACCGAGTTCCCACAAAGAACAAAGAGATAACTACATTCGAGGAATGGGAGAATAAAAGATTAAAACTCTCTTATCCACGAACTTGGGGTTGATTGGCGAAAGTCAATGGGCCAATTCCAAAGAAGCGCAAGCTTGGACCAAAGACTGTGGATTGTGTTTTCCTGCGATATGTTTTTCATAGCATTGGTCATAGATTCTTGGTTGTAAAATCCAAGGTATCTGACACGCATGTCAGTACAATCATGGAGTCGAATGTTGTGACTTTCTTTGAAGATACCTTTCCCATGAAGGATATGGCTACCTCATCTAATCAGGAGATGCCTAGTTAATCGAATTAGGAACCAGTTACAATTACTGAAACTACCATATCGATGGAACACTTTGAAAATCATGTGGAGGAGAATAATGAAGTTCCTACTAGGAGCAAGAGACAGAGGACTGCTAAGTCCTTTGGTGATGATTTTGTTGTGTATCTCATAGATGACACTCCTAGTTCTATTTCAGAGGCATGTGCATCTGAAGATGCTGGCTACTGGAAGAAGCGGCACGTAGTGAGATGGATTCCATCTTGGCAAATGAAACTTGGGAGATCACTAATCATCCTTATGGGTGCAAACCTATAGGGTGAAAATGGGTATTCAAGAAGAAGCTTAGGCCTGATGGTACTAAGTGCAAGGCACGACTCGTGGCCAAGGGTTATACCAAAAGGGAAGGTGAATATTTCTTTGATACTTACTCACATGTGGCTCGACTGACCACTGTTTGAGTACTACTTTCACTAGATGCCTCACATGGTCTTCTTGTTAATCAAATGGATGTTAAGACTGCTTTCCTGAAAGGAGAGTTGGATGAGGAAATTTATATGGAACAACCATATGGGTTTGTAGTAGATGATCAGGAAGGAAAAGTGTGCAAGCTGCCAAATTCTTTGTATGGACTCAAGCAAGCACCCAAACAGTGGCATGCGAAGTTTTAAAGAACTTTAACAGCTTCAGGTTTCGTTGTAAATGAAGCTGACAAATGCGTGTACTATCACCATGGTGGGGGCGAGGGAGTTATCCTTTGCTTGTCTGTTGATGACAAACTGATTTTCGGAACAAATTTGAATGTTACTAAGGAGGTTAAGGATTTCCTGTCTCGTTGTTTTGAGATGAAGGATTTAGGAGTGGCTGATGTCATTCTGAACATCAAGCTATTGAGAGACGATGATGGTGGGATTACATTGTTTCAATCTCACTATGTGGAAAAGATCTTGAGTCGCTTTGACTACAGTGACTGCAAGCCCTCTCCAACACCATATGATGCTAGCGTGTTGCTTCGAAAGAATCGAAGAATTGCTAGAGATTAATTGAAACATTCTCAAATTATTGGCTCTCTTATGTATTTAGCCAGTGCTACAAGACCCGACATCTCTTTCGATGTTAGCAAACTGAGCCGATTTGTTTCAAACCTGGAAAATGATCATTGGAAAGCTCTAGAGGAAGTTATGTGCTATTTGAAAGGCACTGCGAGTTATGGAATTCACTACACTGGATACCCAAAGGTACTGGAAGGGTATAGTGACTCAAACTGGATCTCAGATGCTGATGAGATAAAGGCCACGAGCGGATATCTATTCACTCAGGGAGGTGGCTCTGTTTCTTGGAAGTCCTGCAAACAGACCATCCTAACGAGGCCAACAATGGAAGCAGAGCTCGCAACACTAGATACAACTACGATCGAAGTAGATTGGCTTCGCCGGCTCTTGAATGACTTGCTGGTTGTTAAGAAACATGTACCGGGTAACCTTATGAACTGCGACAATCAAACTGTGATCACGAAAGTGAGCAGCTCAAAGGATAACATGAAGTCATCAAGACACATTCAGAGAAGGTTAAAGTCTGTTAGGAAAATGAAAAACTCTGGAGTTATTGCATTGGATTATATCCAAACGTCTAAAAATCTGGCATGTCCTTTTACTAAGGGTTTATCACGTAATGTGGTAGATAATGCATTGAAGGAGATGAGTATGAGACCCACAATATGAGTTGTTCATAGTGATAACCTAGTCTATGCGACCGGAGATCCCGTGAATTAGATGTGGAAGACAAGTTGTTGGTCAACTAAGAGGAGAGTATCCTTACTATTAACAATACCACTCCATGAAGATGCAATACTCTCCTAAGCTACGTGGCAGGTTGATATATATCTTAATGTGTTCTAAGAGGCTCATTTAAGCGGAAATGTTGTCATGCAGAACATCTTTTGAAGAACACTTCTATATGAGTCTGATTGTTAAAGGTCGCAACCTATGAGAGTAGGGTGCTCTCTAGTGAACTCATGAAAGATCTCAGAGTATGACGCCTAAGCTCCACCCTCGGGGAAGACCCACAGTAGCCCAGTATCGGTCAAGGCTTTGTGGAAAGCTAGATTCGTAGAAAACTTGCAGCTCAAGGCCTAGTCCACTGTTCAAGTTGCTTACTAGTGTAGCATACAGTTCTAGGTGGAAGTTCAACTTAACATTCTCCACTGCAGTACCGGTATCTAAAAAAGTGTATTGGAACCAAAGGCAAAATTTTGTGTGCCTTTGGGATCTGTTGGGGGATTGTTGGAACTTTGTCTATTTATTGGCCAGCCGAATAGCAGTTTCAGAAATTCCTAATTAATCCTAGAGGCCAACGCAGCCCATTCGTGCAAGGCAAGAGGTGGAACTTAAGTTTAGTCCCGCATTGATAGTTTGGTGGTTGGATCTCCTTATAAGGGAGGTTCTTTCCCCACATGTATGAGCATGAGAATAAGAGGGACATCCACGTGCGCTCCTCCTCCGCAGCCCGCCTCGCCACGCCACACCTCATCACGACGCGCCGCGGGTTGCGGGAATGAGCCGAGCCAATGCGAATGGTGCATCCATTCGGCTGCTGGCTGTTCGCTTCATCTCCACCTCTTCGTTTCCAGAAGATCATCTCCCTCTCGCCACCAAGTTCCCGAGCATTGCGCTACCGCTACGGTCTTCCCCATCCCGGCTTGCAGCGTGCATCGCATGTCGGGACAGTAGGACTCCGAAACCGCACCTCTTTGAATCATGTACGGGAGAAGGGTGGTAAGGTTTTTGGGGAGCGCTCTGCGAGACTACTGATCAGTTCATCACGGACGCCGCCGACTACTTCCCCGACGTCGACAACCTCTTCGATGACATGGCTGACGAGGACACCGACCCCAAGACCGGTGCTTCTACGGTTGCTCCGTAAGTTTTCGTGTTCTCTCTGTTTAAGATCATGCTATAGTTGTTGATCTAGCCTTTCTTGTTTCACCCTCTGTTCTACATATGTACTGTTCTAGTTCATATGTTCGCATGCTTTTTGCCTTCACTCTGTTAGATTACATGACATGTTTCATCTCTACTGCTTTAGTCAAGTTTTATCTAGTATTTATATTATTAAAATCATATAGTAAATTGCTTATATTTCCAACAGAGATGCTCTAAGCCTGCCACCCTGTCATAGCAATGTCAAAAAGCAAACATTGACATACTACCAAGATAAGCAGCTTGACTATAGTGAGCCAGTCAACCAGCTACCTTGGGCGCGCTACTGCAGGTGCTCAGCCAAGCTGTGACCTGGATCCGTGGGAGTCCTCCCCTGGATCTGGCGATCGACATAGGACCCGATGGCTGCTTGAGGCCTTTGGCCGAGGATGGCTGGGTTCATGCGGCCCCCAGGGCTGCCTCTGCGCGGCCGTTGCTGGCCTGTTGCTAGCCGACTAGGTGGGTCGGGGCTCTAGGCGCAGCGCCGGATCTGGCGTCTCGGGCCACCGAGATGGCTACTACTCAGCAGTGAGGTGGCGGCTCGCTGCTGGGAGCTTGGCTGTGCACAGCAGGTGGAGGTTGGTCGGGGTGGTGCTCGTGGCGGACCGGCTGCTCTAGTCAGAGGCGTAGGAGACTGCCAGGCGAAAGTCTGTCTCCGGCTTTGGTCGGAGCCAGCAGCGGCGGCGTCCTTGTGCGTTGCTACCTTCTTGAGGGCGCTGATGTGGTGATGTGCTCCTCTGCCTTGTCGTTCCCTGCTCCGAGGGAAACCTCAGGTCCGTGCTCTTTCGGATCGGATGATGGCGGCGGCCTGCGTCGTTCCCTCTTGTGGGCATCATTTCTGGAGCAGGGGTCAGCTGGGGGACTAGTGTTGATTTGATGGTGGTGGTGGTGCGGCTGGGCTGGGGTCGACGGTGGTTGTTTGGTGGTGTTCTTTGGGGTCCGGCGGCGGTGCCTTTGGCATCGTGGGACGGCCATCTGTTTTCCCCTTCGTGAAGGTGTCTCACCCATGTTGCTGGCTTGCTCAAGACCCTCCCATGGCTGCCGATGTGTTGCGGTGAGCTCCGTGCTCTTGGTGATGTCTCGGTTCTTCTTTGCTCATTGATGGCGCAAGATGCATCCCCAACTTGCTAATCTTCCTGTTACCGTGGCGGAGCTCCCAGTCAAGGTTCGTGTTTAGTTGCACTCGTTGATTGTGGATGCTTCTGAGTAGTGTCGTGGTCTCAGTACACACGCCAGTTAGGTGCATTAGGCTACTTGCGAAGTTCGAGTATTGTGATCCCTCGACGACACCTCACATCTACGAGTGTCTTTCATGGCGATGGTTCTTCTGTCTACTAGCTTGGTGTGCCCTGTCTGGGCGTTGCTTGTATGGTTTTCGGCCTGGTTTCCCTCATAAACGTGGTCACTTTGTGTAGGTTTTCGATCCGGTTTCCCTTATAAACTGGATCAGCCAATGCTTAGGGGAAACTCTTGGCTTGGCAGCTTTTTGAGCAATATATGCAGGTGGGGAT
>LR738710.1:596501992-596537187 GCA_902687465.1 Secale cereale
CCCCCCCGTTGACCGTTCAAAAAAAAAGTACTCCCTCCATTTTTGTATACAAGGCCACTATGAAAAATACATTTTGCATCCATACAAGGCCACCAACAGTAATCGAGGCAAATATTAATGATGTTTTTCTCGTACTAGTAACCCATGACTTAATTACTAGCATGCATGTAGTGGATGGTAATGAGAAACTCACCTACTTCCTCTCTCACGGCCACTCAATTTCCTCTAATGTGCATGCACCCTATTAATTAACCCGGTAAACGAGAAAATAAATTGACTTGTAAAGCACACATTAGTAATTTTTATCTTGATACCTGTAATTTAAGTTTGTGGCCTTGTATATAAAAATGGAGAGAGTAACTAAAACCAGAAACTAAACAGCAAGTCAGCAACACAAACTGGCCACCAGCAGGCAATGCATGCGAAAATTCACCCTGTACGAGCGTGAGTGATTTGCGAAACAGTTGGCTCTTAGTAAACGAGGTCCGTTTGAATTGGAAATGCGTTCGTTACACATAAAAACCATGGGAAGCGCGGATGAACAGATCATGGCTTCCATTCCATGTCGATGCCACATGTTTAAACTGGCACAGTACTACTACTATTATTTTGCCAGTCGAAGATGTAAACTTGGAGAACAATCGTGGCATCACAACACACCCAGATATGCGCATTCACCCGAGCCGAGAGCGTGCGCGCGCGCCACCGGGAACAGGTCGACCCCGTGCCGTGACCTGCGAGTTGCACACCCGCCTTTCGGCGACGAGCGGGGGCGGCATGCCCTGAAGGGACGACGGAGTTGCTGGCGCGGGGGAGGTCGCAGCGGCACCCGAGGCTCTCACGTCGTCGCCCCCGCCACACGTGAGGGAGCACCAGCGGGTCAGCCTGCAGTCCAGGTACTGGACGACGTTGTAGGTGCCGTTGTTGTATATCTTCACGACGTAGCACGGATCATCGCGGTTGGGGACGGCCGGCAATGCAGGAGACCCGGCGGCGGGTGCGGGTCGCAGAGGGCGTGGCAGTTGTTGGAAAATAACGTAGCACGAGTATATTTGTCTACCCTCTAATTCTTCCGTCAAGTCCGTGGTGTAGCTCACAATGCGTATATGAGGCTAGAGGGTAGGGACATATTTATACTCAAGTTTCCTGGAAATTCAAATCCGTATCCGGATAGAATTCAGTTAGACTCCTAATCGAATTAACCAACCACGATCATAACCGATTATTTTCCGAGTCAAATTCCTTTTATCCCTAAGCACATATATGTGAGATATATGTCACATTTAAATAATATGGTCATATTTAAACGTGTAGACTTATCAATCTACAGAGCTGTCCCTGTAAATAGCCTAGCCAATTCCAAACCTATACTGTGCCCAGGCGAATAATTCCAGTGTACGTATACACACTGTATTCCAGTATAGTTTGTACCCAGCTCCTTGAGTATATTTCCTCAAGTTCCATTGCAAATATTTGTACCAATCATTCATACACCAATTCCGTATGATTTCATTCATCAACCAAATAAATGTAGTATATAATGTTTTGAAAGACACCAAAAAATTCCTACATCTCCCACTTGTCTGAAAAACATTCAATCAAAAAACCTAAGGCCCATGTTCCTGATATGTTTGCAAAACAATTCCTGACTAAGAGGTTTAGTCAGTGGATCTGCCAACATATCAGTACCAGGCAAAAACTCAAGCCGAACATATTTCAGCCTATTTATTACATCTCTAATATAATGGTATTTTCCCTCAATATGTTTAGCCTTGCTATGAAACTTGGGATCCTTGGAAAGTTTAATCGCAGCTTGATTATCACAATAAACAGTGACCGGATCTGACGCATTTTCAACTATTTCTAGAGAAACCAGAAAGTTCCTCAACCAGACGCCATCTTTTACAGCTTCATTCGCAGCAATGTACTCTGCTTCCATAGAAGACTGCGCCACAGAAGTTTGTTTCTTGCTCTTCCAAGAGATAGCACCTCCAGCCAAAGTAAATAGACAACCTGACGTCGACTTCCTTTCATCAAGGTCTCCCTGCCAGTCAGCATCAGTATATCCCTGCAGCTGAAGATTATCACCATTAAAGCAAAGAGAAAAGTCCACCGTTCCTTTTATATATCGCATAACATATTTTATTTGCTTCCAATGAGCTTCCCCGGGATTTTTCTGAAATCTGCTCAACATTCCAACAGTGTGACACAAATCTGGTCTAGTAAACAACATTGCATACATAAGAGAGCCCAGAGCAGAAGCATAAGGTATATTTTTCATTTCCCTTATTTCCTTAGGAGTTTTAGGACATTGTTCCTCACTAAGTTTAGTTCCTTTTATCATTGGTACATTTGCAGGTTTGCAATCTTCCATAGAAAATCGTCTCAAAACAGTTTTGAGATAAGCTTTTTGAGACAGCCCCAAAACTTTCCTTTTCCGATCCCTATGTATTTCCACCCCCAAAACATAAGAGGCTTCCCCCAAATCTTTCATATCAAAAGTGGATGATAACCAAGATTTCACTTCCATTAAGGTTCCCTCATGGTTTGAAGCAATTAAAATGTCATCGACATACAAAGATAATAATGCAAAGTTTCCTCCCACTATTTTGAAATAAATACAGTGGTCTCCTTCCATCATAGAGAAACCATATGATGTGATTGCAGCATCAAATAAGGTATTCCATTGCCTAGAAGCTTGCCTCAAACCATAGATTGATCTTTTTAACTTACATACTTTATTCTGATTTCCTTTTTCCACAAAACCATCTGGTTGTGTCATACAGATTTCCTCTTTTAAATAACCATTTAGAAAAGCGGACTTGACATCCATTTGATGGAGATCAAGATCAAAATAAGCAGTTAAGGCACATAAGATGCGAATAGAAGTGAATTTTGCAACAGGAGAAAATGTTTCCACAAAGTCTATTCCTTCCTTTTGTGTATATCCCTTAGCAACTAATCGAGCTTTATATTTTTCCACACCTCCGGTAGCATTATGTTTCCTTTTGAATATCCATTTAGATCCTATGGCCTGGCGGTTTTGGGGTAAATCAACAAGTTCCCAAACACCATTTCTTTCCATGGAGTTTAGTTCTTCCCGCATAGCTTCCAACCATAGTCCAGATTCCTCACAATCAATGGCCTGTTTGTAAGTTTTAGGTTCTTCCTCTAAAGACACTTTAGAGTGCACTTCCCCTAAAAACACAAAGTAATCATCTAGATAGGATGGTGTTTGTGTGTTCCTCCCACTTCTTCTAGGCATACTAGTTGAAGGAGTTTCTTCCATATTTATGCCAGGGATTTGGCTTGAAAGATTACCATTAGAGTCATTTACTACTTCCTCGGATTCTTCTTCTATCAATTCCACTCTAGCCCTCTTAGCACGATGAGGAGTGTCCTGATCTAAAAACATAGCATCTCTGCTTTCCAATAACTTCTTATTGTTGGGATCATAAAACCTATAACCATTGGAACCAGTAGAATACCCAACAAAAATTCCTGGAGTGGTCTTAGGTTGCAGTTTGGTTCTATTCTGGCTAGGGATTTTAATTTGAGCATTGCAACCCCAAACAGCCAGGTGCCTTAGTGTTGGTTTCCTCCCTTTCCAAAGCTCATATGGAGTGACCTTTACCGATTTTGAGGGTGAATGATTTAATAAATAAACTGCAGTATGCAGTGCTTCCCCCCCAAAAACTTAAAGGTAAATCCGAGTAAGCCATCATGGATCGAACCATATCCATCAATGTCCTATTCCTTCTTTCCGCTACACCATTTTGTTGAGGTGTGTAGGGTAATGTGTAGTGGTGTACTATGCCATGTTCTTTACAGAATTCATCCAAAATTCCGGATGTGTACTCTCCTCCTCTATCGGTCCGAAGGACTTTAATTTTCCCATTTAATTGGTTTTCCACTTCAGCCTTGAAAGTTTTGAACATGTCAAAACCCTCAGACTTGTGTTTAAGGAGGTAGACATAACCGTATCGGGAGAAGTCATCAATGAATGTGATAAAATACACCTTCTGTCCTATCGTGGGTGTTGTCATTTCCCCACAAATATCTGAATGAATTATGGCTAAGGGCTCACTAGATCTTTCGGCTTTAGGAAAGGGAGCTCTTGTCATTTTTCCCATGATGCAGGCTTCACATATTCCATAATCTTCCCATTTAAAATTCAGAATTCCAGAACTAATCAATCTTTTAATTCTGTTTTTTGATATATGTCCCAACCTTAAATGCCACAGATAGGATTCAGAACAATTGTCATTACTGGCCATATTCCTCACAACGGAGCGGTTTTCAGCAACTAAACTGTCCATAGCATCAATATCAGAAACATCTTCAATATAATATAGGCCTTCTACACGGTTCCCTGATTGTATCAATTTTCCTTTTAGCAATATTTTAACTTTCCCATTGCCAAAGTTAACATCAAAGCCTGCAGATTCTAGTCTAGATACCGATATGAGATTTTTCCTCATGTCTGGAGCAAATACAGTATTCTTAAGGAGTAATATTCCTCCGCTTGGGAGTTTTAGATTATAGTCCCCAATTCCTAGTATATCTGCCTTTGATGTTGTTCCTAGATAAATAAATCTAGTTCCCTTTTGTATTGGTTTAAATGAACAGAAAGAATTCCTATCTCTTGCAATGTGTGAGGTGGAGCCAGAATCTACCACCCAACTATTTGACAAGGAAGTAGTAAATAAAGATTCTGAACATACAAAAACATGTGACATACCATCAGGTGAAGAATTTTCCCTTCTATTATCCTGATGCTTGGACTGGTTGTTGTTATGCTTCTTCTCATCTGGCTTCCTCTTCTTACTGCACTCAGATCTGAAGTGTCCTTGTTCACCACAATTATGGCATTTAAATTTCCTCTTGTCAATCTTCTGATTTGAGTTTCTTCCATTATAATCATTCCTATCACGTTTCTGATTTATTTTATCCCTCAAATCTGTCCCATATTTCCTCTTTTGCCAATTCTTCTTGCTTGAAGACTTGTCCTCGCCAAGGTGTAGTTCATCATGTTGAGACCTTCTTTCTTTCCCTTGTGTGGACTTCCTGTCTTCTTCCATGAGTAGATGATGCCTAAGCGTCCTCATGTTTAGCACACGCTCAGTATGACAAAAGGATATTTTGAATTGTTCCCAAGAGTTTGGCAAAGAGTTAAGAGCAACCATGACTTGAACTTCTTCAGGGAAAGGGTAACCTGCATTCTTCAGCTCCTCTACTAACACACATAACTTATTCAGATGTGCACTAACAGTAGTTGATTCAGTCATCTTTGCGGTCAAAAATTGGTTTACCAAACTAAGAACTTTGATAAGTGAAACTTCCCCAAAGTCCTTTTCCAATCTCCTCATTATTTTGCGAGCTGATTCCTCTGATTCATATTCTCCAGCTAGAGAATCGGACATGGATCCCAGCATAAATACTCTGGCCTTTTTGTTGTCCTTAGTCCACTGAGTAATTTCCTCACGATAGCTTTCCTTCTCCTCATCTTCAGCCTCATTAGATGGTTGGGTAGGCTTAGATTGAGTAAGGATATAATCAATGTTCTCAGCAGTGAAGAGAAACATGATCTTTCTTTTCCAGACAGTAAAATTTGAACCATCCAATTTACAGGACCTTAGCAATTCAGCAAACACACTGTTGGAGGCCATTGGGAAGAGTAATTACCGTAGCAAAATTCCAGAAATTAATCTGTAGTAGCAACAATGACAAACAGCCGTGACTTGCAGATTCCAAGTACCCAACGACAGCTTGTGTGGCTTGGTGATTACTGGAAGCAGAGTACTTGGAGCAGCAGCGTTCCCAGCAGGTCGGATGTCCCGGCTGGTTGACGGCGAGCCGACGGCCGCGATCGGGACGGCGAGGCGACGACCGTGGCGGGGACGGCGAGACGATGAGGCGGCGGCCGTCCGAGACGGGGACGGCGAGGCGGCGACCGTGCGAGACGGTGACGGCGAGGCGACGACCGTGGCGGGGACGGCGAGACGATGAGGCGGCGGCCGTCCGAGACGGGGACGGCGAGGCGGCGGCCGTGCGAGACGGTGACGGCGAGGCGGCGGCCGTGCGAGACGGCGGCCGTCCGAGACGGTGGCCGCGGTGAGGCGGTCGCCGACCAAGACGGGGATGACGAGGCGGCGGGGCTGCGAGGTTGGGCGATGCGAGATCGAGCGAGCGGTTTCGGCGAGATCGATCGATTCCGGATATTTTGGAGGAGTGCGTGGCGGAAGCTTTTCCAGGAAATAGCTAGAGGATGACGTCTTATTTCCAATCTCTAAAAGAGATTTTGTTTCGGCCGTCAAAACTCTAAGCGATCTGCTCCGATGCCAATGTTGGAAAATAACGTAGCACGAGTATATTTGTCTACCCTCTAATTCCTCCGCCAAGTCCGTGGTGCAGCTCACAATGCGTATATGAGGCTAGAGGGTAGGGACATATTTATACTCAAGTTTCCTGGAAATTCAAATCCGTATCCGGATAGAATTCAGTTAGACTCCTAATCGAATTAACCAACCACGATCATAACCGATTATTTTCCGAGTCAAATTCCTTTTATCCCTAAGCACATATATGTGAGATATATGTCACATTTAAATAATATGGTCCTATTTAAACGTGTAGACTTATCAATCTACAGAGCTGATCCTGTAAATAGCCTAGCCAATTCCAAACCTATACTGTGCCCAGGCGAATAATTCCAGTGTACGTATACACACTGTATTCCAGTATAGTTTGTACACAGCTCCTTGAGTATATTTCCTTAAGTTCCATTGCAAATATTTGTACCAATCATTCATACACCAATTCCGTATGATTTCATTCATCAACCAAATAAATGTAGTATATAATGTTTTGGAAGACACCAAAAAATTCCTACAGCAGTCGGGCCAGTAGGTGGGGCAGACCCTCCTGTTCAACAGGTCGCGGCCGAGGCAGATGTGGCAGAGGTACGTCTCTATGGTCTCGTCCACCGCCGGCGTCGGTGCTGAGGAGTTGACGCCGGCCGCCGACGTCAATGCCGCCGCGTTGCTGGACGCGGTGTCGCCATCGACTGGTGCGGCGCCAGTGGCTGGGAGGAGCAGCACTAGGAGGACAAGGGAGAGGGCACGGCAGGCTGCCGACGCCTGGAGCAGCTGCATCTTGGGCTGGGAATGGGACCTATCGATCCAGCGAGAGATGATGCTACGTGTTGAGATGCAAGGTGCTTACATGGAGGTTTAAGTAGCATGAATCGAGACTGGGATCCAACTGCAAAATGCACATTTTTGGCATTTGCGGGATCGTGAACGCCAATGCCTGCTCGTTCTAGGACTTGCCTTCTTGCTGCAGAAAGCCAGCTACTAGCTCGGTAGCTCCACGAATTAGTTGTGTTAACCTGTAGCAGATTCAGGCCATGTTTAATTGGCGAGCGGCGGCCTACTGGAGTCTGGTGCAATTATATGCTACAAATACAAATGTTGCAAGGAACCGATTACGCTGCGACATATTCTGACTGTTCAGCTCTCCAAATGGTTCTGAGTAAAGCGTACCACGCCGCGGCAATTTATCTGCATTTTCACACGGAAGGAAGCAGAGCTGCTTTCAGTTGACTGCAAGCGAAAAGGAACTGTACAGGAGGAGGCAGAGAGTGCCAAATAAGGTAGAGTAGTACAGTAGTAGTACTTACGTAGAAACAAAATAACCGATGTGGCAAGCTGCAGCGTGAAAAACGTAGTGGCTTAGAAACACAGTTGCCTCCGCCGTAAGCGAGAGATCAGCACCAGGCCTGCCTACTCACAGTCCACCAGCACGACACGTGCAAAGTTGGATCATCTATTTTGGAAGGAGGGAGTAGCTTTTTTCTTTGAGAACTAGGAGACGACCGATGATCCCGCGGGCCATCGGCAGGAGTTGATGGGCTTCTAGCGGACCCTGGAGCATCTACTATGACGAAAGGGCCTGATTCATGTCTCAACACAAAAACGGAAGGGTGTGATTCAGCAACGTATAAAATGTCCGCTACATTTATTGAAATAAAAAAATGGAGATGCGGGGGATCGAACCCCGTGCCTCTCGCATGCAAAGCGAGCGCTCTACCATTTGAGCTACATCCCCGTTGTTATTTCTACTTTACCATTACTTTCCCTATTTGTATTTGAGAAGAGTTGGCTATGGCGATGAGCGAAGCTGGGAGGCGGACGTGAGAGCTGAATTCTAGACAACGAGTCGGCGTGACTGGAAAAACAGCTCACTCAGATTTTTTTTTTAGGGTTAATGTCGCCGCTTTATTTAAAACTCCGCAAAGCCTGAAATGTCATCCGAGATTACATCCAAAATGAAGTCTGGGGGCATCCCCCACCAAATCTTACATAATTCATCTCCTACTCCTACTCTAGCCAACTTATGCGCTGCGACATTTGCCGAACGTGGAGCCCAAGTTACTTTGACCCCTTGCTTCATCTCCAGCATCTGCTTTATGTCATGGATCCATGGCCCAACTACTGAGAAGTTCTTACCAGCTTGATTGATCATGTGAACTACCTGCTGACTATCCAGTTCCACATGAACATTTTGAGCTCCAGCCTCTTCAACCACTTATAGAGCTCTTCTACATGCTAGAATTTCTGCTGCTTCCGGATCCGCAGTGTTAGGGAAATGATGACAGACTCCAGCAATAAACGCTCCATTGTGGTCTCGTAACACTGCACCACCTCCCGCCTTATCACCAGTTTTGGACACAGCCCCATCGGAATTGATTTTTATCCATCCCTCCGCCGGCGCTTCCCACTTCTGCACATCTTTCACCCCCCTTGTACTCACCTTGGGCTGATGGGCATAAAAAAAACAGCTCACTCAGATGATCACAATGCATGGCTATAGCACAGAGCCACAGAATCTAGGGCGCGACTATGTCTCGCTTGGAGAATCATATACGGCGCACAGCTGCACAGGTCGCCCGCCCATTTTCCGGGTTTTTTTGCTTTCGGTTTTTCTTCTTCTTTACCTTTTCATTTTTTTGCGAATTTTCTTTCCAAATTCGTGAACATTTTTTCATTGAATTCAAAAAATATTCATCAATAAAAATGTTCAACAATTCAAAAAATGTTCATCGAATTTAACTTTTTGTTCATTGGATTTAAAAAAGGGAAATGATTCAAATCACCATACTGGTAACGCACTAGCGTCCGCCAGCTTCGTGGGGATTTTAATCAGATGGCTCGAGAGCAACTTATTACGTAGACTAGATTTTGCAACTAAGCCGTTGTTACAATCTCCCCCACCGCAACAAGGGATGTGTTACGGGGTCTGGATCTGGATCCTCTCGTGCTCTCCCGAGCTCCCTGTCAAGCAACTCCCTCATCTGCTCCTCCAACAGCCTACCGTTGATCGCCTCCAGCAACACGCAGACGAAGCCGCCGACGAGCACGCTAACGAGGTCGTCACTCCCTGCATCCCTGTGTCCACTCGAGACCAACGGCCATGGCCGCTCGAGCGCGCACGCCGAAGCTCAGCTCCGATCGATGTCGCCCAGCTATGTCACTCCGCCCCCATGGTGGATCACCTCCACCACCACCATAATCACATATGCAACACCCCTCCTCCCTTCCCAGCTCGCAATGCAAGACGATGACATTCTACAACAATACATCTATTTCGAAAATAAATTGCAACAAGAGCTCTGTTGCAAAAACAAACTAAAAAAATACTTTGCAACAAGACATTTGTTGCAAAAAATATATTATACCACGACCTTTGTTACAAATATTTGTGAAACAAGACCTATGTTGCAAAAGGGTTCTCGCAACATGACTTATGTTACAAAAGTGACAATGATGCTTGACAGGGAGACCGCGTCAAATCGAATGGCTTGTAAACCGGCAGATCTTTTTAAAAGATATGTCGGCCGACGCGTAGCACGGTCCAGGGAAATGATTGCTCTCAGCCAACTGATAATTACGGTGCGTCTGCCGCCTCCGTTCATCCTCAACACGAAGGCAAACGCAGGCACCTGTTTCAACAAATAGTAGTGTTGTTGCAAATCTTGACGATGAACGACTACATGATGTGACGCGGCTACGTTTTGTAGAAATAATCCTGCAACAAGTAATCTGTTCCAAAACGATCCGCAAGAAGACGGTTGTTGTAAAAAAAACTGCAACAAGACGTCTATTGCAAAAAATTCTGCAACAAGAAATCTGTTGCAAGGAATTTTCGCAACAAGGCATATGTTCTAATGGTGGACGGTAACACTCGGCTTCTCGATGGGTCTAATCTAACGGCTCTCGGTCCGGACGATCTTTTCAAAACTAAAAATCATCAAAATAATATATTGTTCATCAAATTGAAAAAATGTTCATCGAATTCGAAATTTGTCCATCCATTTCAAAAAATGTTCATCAAATTCCAAATTTGCTAATATATTTTTCGGAAAAAAAAATCTTGAATACCCATTTTGTCCACAAATTCAAAAAATGTGCATGGATTCAAGAATTGTACATGGATTCGAAATTTGTCCATCCATTTCAAAAACATTCATTCTTTTGAAATCACGAACATTTTTAAATTGAAAAACAGATTTTGATAATTTAAAACTTAGATTTTTTTGAAACTTTAGGAGCCTTTTTTAATCCTGATTTATTTTTAGAAATAATAAAACAAATGCAAAAAAACAAAAAGGAAAAGTAAAAGTAAAAAAAAAAGAACAGGTGTTGTCCAACCCCGCAAATGTGCCGGCCCATACTGGCGCAGGAAGGGAGGGTGCACCGCGCCATATAGGTGTGTCCCGTGAGAGCTCCTATTGGGGGCGCGCGTGCATCCAATAGCTTTCACGCAGAAGCAGCCCGATTGGGCCGGCCCATTAAAGCTCAAAACGTGAAAAATCCAAAAAAACACGACGAGAGAATAGAACACGGGACCTTCTCCATTGCACGCATGCGTGGATAACCACTCGAGCTGCTGCTGTCATCTAAATTGCAGCACAGCACAATAATAAGTAGCGAAAACGTAGATAAGTTCAAAATTTCGAACAATTTTCTCAAAAGAATGAATATAAAAATTCAGACTGAACACTATGAGTATACGGTGAACTTTATTCAAATACCCACTGAACATTTTTTTATATACGGTGAACTTTTTATTCAAATGCACACAGAACAATGCTCGTGTAGGCGTTGAACATTTTTTAACATAGAGTGAACAAAAATTTGAAAAAAAGAACAAACTTTTGAAATTCCAAACAATTGTTGAAATTTTATTTGATGAACAAGTTTTAAATATATATTAAAAATTATTATACTCTGAACAATTTAAAAATACAACTGAACATTTTGGTGATATAGGCTGAACAATATTATGTACACATTGAACATATTTGTGATATACAATGACTATATATTTAATACACAATAAACATTTTTGTCATATACGCTGGAAAATTTTGTATTACACAATGAACATTTAGAAAAATGTTAAATATTCTCGCAATATAGGGTGAACACTCCTTAAATATAAGATGAACATTTTTGTGTATATAAACACAGAACGAACTTTGTATAATGCATGAAAAAAGGAAATAAAAAGAAGCAAAAGAAAAAAAGAATACAGGAAAAGAGAAGAAACAGGAAAAAAAGGAAACGAAACAGCCTCGCGCCTTGGGCCGGCCCAAACTGAGGCGACTCGAAGTCAAGCTTCAACGAAGCCGCGCCCTTTTGACGCTCGTGGGTATAGGGATTCGTGTGTCCCATCTCGCCGAAATCACTAGTTGATGAGTACTCGTTGCAAAGATCACTTCAACCACTCTAGGTTGCGAAAAGTGGCGCGATGCATGTGCGTCACTTGTAGCAACCTGGGAGTTTTCCCTTTTTTCGTAGATCTGTTTATTCAAAATGTTGTATCTCTTAAACCGTACGTCCAAATCTCGAACCGCTTTCACCGTTGGATTCCTCGCGTCGAGATCTTCAAAACTAGATCCCACGTTGATAGGTTTTGACGAACTTTTTTTTCAAAAAAAAACCTGGATAGAAAAACCGGACAAAAAACCCGAACCGGGAGCATGGATTTTGCGGAAGCAAAATCATAACTCTCGCAGAAGGAAAAAGAAGAAGATAAAACATAGTTTTTTTTCGTTTCTAAGGAGGCACGGCCGTGACTCCCGCGAAAGCACAACCGTGTTTCTCGTCGAAACAAAACCGTGATTCTCGCGAAAGAAAAAAACAAAAACATGTTTTTTTATTCGTTTTCAAGAGGCACGGCTGTGACTCTCGCGAAAGCACAATGCTACCTCTTGAGCTTGCGTTGTATTCCCTCGAAGAGGAAAGAGAGATGCAGCACAGTAGCGTAAGTATTTCCCTCAGTTTTTGAGAACCAAGGCATCAATCCAGTAGGAGACCACGCGTGTGTCCCTCGCACCTGCACAAACAAATAAGAACTTCGCAGCCAACGCGATAAGGGGTTGTCTATCCCTTTACGGTCACTTACGAGAGTGAGATCTGATAGAGATGATAGTTCATATTTTTGGTATTTTTGGTTTAATAAAACAGCAAATAAAAGCGGTAAAATTAAAATAGATGTAGATTGATATGTTGAGAATAAACCTGGGGGCCATAGTTTTCTCTAGTGGCTTCTCTCATGATAGCGATATTCTACGGCGGGTAAACAAATTACTGTCGAGCAATTGATAGAAAAACGAATAATTATGAGACTATCTAGGCATGATCATTGTATATAGGCATCACGTCCGAGACAAGTAGACCAGAACGATTCTGCATCTACTACTATTACTCCACACATCGATCGTTATCCAGCATGCATCTAGTGTATTGAGTTCATACGAACAGAGTAACGCCTTAAGCAAGATGACATGATATAGAGGGATAAACTCAAGCAATATGATGTAAACCCCATCTTTTTATCCTCGATGGCAACAATACAATACGTGCCTTGCTGCTCCTACCGTCACTAGGAAAGGACACCGCAAGATTGAACCCAACGCCAAGCACTTCTCCCATTGCAAGAACTATAGATCTAGTAGGCCAAACCAAACCAATAATTCGAAGAGAGTTGCAAGGATATTATGAGCACATATAAAAAGTTCAGAGAAGAACCAAATATCTTTCATAGATAACCTTGATCATAAACTCACAATTTCATCGGATCTCGACAAACACACCGCAAAAAGAGATTACATCGAATAGATCTCCTCGAAGACCAAGGAGAACTTTGTATTGAGATCCAAAGAGAGAGAAGAAGCCATCTAGATACTAGCTATGGACCCGAAGGTCTGTGGTAAACTACTAACAAATCATGGTGAGGGCGATGATGATGATGAAGGCCTCCGTGGTGGGATCCCCCTCCGGTGGAGCTCCGAAACAGGCTCCAAGATGGGATCTCCACGGGAACAGAAGCTACGGCGGTGGAATTAGGGTTTTCTCTCTGCGTATGGAGTTTCTGGGGTACGTGGATATATATAGGAATAAGGAGGGCACCGGGGGCCACACGAGGAAGCCTTGAGGCAGGGGGCGCGCCCCCCACCCTCGAGGGCAGCCCCTTTGTCCCCTGACTTGGTCCTGAAGTTTCCCGTGCGTGATTTTTTCCAAAAATATCTCTCGTGAAGGTTTCATTCTGTTTGGACTCCGTTTGATATTCTTTTTCTGCAAAACCCTGAAATAGGCAGAAAAACAATCTGGATTGGGCCTTTGGGTTAGTAGGTTAGCCCCAAAAATAATATAAAAGTGAATGATAAATCCCATTAAACATCCAAGACTTCATAAATAATAGCATGGAACAATAAAAAATTATAGATATGTTGGAGACGTATCAAGCATCCCAAAGCTTAATTCCTTCTCGTCCTCGAGTAGGTAAATGATAAAGAAAGAATTTTTGATGTAATTCTCTTAATTGTGGCATGAATGTTCAGATCTGAAAGATTCAAGATAAAAGTCTATATTGACATAAGAAATAACAATACTTTAAGCAATACTAACAAAGCAATCATGTCTTCTCAAAATACTATGGCTCAAAAAAGTTATCCCTACAAAATCATATAGTGTTGGCTATGCTCCCTCGTTATCACATAAAAATATTGATATCATGCACAACCCCGATTTCAGTCAAGCATTTGTTTTCATACTCTATCTTTTCAAACCTTTCAATTTTCACGCAATACATGAGCGTGAGCCATGGATATAGCACTATGGGTGGAATAGAGGTGATTGTGGAGAAGAAAAAAAAGGAGGGAGATAGACTCACATCGACTAGGCGTCACAACGGGCTATGGAGATGCCCATCAATAGATATCAATGTGAGTGAGTAGGGATTGCCATGCAACGGATGCACTAGAGCTAAATATGAATGAAAGCTCAACAAAAGAAACTAGTGGGTGTGCATCCAACTTGCTTGCTCATGAAGACCTAGGGCATTTGAGGAAGCCCATCGTTGGAATATACAAGCCAAGTTCTATAATGAAAATTCCCACTAGTATATGAAAGTGACTAAGCATGAGACTCTCTACAATGAAGAATATGGTGCTACTATGAAGCACAAGTGTGGAAAAAGATAGTAGCAATTGTCTTTTTTTTTTTCCTTTTTTTTGGGCCTTCCCTTTTTTTCCTTTGGCCTTTTTTTGCGGAGGGGCTTTATAGATTTAGCCTTTCCTCCCATGGGACAATGCTCTAATAATGATGATCATCACACTTCCATTACAACACGAAATTACAACTCGATACTACAGCAAAGTATGACTCTATATGAATGCATCCGGCGGTGTACCGGTATGTGCAATGAAACAAGAGTGACAAGCATGAAAAAATTATGCATGGTGGCTTTGCCACAAATACGATATCAACTACATGATCATGCATGGCAATATGACAATATGATGCGTGTCATATAAATGGAACGGTGGAAAGTTGCATGGCAATTTATCTCGGAATGGCTATGGAAATGCCAAGATAGGTAGGTATGGTGGCTATTTTGAGGAACAATATGGTGGCTGTTTTGAGGAAGGATATATAGTGGGTTTATGTCACCGGCGAAAGTTGTGCGGTACAAGAGAGGCTAGCAATGGTGGAAGGGTGAGAGTGCGTATAATCCATGAACTCAACATTAGTCATAAGAACTCATATACTTATTGCAAAAATTTACGAGTCATCAAAACAAAGCAATCAACGAATGCTCCTAGGGGGGAGGTTGGTAGGAGTTAACCATCGCGCGCCCCCGACCTCTACACAAAGGTTGGCACTCTACAAATACCTCATACTCTAACTTCATCACATAGCGTTTCACCATACGTGCATAATACGGGAATCACTAACCTTAACACAAGTATTTCTAAATTTCATAATAACTCCACTAGCTTGACTCTAATATCACTATCCTCATGTCTCAAAACAATTATCAAGCATCCAACATCTCATTCTATTCAATGCACTTGGTGTGGAAAAAAATTACTACATTGACATTGGATGTTTATCATGTGAAGACTAGTTTCTTTAGCCTAAACACTTTACCATGTTGTTTTAATAGACTCTCAAATAGATATAAGTGAAGCATGAGAGTTCAACAATTTCTACAAAATATTACCACCACCATGCTCTAAAAGATATAAGTGGAGCACTAGAGCAAAAACTATTCAACTCAAAAGATATAAGTGAAGCACATAGAGTGTTCTAATAATTTCTAGGCCATATTTAACTCTCTCAAATAGGTGTGTCCAGCAAGGATGATTGTGGCAAACTAACAAGCAAATACTCAAATTATACAAGATGCTCCAAGCAAAACACATAGCATGTTGCGAATAAAAATATAGCTCCAAGTATAGTTACCGATGGATGAAGACGAAAGAGGGGATGCCTTCCCGGGGCATCCCCAAGCTTAGGATTTTTATTATCTTGAATTTACTTGGGATGCCATTAATTTCTGCTTGCTCCATGCCTCTTTTGGGTGATATTGCTATGATATTTATACACTTCCATACACTTTTGATCATATTTGGACTAACCTATTAACTCAGTGCACCGCAGTGCCAGTTTCTGTTTTCTGCTGTTTTTGTATTTCAGGTTTTCCCATTACGAGAACTACCAGAAAAATCCCGGAAAAATTATATAAAAAATTAGCGTTGCAGAAGCTTCCCAGCAGCCAAAGTACAGCCGGAGGGGGGCCACCAGGGCTCCAGGCGCCCTGGTGGCGCGGCCCCCCCTGGCCACGCCGGGGGGCGCCTGGGCCCCCCGAGCCTCCGCTGATGCCCCCCTTTGGCATATATTTATATCGTGTCCCGAAACCCTGGAGACGGGAACCCTTTTTCGCGATCTCATCTCTGTTCCGCCGCCGCCGCCGCTTCCAAGATCGGGAGCACCAGGAGAACTCTTCCCGGCACCCTGCCGGAGGGGAGGATCACCACCGGGAGCTTCTCCACCACCATGGACGCCTCCCGGATGAGTTGTGAGTAGTCTCCCTTGGACCATGGGTCCATGACCAGTAGCTATGTGATGTTCTCCTCCCGTTCTTGTGCTTCACTAATTAGTCCTCGTGAGCTGCCCTACATGATCGAGGCACATATGTAATCCTTATGCTGTTGCTATGATGAGTTTGCTGGGATCCGATGGATTGTGAGATTATGTTCAGATTGTGTTTGAGTAATATATTTGATCTACCTCTTTTATATTTATGTTCGTAAGTAATTCTTGCATGTTCTCCGTTGTTATTTATTGCTTTGGCCAAGTAGTAGGTAGTGACTCCAAGAGGGAACGTTATGCTTGATTGTGGGTTCATGCCCCTCGATGACTAGCTTGAGTGACAGAAACATGAGTCTAGGGGATGTGCTGTTGCCACAAGGGGGGAAAACAACGGTGCTTGTGCCCGCGGGTGCAAGGATTGTTTACTTTACGCAAAGTTATTTGAATGCAGTTGTCTGTTGCTTTGAGTTTACACTATGGGTGGGACTCGCAACTTAATACCAGCGAGATGTTCTGGATAGATATCTCAAGGTGGATGATTAGTAGTAGATGCAGATGGATTTCGGTCTACTTGCCTTGGCGTACCGCCCATGCTTTGAACCTCTACCTTTCTTGTAACATAGTTAGCATTCGTTTGCGCACATAATTCTGTCAATTGCCCAGCTGTAATTCGTTTACCTCACATAGCTATTTTATCGTCTTTTGGGAGAGAGACATCACTAGTGAACATCATGGGACCCCGGTCCATATTACCATCACTGATCACACCCGCTATTTATTTTCCGTTTTTACTTACTATTGCAGCATTACCTATCACTATTATCACTTGCGTTTGATCCTTTGTAAACTACAAGGCCGGAGGGATTGACAGCCTCTCTGTACTCGTTGGGAGCAAAGTTATTTGTATCTGTGTGCAGGTCCACGTTGATTGCTAATATCTGGCGCCGTTAACAGTTGACACCTTCTTGTTGAAACTGGGAGTCTCGGGGAAATCGATCCTTGGTATCTTTGCCAAGGGAAAACTTCCGCTACATTGCATCTCAAACCTTCCACTTGGGGTAACCAACGAGGGGCGAGAAGCCATCAGCCATGGGCATCCCCAAGATTAGGCCTTTGCTACTCCTTGTTCCATAGTCCATCAAAGCAATACTCAAAACTTGAAAACTTCATAACACAAAACTTAGACAAAAATTCTCGCGAGCTCCGTTAGCATGAGAAAGCAAACCACTACTCAAAAGTACAGCAATGAATTCATTCTTTGTTTATATTGGTGTTTGATACGTCCAAAACGTATCTATAATTTCTGCTTGCTCCATGCCTCTTTTGTGTGATATTGCTATGATATTTATGCACTTCCATACACTTTTGATCATATTTGGACTAACCTATTAACTCAGTGCACCACAGTGCCAGTTCCTGTTTTCTGCTGTTTTTCTATTTCAGATTTCCCCCATATTAAAAGTGCCCTAAAAATTCTGGAAAAAATACAGGAAAAATCAGCGTATCGGGAGCTTCAAGAAAAACCAAGGCAGGGCCAGAGGGGAGCCTGGGGTGGCCCAGGCAGCCACCCGGCGCGGCCCCACCCCTGGCCACGCCAGGGGGGCGCCTGGGGCCCCACCTCCGCCTCTGGTGACCCCCTTTTGCATATTTATTGCTCGCGTCCCGAAACCCTCGAGGACGGAACCCTTTTTTACGATCTCGCCTCTGTTCCGCCACCACCGCGCTTCCAAGATCGGGAGCACCAGGAGAACTCTTCCCGGCACCCTGCCGGAGGGGAGAACCACCACCGGGAGCTTCTCCACCACCATGGACGCTTCCCGGATGAGTTGTGAGTAGTCCCCCTTGGACCATGAGTCCATGACCAGTAGCTATGTGATGTTCTCCTCCCCCCTTTGTTCTTCATGGATTAGACCTCGTGAGCTGCCCTACATGATCGAGGCACATATGTAATCTTTCTGTTGTTGCTATGCTGAGTTTGCTGGGATCCGATGGATTATGAGATTATGTTCAGATTGTGTGTGAGTAATATATTTTATTCACCTCTTTTATATTTATGTTCTTGAGTAATTCTTGCATGTTCTCCGTTGCTATTTATTGCTTTGGCCGAGTAGTAGGTAGTAACTCCAAGAGGGAACGTTATGCTCGATTGTGGGTTCATGCCCCTCGATGACTAGTTTGAGTGACAGAAACATGAGTCTAGGGGATGTGCTGTTGCCACAAGGGGGAAAACAACGGTGCTTGTACTTGCGGGTGCAAGGATTGTTTACTTTATGCAAAGTTCTTTTAATGCAATTGTCTGTTGCTTTGAGTTTACACTTTGGGTGGGACTCGCAACTTAATATCAGCGAGATGTTCTGGATAGATATCTCAAGGTGGATGATTAGTAGTAGATGCAGATGGATTTCGGTCTACTTGCCTTGGCGTACCGCCCATGCTTTTGAGCCTCTACCTTTCTTTACAGCATAGTTAACATTGGTTTGCGCACATAATCCTGTCAATTGCCCAGCTGTAATTTGTTTACCTTGCTTAGTTGTTTTATCGTCTTTTGGGAGAGATACATCACTAGTGAACATCATGGGACCCCGGTCCATATTACCATCACTGATCACACCCGCTATTTACTTTCCGTTTTTACTTACTATTGCAGCATTACCTACCACTATTATCACTTGCGTTTGATCCTTTGTAAACTACAAGGCCGGAGGGATTGACAGCCTCTCTGTACTCGTTGGGAGCAAAGTTATTTGTATCTGTGTGCAGGTCCACGTTGATTGCTAATATCTGGCGCCGTTAACAGTTGACACCTTCTTGTTGAAACTGGGAGTCTCGGGGAAATCGATCCTTGGTATCTTTGCCAAGGGAAAACTTCCGCTACATTGCATCTCAAACCTTCCACTTGGGGTAACCAACGAGGGGCGAGAAGCCATCAGCCATGGGCATCCCCAAGATTAGGCCTTTGCTACTCCTTGTTCCATAGTCCATCAAAGCAATACTCAAAACTTGAAAACTTCATAACACAAAACTTAGACAAAAATTCTCGCGAGCTCCGTTAGTATGAGAAAGCAAACCACTACTCAAAAGTACAGCAATGAATTCATTCTTTGTTTATATTGGTGTTTGATACGTCCAAAACGTATCTATAATTTCTGCTTGCTCCATGCCTCTTTTGTGTGATATTGCTATGATATTTATGCACTTCCATACACTTTTGATCATATTTGGACTAACCTATTAACTCAGTGCACCACAGTGCCAGTTCCTGTTTTCTGCTGTTTTTCTATTTCAGATTTCCCCCATATTAAAAGTGCCCTAAAAATTCTGGAAAAAATACAGGAAAAATCAGCGTATCGGGAGCTTCAAGAAAAACCAAGGTAGGGCCAGAGGGGAACCTAGGGTGGCCCAGGCAGCCACCCGGCGCGGCCCCACCCCTGGCCACGCCAGGGGGGCACCTGGGGCCCCACCTCCGCCTCTGGTGACCCCCTTTTGCATATATATTGCTCGCGTCCCGAAACCCTCGAGGATGGAACCCTTTTTTATGATCTCGCCTTTGTTCCGCCACCACCGCGCTTTCAAGATCGGGAGCACCAGGAGAACTCTTCCCGGCACCCTGCCGGAGGGGAGAACCACCACCGGGAGCTTCTCCACCACCATGGACGCTTCCCGGATGAGTTGTGAGTAGTCCCCCTTGGACCATGAGTCCATGACCAGTAGCTATGTGATGTTCTCCTCCCCCCTTTGTTCTTCATGGATTAGACCTCGTGAGCTGCCCTACATGATCGAGGCACATATGTAATCTTTCTGTTGTTGCTATGCTGAGTTTGCTGGGATCCGATGGATTATGAGATTATGTTCAGATTGTGTGTGAGTAATATATTTTATTCACCTATTTTATATTTATGTTCTTGAGTAATTCTTGCATGTTCTCCGTTGCTATTTATTGCTTTGGCCGAGTAGTAGGTAGTAACTCCAAGAGGGAACGTTATGCTCGATTGTGGGTTCATGCCCCTCGATGACTAGTTTGAGTGACAGAAACATGAGTCTAGGGGATGTGCTGTTGCCACAAGGGGGAAAACAACGGTGCTTGTACTTGCGGGTGCAAGGATTGTTTACTTTATGCAAAGTTCTTTTAATGCAATTGTCTGTTGCTTTGAGTTTACACTTTGGGTGGGACTCGCAACTTAATATCAGCGAGATGTTCTGGATAGATATCTCAAGGTGGATGATTAGTAGTAGATGCAGATGGATTTCGGTCTACTTGCCTTGGCGTACCGCCCATGCTTTTGAGCCTCTACCTTTCTTTACAGCATAGTTAACATTGGTTTGCGCACATAATCCTGTCAATTGCCCAGCTGTAATTTGTTTACCTTGCTTAGTTGTTTTATCGTCTTTTGGGAGAGATACATCACTAGTGAACATCATGGGACCCCGGTCCATATTACCATCACTGATCACACCCGCTATTTACTTTCCGTTTTTACTTACTATTGCAGCATTACCTACCACTATTATCACTTGCGTTTGATCCTTTGTAAACTACAAGGCCGGAGGGATTGACAGCCTCTCTGTACTCGTTGGGAGCAAAGTTATTTGTATCTGTGTGCAGGTCCACGTTGATTGCTAATATCTGGCGCCGTTAACAGTTGACACCTTCTTGTTGAAACTGGGAGTCTCGGGGAAATCGATCCTTGGTATCTTTGCCAAGGGAAAACTTCCGCTACATTGCATCTCAAACCTTCCACTTGGGGTAACCAACGAGGGGCGAGAAGCCATCAGCCATGGGCATCCCCAAGATTAGGCCTTTGCTACTCCTTGTTCCATAGTCCATCAAAGCAATACTCAAAACTTGAAAACTTCATAACACAAAACTTAGACAAAAATTCTCGCGAGCTCCGTTAGTATGAGAAAGCAAACCACTACTCAAAAGTACAGCAATGAATTCATTCTTTGTTTATATTGGTGTTTGATACGTCCAAAACGTATCTATAATTTCTGCTTGCTCCATGCCTCTTTTGTGTGATATTGCTATGATATTTATGCACTTCCATACACTTTTGATCATATTTGGACTAACCTATTAACTCAGTGCACCACAGTGCCAGTTCCTGTTTTCTGCTGTTTTTCTATTTCAGATTTCCCCCATATTAAAAGTGCCCTAAAAATTCTGGAAAAAATACAGGAAAAATCAGCGTATCGGGAGCTTCAAGAAAAACCAAGGTAGGGCCAGAGGGGAACCTAGGGTGGCCCAGGCAGCCACCCGGCGCGGCCCCACCCCTGGCCACGCCAGGGGGGCACCTGGGGCCCCACCTCCGCCTCTGGTGACCCCCTTTTGCATATATATTGCTCGCGTCCCGAAACCCTCGAGGACGGAACCCTTTTTTATGATCTCGCCTTTGTTCCGCCACCACCGCGCTTTCAAGATCGGGAGCACCAGGAGAACTCTTCCCGGCACCCTGCCGGAGGGGAGAACCACCACCGGGAGCTTCTCCACCACCATGGACGCTTCCCGGATGAGTTGTGAGTAGTCCCCCTTGGACCATGAGTCCATGACCAGTAGCTATGTGATGTTCTCCTCCCCCCTTTGTTCTTCATGGATTAGACCTCGTGAGCTGCCCTACATGATCGAGGCACATATGTAATCTTTCTGTTGTTGCTATGCTGAGTTTGCTGGGATCCGATGGATTATGAGATTATGTTCAGATTGTGTGTGAGTAATATATTTTATTCACCTATTTTATATTTATGTTCTTGAGTAATTCTTGCATGTTCTCCGTTGCTATTTATTGCTTTGGCCGAGTAGTAGGTAGTAACTCCAAGAGGGAACGTTATGCTCGATTGTGGGTTCATGCCCCTCGATGACTAGTTTGAGTGACAGAAACATGAGTCTAGGGGATGTGCTGTTGCCACAAGGGGGAAAACAACGGTGCTTGTACTTGCGGGTGCAAGGATTGTTTACTTTATGCAAAGTTCTTTTAATGCAATTGTCTGTTGCTTTGAGTTTACACTTTGGGTGGGACTCGCAACTTAATACCAGCGAGATGTTCTGGATAGATATCTCAAGGTGGATGATTAGTAGTAGATGCAGATGGATTTCGGTCTACTTGCCTTGGCGTACCGCCCATGCTTTTGAGCCTCTACCTTTCTTTACAGCATAGTTAACATTGGTTTGCGCACATAATCCTGTCAATTGCCCAGCTGTAATTTGTTTACCTCGCTTAGTTGTTTTATCGTCTTTTGGGAGAGAGACATCACTAGTGAACATCATGGGACCCCGGTCCATATTACCATCACTGATCACACCCGCTATTTAGTTCCTGTTCTTATTTCCTAGTTGCAGTCATACCTATCACTATTACCTCTTGCGTTTGATCCTTTGTAAACAGCAAGGCCAGAGGGATTGACAACCTCTCTGTACTCGTTGGGAGCAAAGTTATTTGTATCTGTGTGCAGGTCCTGTCAACTGCTAAGTTGGCGCTGTTAGCGTTGACACCTTCTTGTTGGCCCTCGGAGTCTCACGGGATTCGATCCTTGGTATCTTGCCAAGGGAAACTTGTCGTTACGCTACATCTCAAACCTTCCACTTGGGGCAACCAACGAGGGGCGAGAAGCCATCAAGCAAACTTTCTGGCGCCGTTGCCGGGGACTCCACTCTTCAAGATAGGGGAGTTGCACGCTATCTTTTATCTTTGCTTTTTAGTCTTGTTAGTTTACCTTTCAGTTTTTGCTTTAGTGTCCCTTACCAAAAATCACAAAAATAGTTATCTTGCTTGCTGCTGCTATGGGTTCCACCGAGAACACCAAGTTGTGTGACTTCACTAGTCATAACAACGATGACTTTATCTGCACGCCTATTACTACACCTGCCACTTCAGCACCTTCTTATGAAATTAAACCTGCTTTACTAAACCTAGTTATGAAAGATCAATTCTCTGGTGTTGGAGATGATGCTACTTTGCACTTAAATAATTTTGTTGAGCTCTGTGATATGCAAAAGTACAAAGAAGTAGATAGTGATATTGTTAAGCTTAATCTTTTTCCTTTCTCCTTGAGAGGAGGAGCTAAAATCTGGTTTCAATCCTTGCCTAGGAATAGCATAGATTCTTGGGACAAGTGCAAGGATGCCTTTATCGGGAAGTACTATCCCCCTGCTAAAATTATCCAACTAAGGAGTAACATAATGAATTTTAAACAATTGGATAATGAACAAGTTGCCCAAGCTTGGGAATGCATGAAATCTCTTGTCAAGAACTGCCCTACTCATGGTTTGACTACTTGGATGGTTATCTAAACTTTTTATGGAGGCTTGAACTTTACCTCGCGGAACTTGTAGGATTCGGCCACGGGAGGAACCTTTATGTCAACTACATTTGGTGCTGCCACGAGGCTTCTCGATGAGATGATGACCAACTATTCCCAATGGCACACCGAACGCACTCCAACAGGTAGGAAGGTAAACTCTGTCGAGGAGATTTCCTCCCTAAATGAAAAAGTTGACTTGATCATGTCTCTACTTTCCAAGCAATCTCCTATTGATCCTCATGATGTTCCTTTAAATTCTTTGATTGCTCGAGATCAAGTAGATGTGAACTTTATCTCTAGAAACAATTTCAATAACAATGCTTATAGGAGTAATTTTGGTAGCAACCCTAGACCGTTCCCCTCTAATTCCTATGGGAACAACAATGCTTATCCTAACACCAAGAACTCCACTTCTGAACTAGAGATTATGCTTAAAGACTTTATCACTACCCAAAAAGCCTTCAATAAGAGTGTAGAAGAAAAACTAGCCAAACTAGATAATCTCTCTTCGAAGGTAGACAATTTAGCCCATGAGGTAGAGTTGCTTAAAATTAGAACTTCTCCTCTTGAGGAGAGGAAGACCACTCCTATTAATGCTATTCAAGTGCAAATTAATGAAAACATTAGGATGATGGCTAAACTTAAAGAGAGATGGGCTAGAGAAAAGGAGGAAGAAGATAGAATTAAGAGCCTTCCTACCCACCACACTGTTGCTACTATCCAAGTTATTGAGGATATCCAAACTCTTAGCACCCAATGCACTCCTAGTCCCATTGGACCTATTAATGGTGATGCTATGACCTCAACCGTAGAAACTCCTATGACCATAGAAGCTACCAAACAAGTGAGCCTAAAGGACACCACTACCACTTTACTTGATAGTAGTGACCTTGATTTTGATAATTGTACCCTTTCTGAAGTTATTGATTTTCTTCACAAAATGTCTAGAGATCCCCACACTAGCACACTTAACCTTGCCTTCATGGAGCATATCACTAATGCTCTTATCAAAGCTAGGGAGGAGAAGCTTAGGGTAGAAGCCTCCATACCTAGAAAGCTAGAAGATGGTTGGGATCCTATGATTAAAATTAAGTTGAATAACTTCTCTTGCTATGCTTTATGTGATGTTGGAGCTAGTACCTCCGTTATGCCCAAAAGAATGTATGATATGCTTAAATTGAAACCTTTTGATCCTTGTTCTTTTGGTGTTCGTCTTGTTGATTCTTCCGTAAAGAAACCTTTGGGGAAGATCGACAATGTTCTTATCATTGTCAATGACAATTATGTTCCCGTTGATTTTACTATTATGGATATTGAATGTGAACCTTCATGTCCAATTATTTTGGGACGTCCTTTTTCTTCGCACCGTTGGTGCTATCATTGACATGAAAGAGGGGAATATAAAATTCCAATTTCCTCTCAAGAAAGGGATGGAACACTTCCCTAGAAAGAAGATTAAGTTGCCTTTTGAGTCCGTTACACGGGCTAGCTATTCTTTTACTCTTGATAAAACTTGATCCTCTCTTTTTGCATCATGCCTAGCTTAAAGGCATAAAAGAAAGCGCTTTTGGGAGGCAGCCCACAACGAATAAAGTTTTATTTTGCTTTTGTTGTGTCTTGATGTTTGTTACTACAGTAGCATCATCATTGTATCTTTTCTTTTCAACTTTGTGCCAAGTTTAGCCTCCGATTGCAAGAAAGTTCAAAAGTTGTGACGTGCAGTCCAGAAAACAGATTCTGTCCTTGGACAGAAAAATTCGTATAAAATCACCAGATCATCTTTTTGATCTGAATTTTTTTGACAGCATGCTCTATACAATTGGCTTTCGGGCGTCTGTTCCTAGTTTTTTTATTTGAGTTGCAGAAGTGCCCCGAAAAAATTATTTACTACCTGTTGGTCTGTTTTTCACAGATTCTGTCCTGTTTTGCCTTTTCTTTGTTTTGCAAACCTTGAGCTTGCTTTTTCTTTGCAAAAACCTTTTGGCAATCTTGAGAAACAATAGATCTTCAAGATTATCTTTATTTCCAGCAAGGGGAAATTTATTTTATTATGGGTACTAACCTCGCTAATCAGATTATGATGAGTTATGTATGAAGGGAGTTTTCAAGTGTGCGAGGGAAGATGATAAAAAGATCCAGGAGGGTCAAACGCTCAAGCTTGGGGATGCCCCCGTGCACCCCCGAGAAATATTCAAGAAGACTCAAGCGTCTAAGCTTGGTGATGCCCCCGTGCATCCCCTTCTCCATCAACAATTATCAGTTCGTCTTTCGTTCCACTATATTTCAATCACTTCATGCGTTATGTGCTATGCTTGGAGCGTCTTACTTTTAGTTTCCTTTTTAGTTTTCTTTAGCTTTGCTTGCTGTTCATAACGAGTTAGAACCCAGCTTTCTTTATGTGGGAGAGAAACACGCTCCACTTCAACCTAGAACACAACATAGGATTTTCATGCTTATCTTTGTTGTGTGTGTTCTTTGTCTTTCCATAGCTACTGTCATGTTTAGCTCTTGGTTTTCATGCCTTTCTTTTTAAAGAGCTTTTGTTTAGTTGGTTGTTGAACTCTCTTGAGTTTTCACGTTTATCTTGTTAAGAGAGTTTGTCTGTTGCACTGAGTTGTGTGTCTTAACTTAAAGTAGGTAATTGAGGTTGCTATTTAATTTTAGTAGTAACTTGCAATAGTTTTGAGGTATTGCTATGAGTAATGTCTGAACTTTTGGTGTCAAGAGCTTTAGCCTATTAGTGATAGATGTCGTATTTTGGGCAATCCGTGTTTATTTTCGAAAACCTACAAAATAGTTGAGAACTTTAGCTACTAAATGGATCACTAATCTTTGGAGGGATCGAATATTAGTGTACACTCACGTACCATGAGCCGAGGATGCGCAAGGATAACCAAATCCCCATACACTCCTCCTCGGGGTACTTGTCTCTTTGAGAACCTCCTAATTAGATTGAGAGTTACCGATAATAAGTGCATGAGTTCTTCGGACTAATGTGAGTATTCGAAAGTTGACACTTCCACCTAGCCATATTTTTCTAGCCTCTTCGGTACCGTGCATTGCCCTTTCTCACCTCGAGAGTTGGCGCATAATTTGCCGGTGCATCAAAATCCTTGGCACGATACGCTCTTTCATCATAAGCCTCATTATATCCTTCCTCAAAACAGCCACCATACCTACCTATCAAGGCATTTCCATAGCCTTTCTGAGATAAATTGCCATGCAACATCCATCTTCTCACGACTTGATCTTCATGTCATACATGCTTTTTGCTTGATCGATGAGCCGCATGATAGTTGGGCCTTGCCCTAATCATTGCTACATGACGCGCTAGTATCATTGCATATCTTGCTACACCGGCAGAGGCATACATTTGCATACATCATGATAGTTTCATTTTCTTTATGTTGAGTACTTTTGTAAAGTGTGAAAGATCTTCTATACTTCTTGTAATACATAGAGTGTTGCCCCTAAAGTGAGGGAAAGATCCCAAAGAGGACAAATCAAAAGATCCCAAAGAGGACAAAATCAAAAGATCTCAAAGAGGACAAATGAGAGATAAATAGAAAGAGCCATTGAGGCCACAAAAAATAAAAAAATATAGAAAAAAGAGAAAAAGAAATAAAAAGAGAGAAGGGGGCACACTACTATTTCTTTTGAGAGATCCACACTCGTACTCCATCTTATACCTTGTACTCCATAGAGATTATCATTCATGCATATAGCTATGTGGGGACCTTCACACTATAGAACTTGGCTTGTATATCCCAATGATGAGCCTCCTCAAAAGAGCTCTAGGTCTTCTTGAGCAAGCAAGTTGGATGCACCCCCACTAGTTCCATTGGAGAGCTTACCTTAGCTCATATGTGCATCCGTTGTATGGCAATCCCTACTCCTCACATCATATCTATCATTTGGCTTTCTCTCGCCGATGATTTTCCTCATTGATGTGAGCCCTTCACACCTTTTTTGTCTTCCCCCTCTATCATTTTTCTCTCTTTGCCATCCTAAGTGTCGACTCTCTTGCTTACGCTCATCCATTGCATGAGTGCTCAAAACATCGAAAGGGAGTGGATCATTTTGACTTGTACCTGGCTGACGGTCTGGGTATGAGTCAAGATAAGATTCCAAAGAAGACCAAGTGTGAAACTTTAGTAGATTAAGTTCTCAACAATACAAAAACTATGTTTTACTCTCTCATATATCCCTATCCCCTTTCTTGCACGCAAACACCATTTGGAGACATTCGAGTCATGGACAGCGAGAGCTCTTGCACCTTTATGTTCTTATGTTACTTGTTACAATGCTAATATAGACTCTTGCTTGTTATGACTTGAATTGAATTACGTGCCTTAATTGCTTTACTTAAAAAGTTCTTATATGGTTGATAGCATGTCACCACAGAAATTATGCTTGTTATCATTTACCTACTCGAGGACGAGCAGGAATTAAGCTTGGGGATGTTGATACGTCCAAAACGTATCTATAATTTCTGCTTGCTCCATGCCTCTTTTGTGTGATATTGCTATGATATTTATGCACTTCCATACACTTTTGATCATATTTGGACTAACCTATTAACTCAGTGCACCACAGTGCCAGTTCCTGTTTTCTGCTGTTTTTCTATTTCAGGTTTCCCCCATATTAAAAGTGCCCTAAAAATTCCGGGAAAAATACAGGAAAAATCAGCGTATCGGGAGCTTCAAGAAAAACCAAGGCAGGGCTAGAGGGGAGCCTGGGGTGGCCCAGGCGGCCACCCGGCGCGGCCCCACCCCTGGTCGCGCCAGGGGGCGCCTGGGGCCCCACCTCCGCCTCTGGTGACCCCCTTTTGCATATATATTGCTCGCGTCCCGAAACCCTCGAGGACGGAACCCTTTTTTACGATCTCGCCTCTGTTCCGCCGCCGCCGCGCTTCCAAGATCGGGAGCACCAGGAGAACTCTTCCCGGCACCCTGCCGGAGGGGAGAACCACCACCGGGAGCTTCTCCACCACCATGGACGCTTCCCGGATGAGTTGTGAGTAGTCCCCCTTGGACCATGAGTCCATGACCAGTAGCTATGTGATGTTCTCCTCCCCCCTTTGTTCTTCATGGATTAGACCTCGTGAGCTGCCCTACATGATCGAGGCACATATGTAATCTTTCTGCTGTTGCTATGCTGAGTTTGCTGGGATCCGATGGATTATGAGATTATGTTCAGATTGTGTGTGAGTAATATATTTGATTCACCTCTTTTACATTTATGTTCTTGAGTAATTCTTGCATGTTCTCCGTTGCTGTTTATTGTTTTGGCCGAGTAGTAGGTAGTAACTCCAAGAGGGAACGTTATGCTTGATTGTGGGTTCATGCCCCTCGATGACTAGTTTGAGTGACAGAAACATGAGTCTAGGGGATGTGCTGTTGCCACAAGGGGGAAAACAACGGTGCTTGTACTTGCGGGTGCAAGGATTGTTTACTTTACGCAAAGTTCTTTTAATGCAATTGTCTGTTGCTTTGAGTTTACACTTTGGGTGGGACTCGCAACTTAATACCAGCGAGATGTTCTGGATAGATATCTCAAGGTGGATGATTAGTAGTAGATGCAGATGGATTTCGGTCTACTTGCCTTGGCGTACCGCCCATGCTTTTGAGCCTCTACCTTTCTTTACAGCATAGTTAGCATTGGTTTGCGCACATAATCCTGTCAATTGCCCAGCTGTAATTTGTTTACCTCGCTTAGCTGTTTTATCGTCTTTTGGGAGAGAGACATCACTAGTGAACATCATGGGACCCCGGTCCATATTACCATCACTGATCACACCCGCTATTTACTTCATGTTCTTATTTCCTAGTTGCAGTCATACCTATCACTATTACCTGTTGTGTTTGATCCTTTGTAAACAGCAAGGCCGGAGGGATTGATAACCTCTCTGTACTCGTTGGGAGCAAAGTTATTTGTATCTGTGTGCAGGTCCTATCAACCGCTAAGTTGGCGCTGTTAGCGTTGACACCTTCTTGTTGGCCCTCGGAGTCTCACGGGATTCGATCCTTGGTATCTTGCCAAGGGAAACTTGCCGTTACGCTACATCTCAAACCTTCCACTTGGGGCAACCAACGAGGGGCGAGAAGCAATCAGTGTTAAACCTACTGTACTCCAAGTTCTCTATGGTTCATATCCTCCAATATTACTCATAGATGCATCGGAATAAGCAAACAACACACGAAAAACAGAATCTGTCAAAGACAGAACAGTCTGTAGTAATCTACAGGGTTCGCCTACTTCTAGAACTCCAAAAAATTCAAACTAAATTGGTAATTTGAGAAATTTGTCTATCAATCAGCATAAAAAAGAATCAACTAAATAGCACGCTCCAGTAAAATCCCACGACTACTTTAGAGAGCACTAACGATTCTGTTTTTCACAGCAAGATCATATAAACTTCACACAAGTCTTACCAAAGGTTCTACTTGGCACAAACACTAAACAAAACATGAAACCACATCCAATCAGAGGCTAGATGCAATATTTATTCCCTAACAGCAACGAAAGCAAAAAACATAAAATTGGGTTGCCTCCCAACAAGCGCTATCGTTTTACGCCCCTAGCTAGGCACTATACAAGATGGATCTAGGTATTGCCATCTTTGAAAGGCAATTCTTTGATTAAGCACTTATGATTCTTGGGCACTTCTTTGTCCTTATGAATAATCAAACTCTTGGGCAAGAAATCAATAAATTCTAAAGTCTCAAAAGGGTCTCTTGCAAAAGTAAGAAAATTAGGGTGAACACTTATGGATTTGAGATCCGCAAGTCTAGATGTTTCACCCTTGTCTTTAGGGACATACATGAACTTAGATAATTTAGTGGAGGTATTTGGAGTAGTTTTTATAGCGGAAAGAGCAGAACCCACATTAGTGATAACACCCTCAAGCTTATTGATTCTAATAGAATCCTGATCTAGCTTTTCTTTAACTATGGGCTCTTTTTCCTTCAGATTTTTAAGAACAACTCCTACCTTAGATCCATATTGGGTGATTTCATTATGAATTTTTCTATCCAAGTTCTCTAACAGTTCTACCGTAGCAACTTTGTTTTCAATGATTTCTAACCTTTGCATGACATGCTCCAAAGTTAAGACGGTCCCATTAATCATAAGAGGTGGTGAACCAAATAATTCAGTCAAAGCTTTATAAGAATCAACGGTGTGGCTACCCAAGAAATTCCCTTTGATAATGGTATCTAAGATAAATCTATTCCACGGAGTTATGCCAACATAAAAATTGCGAAGAAGCATGGAAGTGGAAAACTTCCTGTTAGATCTACTATGAGCATTGCAAATTCTATACCAGACATCTTTTAGGTTTTCTTCCTCCCTTTGTTTAAAGTTGAGGACCTCATTCTCGGGAGTGGTGATAATAATAGCTGTGCTAGACATGATGACAAGCAAGCAAGCAACACACACAAGCAAACAAGAAGCAAGCGAACGATAAACACACGGCAGAAGAAGGGCAAATAAAACGGCAAGGGTGAAGTGGGGGAGAGGAAAACGAGAAGCAAATAAATGTAATGCGAAGGATAAGGGTTTGTGATAGGTACTTGGTATAAGACTTTTGCGTAAGCCTCCCCGGCAACGGCGCCATAAATTCTTCTTGCTACCTCTTGAGCTTGCGTTGTATTCCCTCAAAGAGGAAAGGGAGATGCAGCACAGTAGCGTAAGTATTTCCCTCAGTTTTTGAGAACCAAGGTATCAATCCAGTAGGAGACCACGCGCGAGTCCCTCGCACCTGCACAAACAAATAAGAACTTCGCAGCCAACGCGATAAGGGGTTGTCAATCCCTCTACGGTCACTTACGAGAGTGAGATCTGATAGAGATGATAGTTTATATTTTTGGTATTTTTGGTTTAATAAAATAGCAAATAAAAGTGGTAAAATTAAAATAGATGTAGATTGATATGTTGAGAATAGACCCGGGGGCCATAGTTTTCTCTAGTGTCTTCTCTCATGATAGTGATATTCTACGGCGGGTAAACAAATTACTGTCGAGCAATTGATAGAAAAGCGAATAATTATGAGACTATCTAGGCATGATCATTGTATATAGGCATCACGTCCGAGACAAGTTCACCGAAACGATTCTACATCTACTACTATTACTCCACACATCGACCGCTATCCAGCATGCATCTAGTGTATTGAGTTCATAGGAACAGAGTAACGCCTTAAGCAAGATGACATGATGTAGAGGGATAAACTCAAGCAATATGATGTAAACCCCATCTTTTTATCCTCGATGGCAACAATACAATACGTGCCTTGCTGCCCCTACTGTCACTAGGAAAGGACGCCGCAAGATTGAACCCAAAGCCAAGCACTTCTCCATTGCAAGAACTATAGATCTAGTAGGCCAAACCAAACCAATAATTCGAAGAGACTTGCAAGGATATTATGAGCACACATAAAAAGTTCAGAGAAGAACCTAATATCTTTCATAGATAACCTTGATCATAAACTCACAATTCATCGAATCTCGACAAACACACCGCAAAAAGAGATTACATCGAATAGATCTCCTCAAAGACCGAGGAGAACTTTGTATTGAGTTCCAGAGAGAGAGAGAGAAGAAGCCATCTAGATACTAGCTATGGACCCGAAGGTCTATGGTAAACTACTCACAACTCATGGTGAGGGCGATGATGATGATGATGCAGGCCTCCGTGGTGGATCCCTCTCCGGTGGAGCTCCGAAACAGGCTCCAAGATGGGATCTCCACGGGAACAGAAGCTACGGCGGTGGAATTAGGGTTTTCTCTCTGCGTATGGAGTTTCTGGGGTACGTGGATATATATAGGAGGAAGGAGGGCACCGTGGGCCACACGAGGAAGCCTCGAGGCAGGGGGCGCGCCCCCAACCCTCGAGGGCAGCCCCTGTGTCCCCTGACTTGGTCCTGAAGTTTCCCGTGCGTGATTTTCTCCAAAAATATCTCTCGCGAAGGTTTCATTCCGTTTGGACTCCGTTTGATATTCTTTTTCTGCAAAACCCTGAAATAGGCAAAAAAAACAGCAATCTGGACTGGGCCTTTGGGTTAGTAGGTTAGTCCCAAAAATGATATAAAAGTGAATTATAAAGCCCATTAAACAACCAAGACTTCATAAATAATAGCATGGAACAATAAAAAAATTATAGATACGTTGGAGACGTATCACACAACCGTTCCTCTCGTGGAAGCAAAACCGTTACTCTCGTGAAAGTAAAATGATACGTCTCCATGCACGGGCTGCCCACGAGGGTAGGGGCGCCCCCCCCCCCTACTGGGCGCGCCCCCTGCCTCGTGGACAGCCCAGAGACCCCCTTTGCTTGGCCCCGACTCCAACACCTCCTATATATACTGAAACCTCCGAAAAATAACCTGGATCGGGAGTTCCGCCGCCGAAAGCCTCTGTTGCCACCGAAAACCAATCTAGACCCGTTCTGGCACCCTTCCGGAGGGGGGGATCCCTCTCCGGTGGCTATCTTCATCATCCCGGCACTCTCCACGACGAGGAGGGAGTAGTCCACCCTCGGGGCTGAGGGTATTTACTAGTAGCTATGTGTTTGATCTCTTTCTTTCTCGTGTTCTTGAGATGGCACGATCTTGATGTATCGCGAGCTTTGCTATTATAGTTGGATCTTATGATGTTTATCCCCCTCTACTCTCTTGTGATGAATTGAGTTTTCCCTTTGAAGTTATCTTATCGGATTGAGTATTTAAGGATTTGAGAACACTTGATGTATGTCTTGCATGTGCTTATCTGTGGTGACAATGGGATATCACGTGATTCACTTGATGTATGTTTTGGTGATCAACTTGCGGGTTTCGTGACCTTGGGAATCTATGCATAGGGGTTGGCACACGTTTTCGTCTTGATTCTCCGGTAGAAACTTTGGGGCACTCTTTGAAGTTCTATGTGTTGGTTGAATAGATGAATATGAGATTGTGTGATACATATTGTATAATCATGCCCACGGATACTTGAGGTGACAATGGAGTATCTAGGTGACATTAGGGTTTTGGTTGATTTGTGTCTTAAGGTGTTATTCTACTACAGACTCTTGAATAGATCGATCAGAAAGAATAACTTTGAGGTGGTTTCGTACCCTACCATAATCTCTTCATTTGTTTTCCTCTATTAGTTACTTTGGAGTGACTCTTTGTTGCATGTTGAGGGATAGTTATATGATCCAGTTATGTTATTATTGTTGAGAGAAGTTCCACTAGTGAAAGTATGAACCCTAGGTCTTGTTTCCTATCATTGCAACACCGTTTATGCGCACATTTATCACTTGCTACCTTGTTGTTTTTATATTTTCAGTTTACAAAAACATATATCTACCATCCATATTGCACTTGTATCACCATCTCTTCGCCGAACTAGCGCACCTATACAATTTACCATTGTATTGGGTGTGTTGGGGACACAAGAGACTCTTTGTTAGTTGGTTGCAGGGTTGTTTGAGAGAGACCATCTTCATCCTACGTCTTCCACGGATTGATAAACCTTAGGTCATCCACTTGAGAGAAATTTGCTACTGTCCTACAAAGCTCTGCACTTGAGGTCCAACAACGTCTACAAGAAGAAGGTTGCGTAGTAGACATCAGAAAACAAAACAAAAAAACATGTTTTTTCGTTTCCGAGAGGTACGGCCGTGACTCTCGCTAAAGCACAACCGTGCCTCTCGCGGAAGCAAAACCGTGACTCTCGCGAAAAGAAAAAAAAGAGTAGAAAACACGTATTTTTTTTCGTTTCCGAGAGGCACGACCGTGACTCTCGCGAAAGCAAAACCGTCACTCTCATGAAAAAAGAAAAACGTATTTTTTTGCGCAAAAAATATATATATTTCAAAACAAATTGGTCGAAAAGCTAAGGAAGACCGATGAAAAACCAGAGCGTTGAAAAAATCCGGAAAAACCCGTTTAAAAAGCTGAAAACGTGTGCAAAAAATTAAAAAATTAAATCCAAAGGAGCGCCCAAAACGCGACACGTGGCGAATGGCTGAGAGCACGCCAAGTGACGCTAATCGTTGCGAGGCTCTCGAAGGAGCGCTCGTTAACTAGTTGATCTCCCATCTCGCTTATAGCAAGGCGTAGCGCAGCCTGGCGCTGAGTAGCCGCTAGAATGGGTCGGCCCAGCAGGGACGACATGCATTGAGCGCTCTTATTTTGAGTACACAAAAAATTCTGATTGTTGCCGTATCATTTTTCAAGAAAGTTGTGGTGTCACTTCTATAAAAGTCCACATTGTTTAGGACATTTCTCTTAATTTTGCCATGGCCAAGTACTAACATTTTCAGAAAATTGCTATGGTTTGAAGATAACATGGCAAACATGTATAAGAAAGTTAGGGATACACATAGTAAACTTTAACAGATTGTTCCTACAGAATTTGCCACGCATCGGTCAAGTTCTAGATCGGGCATGTATAAATAGGGGGGGGGGGG
>LR738710.1:596537317-596548033 GCA_902687465.1 Secale cereale
GAGGGGGAATGGGTAGACACCGGAGCACATACACAACAAAAGGATTGGTATAAAAAACGCATTGTATTGACGCCCTAGTCAGCCATGCACGACCTCCACGTTGCTCTGACAAGAAGGCCCTCGTGTTGGGGAACGTAGTATTTTAAAATTTTCCTACGATCACGCAAGATCTATCTACCAGATACATAGCAACGAGAGAGGAGAGTGTGTCTACGTACCCTCGTAGACCGGGAGCGGAAGCGTCAAGTGACGCGGTTGATGTTGTCGAACTTCTTCGCGATCCAACCGATCAAGCACCGAACGTACGGCACCTCCGCGTTCAGCACACGTTCAGCTTGATGACGTCCCACGAGCTCTTGATCCAGTTGAGCTTCACGGGAGAGTTTCGTCAGCACGACGGCGTGGTGACGGATATGATGTGTTCACCGGCGCAGGGCTTCTCCTAAGCTCCGCGACGGTACGACCAAGGTGTGATTCTGTGGAGGGGGGCACCGCACATGGCTAGAACAATTCAACTTGTGTCATTGGGTGCCCCCCTGCCCCCGTATATAAAGGAGCAAGGGAGGAGGGGCCGGCCAACCTCTATGGTGCGGCTAGGGAGGGGACTCCTACTAGGAATAGGATTGCAATCCTATTCCTAGTAGGATTCACCGAAAGGAAGAAGGGGGAAAGGAATAGGAGAGGTGGCGCCCCCCCCCCCCAATCCTAGTCCAACTAGGATTCCTAGGTGGGGGCGCCGGCCAGCCCTATGGGCTGCCTCTCTCTTACCCTTTAGGCCCACTATGGACCATCCCCTCTCGTAGGGGGTTCCGGTAACCCCCTCCGGCATTCCCGATAAATCCAAAACTTTTCCGGTATACTTCCGGTGTCCGAATATAGCCGTCCAATATATCAATCTTTATGTCTCGGACATTCCGAGACTCCTCGTCATGTCCGTGATCTCATCCGGGACTCCGAACTACCTTCGGTACATCAATACTCAAAAACTCATAATACCGATCGTCATCAAACGTTAAGCGTGCGGACCCTACGGGTTCGAGAACTATGTAGACATGACCGAGACTCATCTCTGGTCAATAACCAATAGCGGAACCTGGATGTTCATATTGGCTCCTACATATTCTACGAAGATCTTTTATCGGTCAGAACCGCATAACAACATACGTTGTTCCTTTTGTCAAACGGTATGTTACTTGCCCGAGATTCGATCGTCGGTATCTTTATACCTAGTTCAATCTCGTTTACCGGCAAGTCTCTTTACTCGTTCCGTAACACATCATCTCGTGACTAACTCATTAGTCCTTTGCTTGCAAGGCTTATTATGATGTGTGTTACCGAGAGGGCCCAGAGATACCTCTCCGACACTCGGAGTGACAAATCCTAATCTTGATCTATGCCAACACCACGAATACTTTCGGAGACACATGTAGAGCATCTTTATGATCACCCAGTTACGTTGTGACGTTTGATAGCACACAAGGTGTTCCTACGGTATTCGGGAGTTGCATAATCTCATAGTCATAGGAACATGTATAAGTCATGAAGAAAGCAATAGCAGTTAAACTAAACGATCATAGTGCTATGCTAACGGATGGGTCTTGTCCATCACATCATTCTCCTAATGGTGTGATCCCGTTGATCAAATGACAACTCATGTCTATGGTTAGGAAACATAACCATCTTTGATCAATGAGCTAGTCTAGTAGAGGCATACTAGGGACATACTGTTTTGTCTATGTATCCACACATGTACTAAGTTTCCGGTTAATACAATTCTAGCATGAATAAAAGACATTTATCATGATATAAGGAAATACAAATAACATCTTTATTATTGCCTCTAGGGCATATTTCCTTCAAAGGGATCATCTTATAATGCTACCGTCGTTCTAAGCAAAATAAGAAGCATAATAAGATAAACATCACATGCAATCAAAATATGTGACATGATATGGCCATCATCATCTTGTGCTTTTGATCTCCATCTCCAAAGCATCGTCATGATCACCTTCGTCACCGGCGCGACACCTTGATCTCCATCGTAGCATCGTTGTCGTCTCGCCAACTATTGCTTCTACGACTATCGCTACCGCTTAGTGATAAAGTAAAGCAATTACATGGCGATTGCATTTCATACAATAAAGCGACAACCATATGGCTCCTGCCAGTTGCCGATAACATTACAAAACATGATCATCTCATACAAAAACGTATAACTCATCATGTCTTGACCATATCACATCACAACATGCCCTGCAAAAACAAGTTAGACGTCCTCTACTTTGTTGTTGCAAGTTTTACGTGGCTGCTACGGGCTTTAGCAAGAACCGTTCTTACCTACGCATACAAAACCACAACGATGTTTCGTCAAGTATGTGCTGTTTTAACCTTCACAAGGACCGGGCGTAGCCACACTTGATTCAGCTAAAGTGAGAGAGACAGACACCCGCCAGTCACCTTTAAGCAACGAGTGCTCGTAACGGTGAAACCAGTCTCGCGTAAGCGTACGCGTAATGTCGGTCCGGGCCGCTTCATCTCACAATACCGCCGAAGCAAAGTATGACATGCTGGTAAGCAGTATGACTAGTATCGTCCACAATCTCATTGTGTTCTACTCGTGCATATCATCTACGCATAGACCTGGCTCATGATGCCACTGTTGGGGAACGTAGTATTTTAAAATTTTCCTACGATCACGCAAGATCTATCTACCAGATGCATAGCAACGAGAGGGGAGAGTGTGTCTACGTACCCTCGTAAACCGGGAGCGGAAGCGTCAAGTGACGCGGTTGATGTTGTCGAACTTCTTCGAGATCCAACCGATCAAGCACCGAACGTACGGCACCTCCGCGTTCAGCACACGTTCAGCTTGATGACATCCCACGAGCTCTTGATCCAGTTGAGCTTCACGGGAGAGTTTCGTCAGCACGACGGCGTGGTGACGGATATGATGTGTTCACCGGCGCAGGGCTTCGCCTAAGCTCCGCGACGGTATGACCGAGGTGTGATTCTGTGGAGGGGGGCACCGCACACGGCTAAAACAATTCAACTTGTGTGTCTTTGGGTGCCCCCCTGCCCCCGTATATAAAGGAGCAGGGGAGGGAGGCCGGCCAACCTCTCCTGGTGCGGCTAGGGAGGGAGTCCTACTAGGAATAGGATTGCAATCCTATTCCTAGTAGGATTCACCGAAAGGAAGAAGGGGGAAAGGAATAGGAGAGGTGGCGCCCCCCCAATCCTAGTCCAACTAGGATTCCTAGGTGGGGGAGCCGGCCAGCCCTATGGGCTGCCTCTCTCTCACCCTTTAGGCCCACTATGGACCATCCCCTCTCGTAGGGGGTTCCGGTAACCCCCTCCGGCATTCCCGATAAATCCGAAACTTTTCCGGTATACTTCCGGTGTCCGAATATAGCCGTCCAATATATCAATCTTTATGTCTCGGACATTCCGAGACTCCTCGTCATGTCCGTGATCTCATCCGGGACTCCGAACTACCTTCGGTACATCCATACTCAAAAACTCATAATACCGATCGTCATCAAACGTTAAGCGTGCGGACCCTACGGGTTCGAGAACTATGTAGACATGACCGAGACTCATCTCTGGTCAATAACCAATAGCGGAACCTGGATGTTCATATTGGCTCCTACATATTCTACGAAGATCTTTTATCGGTCAGAACCGCATAACAACATACGTTGTTCCTTTTGTCAAACGGTATGTTACTTGCCCGAGATTCGATCGTCGGTATCTTTATACCTAGTTCAATCTCATTGCCGGCAAGTCTCTTTACTCGTTCCGTAACACATCATCTCGTGACTAACTCATTAGTCTTTTGCTTGCAAGGCTTATTATGATGTGTGTTACCGAGAGGGCCCAGAGATACCTCTCCGACACTCGGAGTGACAAATCCCAATCTTGATCTATGCCAACACCACGAATACTTTCGGAGACACCTGTAGAGCATCTTTATGATCACCCAGTTACGTTGTGACGTTTGATAGCACACAAGGTGTTCCTACGGTATTCGGGAGTTGCATAATCTCATAGTCATAGGAACATGTATAAGTCATGAAGAAAGCAATAGCAGTTAAACTAAACGATCATAGTGCTATGCTAACGGATGGGTCTTGTCCATCACATCATTCTCCTAATGATGTGATCCCGTTTGATCAAATGACAACTCATGTCTATGGCTAGGAAACATAACTATCTTTGATCAATGAGCTAGTCTAGTAGAGGCATACTAGGGACATACTGTTTTGTCTATGTATCCACACATGTACTAAGTTTCCGGTTAATACAATTCTAGCATGAATAAAAGACATTTATCATGATATAATGAAATACAAATAACATCTTTATTATTGCCTCTAGGGCATATTTCCTTCAGTCTCCCACTTGAACTAGAGTCAATAATCTAGATTACAAAGTGATGATCCTCACACCCATGGAGTCTTGGTGCTGATCATGTTTTGCCCGTGGAAGAGGCTTAGTCAACGGGTCTGCAACATTCAGATCCGTATGTATTTTGCAAATCTCTATGTCTCCCTCCTTGACTAGATCGCGGATGGAATTGAAGCGTCTTTTGATGTGCTTTGTTCTCTTGTGAAACCTGGATTCCTTTGCCAAGGCTATGGCTCCAGTGTTGTCACAAAAGATTTTCATTGGACCCGATGCACTAGGTACTACACCTAGATCGGATATGAACTCCTTCATCCAGACTCCTTCATTTGCTGCTTCCGAAGCAGCTATGTATTCCGCTTCACACGTAGATCCCGCCACGACGCTTTGTTTGGAACTGCACCAGCTGACAGCTCCACCGTTCAATAAAAATACATATCCGGTTTGTGACTTTGAGTCATCCGGATCAGTGTCAAAGCAAGAATCGACGTAACCGTTTACGACGAGCTCTTTGTCACCTCCATATACGAGAAACATATCCTTTGTTCTTTTCAGTTACTTTAGGATGTTTTTGACCGCTGTCCAGTGATCCACTCCTGGATTACTTTGGTACCTCCCTGCTAGACTTATAGCAAGGCACACATCAGGTCTGGTACACAGCATTGCATACATGATAGATCCTATGGCTGAGGCATAGGGAATGACTTTCATTTTCTCTCTATCTTCTGCAGTGGTCGGGCATTGAGTCTTACTCAACTTCATACCTTGTAAAACAGGCAAGAATCCTTTCTTTGACTGATCCATTTTGAACCTTTTCAAAATCTTATCAAGGTATGTGCTTTGTGAAAGTCCAATTAAGCGTCTAGATCTATCTCTATAGATCTTGATGCCTAATATGTAAGCAGCTTCTCCGAGGTCTTTCATCGAAAAACTTTTATTCAAGTATCCTTTTATGCTATTCAGAAATTCTATATCATTTCCAATTAACAATATGTCATCTACATATAATATTAGAAATGCTACAGAGCTCCCACTCACTTTCTTGTAAATACAGGCTTCTCCAAAAGTCTGTATAAAACCATATGCTTTGATCACCTCATCAAAGCGTATATTCCAACTCCGAGATGCTTGCACCAGTCCATAGATGGATCGCTGGAGTTTGCATACTTTGTTAGCACCTTTTGGATCGACAAAACCTTCTGGTTGCATCATATACAACTCTTCTTTGAGATATCCATTTAGGAATGCAGTTTTGACATCCATTTGCCAGATTTCATAATCATAAAATGCGGCAATTGCTAACATGATTCGGACAGACTTTAAGCATCGCTACAGGTGAGAAAGTCTCATCGTAGTCAACTCCTTGAACTTGTCGAAAACCTTTCGCAACAAGTCGAGCTTTGTAAACAGTAATATTACCGTCTGCGTCGGTCTTCCTCTTGAAGATCCATTTATTTTCGATGGCTTGCCGATCATCGGGCAAGTCAACCAAAGTCCACACTTTGTTCTCATACATGGATCCCATCTCAGATTTCATGGCTTCAAGCCATTTTGCGAAATCTGGGCTCATCATCGCTTCCTCATAGTTCGTAGGTTCATCATGGTCTAGTAACATGATTTCCAGAACTGGGTTGCCGTACCACTCTGGTGCGGAACGTACTCTGGTTGATCTACGACGTTCAGCAGAAACTTGATCCGAAGTTTCATGATCATTATCATTAACTTCCTCACTAATTGGTGTAGGAATCACTGGAACAATTTCCTGTGATGTACTACTTTCCAATCCGGGAGAAGGTATAATTACCTCATCAAGTTCTACTTTCCTCCCACTCACTTCTTTCGAGAGAAACTCCTTCTCTAGAAAGGATCCACTCTTAGCAACAAAGATCTTGCCTTCGGATCTGTGATAGAAGGTGTACCCAACAGTTTCTTTTGGGTATCCTATGAAGATTTACTTCTCCGATTTGGGTTCGAGCTTATCATGTTGAAACTTTTTCACATAAGCATCGCAGTCCCAAACTTAAAGAAATGACAGTTTATATGGTGTCATCTCCACGGATTTAGATGGTGCCCTATTTAACGTGAATGTAGCTGTCTCTAATGCATAACCCCAAAAGTGATAGTGGTAAATCGGTAAGAGACATCATAGATCGCACCATATCCAATAAAGTACGGTTACGACGTTCGGACACACCATTACGCTGTGGTGTTCCAGGTGGCGTGAGTTGTGAAACTATTCCACATTGTTTCAAATGAAGACCAAACTCGTAACTCAAATATTCTCCTCCACGATCAGATCGTAGGAACTTTATTTTCTTGTTACGATGATTCTCTACTTCACTCTGAAATTCTTTGAACTTTTCAAATGTTTCAGACTTGTGTTTCATTAAGTAGATATACCCATATCTGCTCAAATCATCAGTGAAGGTCAGAAAATAACGATACCCGCCGCGAGCATCAACGCTCATTGGTCCATATACATCAGTATGTATGATTTCCAACAAATCTGTTGCTCGCTCCATAGTTCCGGAGAACGGAGTTTTAGTCATCTTGCCCATGAGGCATGGTTCGCAAGCACCAAGTGATTCATAATCAAGTGATTCCAAAAGTCCATCTTTATGGAGTTTCTTCATGCGTTTTACACCAATATGACCTAAACGGCAGTGCCACAAATAAGTTGCACTATCATTATTAACCTTGCATCTTTTGGTTTCAATATTATGAATATGTGTATCACTACAATCGAGATCCAGTAAGAATAGACCACTCTTTAAGGGTGCATGACCATAAAAGATATTATTCATCAAAATGGAACAACCATTATTCTCTGATTTAAATGAATAACCGTCTCACAATAAACAAGATCCAGATATAATGTTCATGCTCAACGCTGGCACCAAATAACAATTATTTAGGTCTAAAACTAATCCCGAAGGTAGATGTAGAGGTAGTGTGCCGACGGCGATCACATCGACTTTGGAACCGTTTCCCACGCGCATCGTCACCTCGTCCTTAGCTAATCTTCGTTTAATCCGTAGTCCCTGTTTCGAGTTACAAATATTAGCAACCGAACCGGTATCAAATACCCAGGTACTACTACGAGCATTAGTAAGGTACACATCAATAACATGTATATCACATATACCTTTGTTCATCTTGCCATCCTTCTTATCCGCCAAATACTTGGGGCAGTTCCGCTTCCAGTGTCCAGTCCCCTTGCAGTAGAAGCACTCAGTTTCAGGCTTGGCTCCAGATTTGGGTTTCTTCGTTGAAGTAGCAACTGACTTGCTATTCTTTTTGAAGTTCCCTTTCTTTCCCTTGCCCTTTTTCTTGAAACTAGTGGTCTTGTTAACCATCAACACTTGATGCTCCTTTTTGATTTCTACCTCCGCAGCTTTGAGCATAGCGAAGAGCTCGGGAATTATCTCTTGCATCCCTTGCATGTTATAGTTCATCACGAAGCCTTTATAGCTTGGTGGCAGTGATTGAAGAACTCTATCAATAACACTATCCTCGTCAACATTGCAACCAAGTTGAGTCATATGATTGTAGTACCCAGACATTCTGAGCAAGTGTTCACTGATAGAACTATTCTCCTCCATTTTGCAGCTGTAGAACTTATTGGGAATCTCATATTTCTCAATTCGGGCATTTGCTTGAAATATTAACTTCAACTCCTGGAACATTTCATATGCTCCATGACGTTCAGAACATCGTTGAAGTCCCGGTTCTAAGCCGTAAAGCATGGCACACTGAACTATCGTGTAGTCATCAGACCGTGACTGCCAGACGTTCAAAGCGTCTGCATCAGCGGAAGGGGGCTTGTCACCTAGCGGTGCTTCAAGGACATAATTCTTCTGTGCAGCAATGAGGATAATCCTCAGGTTACGGACCCAGTCCGTGTAATTGCTACCATCATCTTTCAACTTAGCTTTCTCTAGGAATGCATTAAAATTCAAAGGAACGGTAGCACGGGCCATTGATCTACAACGACATAGATATGCAAAACTATCAGGACTAAGTTCATGATAAATTAAAGTTCAATTTAATCATATTAATTTAAAGAACTCCCACTTAGATAGACATCCCTCTGGTCATCTAAATGATCACGTGATCCAAATCAACTAAACCATGTCCGATCATCACGTGAGATGGAGTAGTTTTCAATGGTGAACATCTTATGTTGATCATATCTACTATATGATTCACGCTCGACCTTTCGGTCTCCAGTGTTCCGAGGCCATATCTGTATATGCTAGGCTCGTCAAGTTTAACCCGAGTATTCTGCGTGTGCAAAACTGGCTTACACCCGTTGTATTTGAACGTAGAGCTTATCACACCCGATCATCACGTGGTGTCTCGGCACGACGAACTTTCGCAACGGTGCATACTTAGGGAGAACACTTATACCTTGAAATTAAGTAAGGGATCATCTTCTAATGCTACCGTCGTTCTAAGCAAAATAAGAAGCATAATAAGATAAACATCACATGCAATCAAAATATGTGACATGATATGGCCATCATCATCTTGTGCTTTTGATCTCCATCTTCAAAGCACCGTCATGATCACCTTCGTCACCGGCTTGACACCTTGATCTTCATCGTAGCATCGTTGTCGTCTCGCCAACTATTGCTTCCACGACTATCGCTACCGCTTAGTGATAAAGTAAAGCAATTACATGGCGATTGCATTTCATACAATAAAGCGACAACCATATGGCTCCTGCCAGTTGCCGATAACTTTACAAAACATGATCATCTCATACAAAACCGTATAACTCATCATGTCTTGACCATATCACATCACAACATGCCCTGCAAAAACAAGTTAGACGTCCTCTACTTTGTTTGTTGCAAGTTTTACGTGGCTGCTACGGGCTTAGCAAGAACCGTTCTTACCTACGCATACAAAACCACAACAATGTTTCGTCAAGTATGTGTTGTTTTAACCTTCACAAGGACCGGGCGTAGCCACACTTGATTCAGCTAAAGTGAGAGAGACAGACACCCGCCAGTCACCTTTAAGCAACGAGTGCTCGTAACGGTGAAACCAGTCTCGCGTAAGCGTACGCGTAATGTCGGTCCGGGCCGCTTCATCTCACAATACCGCCGAAGCAAAGTATGACATGCTGGTAAGCAGTATGACTAATATCGTCCACAATCTCATTGTGTTCTACTCGTGCATATCATCTACGCATAGACCTGGCTCATGATGCCACTGTTGGGGAACGTAGTATTTTAAAATTTTCCTACGATCACGCAAGATCTATCTACCAGATGCATAGCAACGAGAGAGGAGAGTGTGTCTACGTACCCTCGTAGACCGGGAGCGGAAGCGTCAAGTGACACGGTTGATGTTGTCGAACTTCTTCGCGATCCAACCGATCAAGCACCGAACGTACGGCACCTCCGCGTTCAGCACACGTTCAGCTTGATGACGTCCCACGAGCCCTTGATCCAGTTGAGCTTCACGGGAGAGTTTCGTCAGCACGACGGCGTGGTGACGGATATGATGTGTTCACCGGCGCAGGGCTTCTCCTAAGCTCCGCGACGGTACGACCGAGGTGTGATTCTGTGGAGGGGGGCACCGCACACGGCTAGAACAATTCAACTTGTGTCATTGGGTGCCCCCCTGCCCCGTATATAAAGGAGCAAGGGAGGAGGGGCCGGCCAACCTCTATGGTGCGGCTAGGGAGGGGACTCCTACTAGGAATAGGATTGCAATCCTATTCCTAGTAGGATTCACCGAAAGGAAGAAGGGGGAAAGGAATAGGAGAGGTGGCGCCCCCCCAATCCTAGTCCAACTAGGATTCCTAGGTGGGGGCGCCGGCCAGCCCTATGGGCTGCCTCTCTCTTACCCTTTAGGCCCACTATGGACCATCCCCTCTCGTAGGGGGTTCCGGTAACCCCCTCCGGCATTCCCGATAAATCCGAAACTTTTCCGGTATACTTCCGGTGTCCGAATATAGCCGCCCAATATATCAATCTTTATGTCTCGGACATTCCGAGACTCCTCGTCATGTCCGTGATCTCATCCGGGACTCCGAACTACCTTCGGTACATCAATACTCAAAAACTCATAATACCGATCGTCATCAAACGTTAAGCGTGCGGACCCTACGGGTTCGAGAACTATGTAGACATGACCGAGACTCATCTCTGGTCAATAACCAATAGCGGAACCTGGATGTTCATATTGGCTCCTACATATTCTACGAAGATCTTTTATCGGTCAGAACCGCATAACAACATACGTTGTTCCTTTTGTCAAACGGTATGTTACTTGCCCGAGATTCGATCGTCGGTATCTTTA